>JANIJH010000008.1:14067934-14094334 GCA_024520975.1 Erythroxylum areolatum
TGTAGGGGACTGATAGACTTGTCTATATTTTGGATTGATGTTTATGAAATATTATTATTGTGATTTTAAATTTTAGTGATGCCATGCGAGTGTTTAGCGATCGTTCGCGATCGTAGCACTTCCTTGCTGTGGGATATGCGTCGGAACGACCCACGGGCGTCCCGGTGTGTACCCTACGGTATGGGGGCGCTACATTATTAATTACACAATCACATAAACATTCAATTGTACATATATATATAGGTGTAATGTATAATGGATGCTCAATTTGACTATTCTAGATATGTTTCCTTAATCACGTCTCTTGATCATTCAAACTTGATCATTTGTATGAGTCTAGCTTATTCTTAGGTTTACACCTCAAGAACACTTGGTTAGTCTAAGTTCATCACTCAATCATACACTAAGGTTTATAGCTCAATACACTTGATTATTATAATATCATCAATCAATCATCACCAATGTTATTCTAACATTATATGATCACACATTATCCAAACTCTCTTTCATTCTTACTTGATACATAGTACTCATATCCTTACAATCATATTAGCATTTCTAAGAACATTTTTATATCATTAACAATTTATAACTTTCGAATCGGGATATATTCATAAATCATATCTTACGAAACTTGATCTTCCTAAGTTCATCAATCAACCATTTAACAATCCTTTCCTAGTGAATTCAGATGACAAGTAAATTTGGTGGAGAGGAAGGACAATGTGTGAGGAGCTGGTGGTTCAAATTTCAAATCAATTGGAGGTTCGAAGAAGGAGTTATGGTCAAAAGAGTGAAGAGTGTCGAAAGCTATCAAACAACAGTGTACCTTCACTGTCACGATCGTGCTTGTGCACAATCATGCAACTCCTGCTATATCTTCTTTTTCACGATCGTGTTTTTGCGCAATTTTGCACTACCTGATGCTTCCTCTCTGTCACGATAGTATCATACACTACCTAAAAATCCCTTATTCAATCTCAAAACAAATTTTTAGATCAATCTTGCATGGCAATTTTGACAAAGCAAAAGAGGTATTTAGGTAGTACATTCTTCTAAACAAATGTTTCTTTATGTCTTAAGTTTCCAACGACACTAAGTTCACACAATTTGGATCAATATTCTACAAGTTATACACAAAATACTATAGACTATTCTCACACCGTGATAGCACACTGCACTCAACTCCAAGCCAAATTTTAAAACCCTTAAAAACAGAATTCAAATTTGATTCATTAAATATAGCCATATGTCTCTAGTTTAATATAAACTTAAAATAATCCCATTTGGATGTCTACTTATAAAGATATGGCTAAAATACATATGCATGTCTAGTGGAAACATTACAGCTAACATATTCCAGCCATTCTCTTTCATTTTTTTTCCAGATTTTCAACTCCTCTATCATGATCATTTAACAATAACTATCATCATATATGCTTCATTAATAAAGCTATGAAGATCAATATGTTACTTGATTGACCTAAAGCTTCTTCAAAAGTCTCCAAGAAACGATCATCAACTTTTAAAGAGGAATAGGTTGGATCTTTTAACAACAAGAAGAAGATAGCAAGACATTTAAGTGGCTACTATAAGATTAAGTTCAAAAATCAACTTGATGAGGGTGGTAAGAGTTTCATAGATGAAGAGAAGAATGAAGAAGATAAGAGTATTTTTGGTATAAATGAAAGACAACGAGGATGTCTTTCAAATGGACAATAATGTGGATTTCAAAAACCTGATGGGTATCATGACATTTGGACAATAATGTGGGTTTTAAAAACTCAGTGGATGTCATGACAGTTATCATGATACCTTCCACTTAAATGATTTATACTAAATAACACTTAATTGCTTAGTCCATTTGTCTCCAATTTCTAATCCAATTGTCTCCCAATTTTCAATGACGCTTATCATTAAATCTTAATGTCACTTATCAATAATTTCTACTACCATTTGACACTTATTTCTACTATCATTTATCAATTTTTCTGTTACTTGGCATTTTTCCTAGTTCAAAAATATCCATAATTTCATAAATTTCTCAAAGTTCATCAAAAATTCTACATCAATAATTTAAGTCACTAGATCAATTTTTAAGGCAAAATATTTACTTTCAACTACAAGAAAAATGGAGTTTAGTGATGGAAATTACCGACGGAATATTTACACATTCCATCTGAAAACTTAGTTAGCAGAATTTACCGATGAACCAAGGCGTCGGAGATACGGTTATCGGTAATAATTTGTGACAAACCACAAAATGTCCATTGCAAATTTACAGATGAAAATTTTGTGTAATCTTCAGTGAATATACGGACGGTCATTCTGTGCTGTCTTTGATCGATAAGTTACCAATAGAAAAGAAATGTTTGTCGATAAACTTACCGACGGTTTTGGTTATTTAGTCGGTAAATTAATGTTGTCATTACTGATGGTTATTAGCTTTCCATCAGTAAATCAAATTAATTTTACCGACAAACTTTGTTTTTTGTCGGTAAATTTACTAAAAATTATTTTTTAAATTTTCCTTGCATCAAATTTTATTTGATGATGTTATGGTTGATGCATAATTTAAACAGTTTTGAGTTATCCGTTCATAATATTTTGATTTGTTTTAATATTTAATTTGTTAAAACAGAACGTTGATTGATGATATAGAGTAAAAACTATCTTAATTGATAATAACAAATTATTTTGTACATAATAAGTATTTATAATTCATACAAAATGACTACAAGTATGCTATTCATTTAGTGATTGCGGATGCTTTGATTGCTACGATAAGGTCCTATGCATCCCCTTCAACTCATCCACCTTATTATGGAGCTGAGTTATGCACTCCATCGACTATTACAACTGAGTTGCCAATGTTTATATTGTGCTCTGAAGCTCATTGACTTTGTTAGGTGCGGATCGCTTACTAGATGTTGTTATACTGGATGTAGAGGATTGCGAATAACATGTGCTCGCAAATGAGCCTAAGCTGATTATCCTTCCACGACGATTCCTACCACCTACTACATGAAGATAGGTTTGAGTCTCATCAACATCTTCAGACTGCTGAGACTATCGTTGAATGTTTTCTTGTATTTGGTCCTATTATAAGGCAATGTTTATGTTAGTAAGTGATAATTATTAAGCATTAATATTAAAGCATAAATTTCACATACATTTAGTTCTCTACATCGCGTTATTGATGAAGGTCATACCGTCATGCTTCTTAGGAGTTGACAGGGTGTAGGCTTTATGCCCATAGACTTTTCCTACATTAGAAAAAAAAAGTTATAAGTGAACTACAATTTATAACATTATCATTTTTCATATATACATATTTTTATTTAAAAATTCACACATCAAATTAAATTAAAATATACCAAAATAAAAAAATCAGAATGTCAATGTAAAGTGTAGATAAGTACAAGTCTCTCTGCATAGTCGTGGTAGGTAATAAATCCTCTAGTATATACGAGAAGACTCTCTCCCCCCGGTCCTCTACGTCTGTTAGTAGGATTACACTCTGAAATGGACATTGCCTCGAATGACATCCAATACTACTACCATTGACTCCATATTTGTTTAGAAATATAAGGCAGTTGTACACCAGTCTTATGTATTGCACCAACAAAGTCTCGATAATGTATAAGTGCTCGTCTCTCCCATACTTTATAAATGACTATGTTAAATTCATAATCTTAAAAAAAATCTTTTCGAAAGAAAAGGAAAAACATATGATAAGTATTTATAATGTAATAATATTTATTTAATAAATGTATAAAAATCAATTTAAAAATAAAAAATTAGTTTTTTTACCTCAAACTTTTGATAGTAAAATTCCTTTGTCACCTGAGAGATATTCTTCCATATAGAACCCTTAACATCAATCTTCTCCTTGAATTTGAATGTCATGTTTCTTGAACATGGTCCGGACGGAATCAACCTAATATTAAAACAGTTAATTTTATACCATTTTTTAAATTTAAACCTATAACTTAATTATAAGCATAAGGTGTTTCATGTATTTTCACTTACAAATTGTTGATAATTATGAAGTAAGTTCTTCTATCAGCTCCTTTAGCTCCAAGCTAGAAGTCGACTCCTTCATCCGCATCGTTTACCCATGATATCTCTATCAGTATAGTGGTGGTGGATGGTGTAGTATCAGGTACGAAAGGTAATACCTTATCTGCAAGTGTAGTAGTAGCTAGAGGTACAACATCTGATTCGGTTGCAGCTACAAAATATGATGCTTTACCTGGACAATAACTGGCTCCAAATCGTGGTCTAAACCTTGATCGCATTATATCCTATTTTCTCTTTGGTGGCATATATCAACCTAAAATTCATATCCCATCCTTTGAATTAATATTTCCCATTTTCATTATTACCATTATCCTTGTTTCGATTAGATGCTTCTTGATTAAAATTAAGAACCAAGATCATCTATTTTGGTGTGTTTATGTTACTCTTACGATAGCTCTATCAAAATTAATCAACAAACAAACATCAATTCTCTTAAGGAAGCTAAGAAAAAGTGAATTACACCAGACCTCATGTGTCCATGCAAAAGCTGGTGGTTGAGAATAAATTCCAACATTGGTGACTATAAGCCTACTAAAAATATATAGGCATGTGGTAGTATAGAGGTTTTGGATGAGATGGCTAAAAAGTTGGTCGCTTATCAGATCAACATTCCTCCATTATCATTTGCCTGGGAAGTAAAAAAAAAATCCTGGTGACATTTCAACAGTTTCGATCCAATTCAGGGCAACCAGTATATGCAAGCTTATAGATAACTAATTGATTTCCTCTCTATGATCCAACATCCCAATCTCTAGATTTATCTTAGATTTAATATTTGTATTATATTTGTACCACCAATTACGAGCCTTTGGGTAACAAGTGGAATCAGAATTTTGCAACCTGAGGACTAGTGGAATAACAATTTGATAGTCCAAAAGCATCTTCTTGGTTGCATATATAATTCAATCATTTAACCGAGCCAATTAGAAACGATAAGATGTATGAGTTGAAACTAAAAAGTACGAAATAGTTGTACGTTTTCATTCTATAAGTACAACTATAGGAATAGGTTCCTTCTAAAAAGATGTACACGTAAAATGGATGGATGCAAGTCTGTCTGTTAGAATAATCACTTATAGTACTGCTTCTTTGTCACTTAATATTTTAATCTCCCACTTTATTAATAAAATCCTTGAAATAATAGCGATATAACCTTACTATAGGCCTACGCAAATTGGAAGCTACTAAATCTCACAGTCCAATCACTGTGGATTAGTATTCAAGCATAGAAATGTGTGATATCTCAGATAGTGGAGAAAGCACGTATAAATAACATTTTTCTGGTAACAAAAAAATATTATTAAGGTATAGTAATCTTGTCCCTGAGGTCCAATTTGTTTTTGTCAACTTGTCTTTGGTGTTCTTCACTTGTGTATATATATATATGTGTGCAACCTAGCTAATACTTGTCCACTGCACCAATCAACAATCCCTCTACAATCCTTCCTCTATTTCACTTGCTCATACACAAATCTCTTTCAAGAACCAAGGCATATCATATTATACTATAAAAACTGGCATATCTTGCCAATCCTAGCACTAGTTTCAGGATCAAATGTTATTAGTCATATACGATGGAGGAAGAATGCAAAATGGAATACGAACAGGGACCTAGTGTCCTTACCCCACGTGAGAATTTGCTTCGAGCTATGATTGAATGGTACAAACTACCAGACAGTTGGTTGATTCATGTTATCGACCTATCCAAGATACAGGAATGGCTTATAAGGCCTGCGAATTAAAATGGATAGTAGCCTTTATTATGTCTTATCTATAATAAGTGAATTCTTTTGTGCCTCCCTCTTGGTTTGCATGTAAAGTCATATCATGTTTCCTTGCTCCATTCCAAAAATTGATACAGCAATAACCATCCAACTTTGGTTGTATTTGTTTACTCACTTATGGGAATGGAGAACCATTCAGAGGCAATCATTGCAATTCAATATGGAGCATCAAAGGACTAGATCTGAGTTGTTGGTGGAGTGTTTGTATACGTGAATCTTGTTGGAGTTTTCTCTATTATATATACTCAAAAAGAACTGAAAATAAATAACTAAAATCATTTTTTCAAAGAACAGACTTTTCATCAAACACCTTATATGCATCAGAAATTCATCCCAGCATCACAACCAAAATTAGGTCTTGTCCTTTCTATCACTAACATTTATACCTTAAAGTTATTTTCCAATCACAAATACACAAATAAATGAAAGTAATCAAATATCCAAATTAACATTCATCCAATATATGAAAAAACACATGACAATGGTTGCAAAAATACCTCCACCGAAAAACATGATGACAATGTTCGGAGAAGACAACGCCGACTAGTAGAAGAGGAGACAGTGCTAGAGAGAAGAAAATCACACGAAAGGAGACACAGCAGGAAGAAGAAGACGCAGGTAGGGGTGAGGGGAGAGGAGAGCTTTCGTGTGAGTTTAATGTAAAAGAAAATAATGTCGTTTGGTGTTAAACCAAACAACGTCATTTTCTTATACTTTAAAACGCTAAAGCCGAAGTAGACGACAACATTTACCTTGAAAATTTACCGATAGAAATTTTCCGTTGGTAAACTCAAAACTTTTTCATTCCGCTAACAATTCCTACCTTCTTTATTGACTAGCATTTAATACTATCGCAAATTTTATCAGGATGATTTCCCTCCATATTTAGCGATGGATATTACTACTGTCGCTGAACAAAATTTTTCCTGTTAATATTACTGACAAAAATATAATTTGCAATGGTTTCTTTTCCATCGGTAATTTTTCATCACTAATCCCAACTTTTCTTGCAGTGATCCATATCATAATCGCATTAAAACAATCATTTATATCCAAAAAATGTCAAATGAGTTCATGAACAAATCATTATACTGTGTGCAATAATCAAATTCACGTGTATGTATGCTATATTTTATTTTATACAAGTGGAATACCAACTTCAAAATATAAATTAAAATAAATTATTACTATACAAAATTAACTCTTTTGCAAGTATCTTAACATTGAATAACATTATGTACGAACCAGTTAGTAAATAAAAATTGGTTAATAGTGTAAAAAAAATATTATGTTCAACTCTTAAAGTTACATGTATCAACTTCCAATATAAATTTATTATATCTTTTAATAATATCATTATATTGAATTATTGTCATTATAAAAGTAAAAGATTGTAGTCTTATTTAAAGAAATTCAACAAATTTCTTCTTCTTAATATTGTCCATTCTATATGAATATAGAGAAATATTGACATGTATAAAGCTGAAATATGTATACTTATTTAAATAACAAAATTTCTATTTATTATTTTTTATCTATTACTTTTATAAAAGGTATTATATTTATTATTTATAGTAGTTATTTCTCTAGTTAGCCAACCATAATTACTATTTATGAAGAATGCATGACATTACTTTGTCCAATGAAACATCTTTATTGAGTTTGTTTTTATGTATTTTAGTTGGCCCTATTTCTTTAGTAAATTATTTGTTCTTTTTTTACAACTAAATCTTTAAAATCATTAAATTGTTAATTTGTAATTAAAATTTAAAAAAAATTTCAGTTTGTAATTAATAAAAAGTAAATTGTTTTGTTTATTTTGAATTTATTTTTAATTAAATCGCTAAATCAAATCAAATTACTTTATATATGTGTGTGTATATATATATTGATCATTAATATATGTAGTTTATTCAGGGAAATTCACACAAAATAAATAAATATTTTTCTAAATTAATAATATATGAAACATATTTTATTATATTAAAGCTTTTAAATTTTAACTATTATTTTTAAATATGATTATCTAATTTAGAGAAAAAAATTTTGAAAAGATTTATTTAATTCAATAAGAGCAAACTTATATCTGATCCATATTTTATCATTTGATAAATATTTATTTGCTTTAATTGTAAAAAAAAATCTTACTCAATTTTACAATACTAGCACCAACTTTAAAATATGACGATATTTTTTAGCAAAATTAGCTGGATGTTAAATTCTCCCTTAACATATGAATTTTATTATTTAATAAATAAAAATTACTAAAATTTTAAAATAATTATACACTCTATTCATATGTTTTACTTCACAATTATTTTAGAATGTTTAATATTTTTAATTTACCACATAGTAAAATTTATATGTGATACAAATACAACATGTGATAGTCAAATGATAAAAATACTAATATAATATAGCTCGTCACTTCATTCACGTTAACAAAAAACTTAACATCGAACTATTTTTATTAAAAATTGAAAGTTGGAATATTTTAGCGCTACTTTTTAAATTTTGGATAAAAATTGTAAAATTAAGTAAAATTTAAAATTTTTTATAATTAACCTTGTTTATTATGATGATGATAATGATTATAATGATGACAATCATAATAATAATAACAATAATAATAATATAAATTAAATGCAAGTTAAAATGTATAAGTAGTTTCACTGTTCTTTAATTAAGAAACATTAAAATATTGATCAATAAAATAAAAGAAAGCATATGGAAATTATCCACATATATTTGTACATAAGTAAAAAATGTACAAATAAAAATTTGAGTTTGTATATTCGTTGTATATTAAATAGGTTTGGCAAAAGAGTTTAAAATGGGCCTTATTGAAAGTCGATGAACTTAATCCAAATTCACTGAGTTTTGAATTAGAACTAAACTTTTTATATAAAAAAAATTAGATGTATGGCGACCTATGGTACGAGATAGTACTTTCTTACGAAAATGATATATTAAAAATAACAACAACAATAATAATATTAATAATAATAATAATTAAAAATAGAATTAATAATATATAAAAACTTAAATACAATTCTTATATTAAAGTTTCTAAATTTTAATTTTTAAATATGGCTATCTAATTTTAAAAAAAAAATTGAATAAACTTATTTAGTAAACTTACATTTGATTCACATTTTATAGTTTAAAAAATATTTATTTTCAAATATTTTAATAAATTAAATGAAAATAAAAAATTATATTTACTTTCATAGTTCTTTAATTAAGAAAAATAAAAATATTGGTTAATAAATTAAAAGATAACAAACAAATTATCCAAATATATACGCAAAAAATTAGATAAATTAAAAGTTGAGTTTATATATTTGTTGCATTTTAAATAGGGTTGGCAAAAGAGTCTAAGGTGAGTCTGGTCTAAACGAGTTTGATTTGAGTCAATCCTATTTTGAGTTGAACTTTAATTTTTTTAAAAATTTCCCCCTTTCATATTTTGATATCCTTTATAAGAAATCCGAAAAAGTGGAAAAGTTTAGAAAGTAAAAAAAGCTCGTCTTAAGTTTGGTCTGAAAAAGGTGCCCGCATCGGTAACTCAACTAGTCTTGAGGGAAGAAAGTTGTTGATCGTAAGAATTTCAAGTTCTCAGTCTCGACACCGGTAAAATGAGAGCTTCATCTAATATGATAACCAAAAATTCGGCTACTGTTTTTTAAAAACTAAATGAAAGAACCTCCTCGTTGTTCTGTCAAGCCGGGAGCGCCTGGAGTGTGCGATCCACCTTTTTGAGTGCAAAGAAAGTGAAAAAGCTCATGTTGATTTGGTCAATGGTCTGTGTCCGATTGGAGGAGGGCACAATGATAAATCTGTCTGATTTTACCATCAAATTAGAAGGTGAGTAGAGGCCCACTGCATGCGCTGAAAAGAACAGACAAGTAATTCAACCCAAATACGTAGATTTGCTGCCATTCTTTATAATATCATTTACATTTACACGCGAAGACCAAGTGAGACATGTGAAAGTTACACACAACCCTGGAGTGTAGGGACTTATAAAATCGCGTTCATTGATCCCAAATGTAAAAAGGAAAATAAAAATAGACATAATTTTAACTTAGTTTAAGGTATGACTGTTATGTGGCATTCTTTGCAGATTAACCAATGAGCAGTAAGCTCCATTGGGTCCCCTTGCCAACAAGGCGGAGTGAGTCCCTTTTTCCACCACTCTTCCTTTGTCCAACACAGCAATTAAATCACAGTTCTGTATGCTACTTAATCTATGAGCTACCACAATACTTGTTCTCCCCACCATCACGCGCTCAAGCGCGTCTTGTACCACTTTTTCTGATTGACTATCAAGCGCGCTGGTCGCTTCATCTAATAACAATATGGTTGGATTCTTCAAAATTGCGCGAGCTATTGCAATCCTCTGTTTTTGACCTCCTGATAATTGCATTCCTCTGTCCCCACACAGTGTATCATAGCCGTCCTTTAATCCCACAATAAAATCATGACCATTGGCTGCCTTAGCTGCCTCGATAATCTCTGATTCGTTGATCTTATCAGTCGATGCACCGTATATTATGTTTTCCCTTATAGTACCAACGAAGAGCGTGGGTTCTTGACTAACTAGAGCAATGTGCTTTCTGACTGATCTTAAGTGATATGATCTAATATCACGACCGTCGATTTTCACAATTCCATTAAGTGGATCATAAAATCGCTGGATCAAGCCTATGATGGTAGATTTTCCTGACCCACTTTGCCCTACCAGCGCTGTGGATTTCCCTGCTTCAATATGAAGTGAGAAAGCATTGAAGATCATAACATTAGGCCTTGCCGGGTATGCAAAATCCACATCATGAAGCTCCACATGGCCTGTTATCTTTTCTGGTTGATAAGCTTCGGGATCATCAGGTTCAATTTTTGTGCACCGGTCTAATATGGCAAAGACGGACCCAACAGAGTCCGAGCCCTTAGCTAAGTCAGTGGTCATGCTTCCAGCGTCAGCTATGACCCGGCCAGTGCTAACTAAGATCATGAAGGTCTCAAACAAGGCTTTTGCAGTGATGTAGCCTTGAGAGATGAGCTTGCCACCGTACCAGAAATCAAGGGCCCAAGTGCAGGACATTAGGCTTTGAGAGGTGCCAAGACCAATACCGGCAAAAAAAGATTGTCTAACGCTCTCTCTGCATGGGCCTTCTTGGGCTTTTTCAAGCATTTTGAGGATTCGATCTTGGGAGCAAAAAGCAGTGACAGTGCGGAGGTTGGAAACAGCCTCAGCTGCCAGCTTGCTGCTTTCGTCCTGCGCTTTTATAGACTTCTGGGACATGCTTTTTAGAATAACTCTTCTGACATAGAAGCAGACAATAATCAGAGGCTGGACTGCTATCATGACGATGGCTAACCTCCAAGCAATGACCAGGCCCATTGTGCATGCTATGGTTACGGCTGAGACAGTTTGTACTAGAAGAGTCATTCTGTCGCCGACTAGGGATCGCACCTGATGCAAAATTTGAATTACAATTTTAATAATTCTACTCCTTCTGCACTATCAGTGATAGAATCAAATTTTGCTCAGCTCTAAGTACATATCTATTAGATAGATGTGATTTATACTAAAACCTCTAGTAATTGAACAAGAAGGTGGTTTGATAGCATAATAATACAAATGTTCATGATTAGTTGATCAAGAAAAGACAAACTGAGTGCTACTAGGTGTCTGCAGTTTGTGAAATTAATAAGATTGCGTCCCACTTATTTGTATATGATGGTGAGGCATCTATAAATTAAAGAATTCCACAAAAGCATAAATACTTACCACATTTGCGTCTTTGGATAGTCTAGAGCAGATAGCACCGCTTGAATTCTCGTCCTGATCAAACCAACCAACTTCAAAAGTTAGTATTTTGGAAAGCATCCTCTCTCTAATCCTCTTTGTCAAGTATTCACCCATGTATGCAAAATTGTAATGTTGGATTATATTTATGATCAAAGAAAACACAGCCAATCCTGCAAAACATAGTGCATAGATTCTGGTCTTCTCCTTGATCTCGTTATGGTCATTCAAGAAATATATTGATATCATCGACCCCATAACAAAAGCATAAATTGGTTGAACTCCTCCAAATAAGATGGCACCTAAGCAGCCAAGACTTGCTTGCTTCCATTCTGGCAAATTCAAAGCCAATAGCCTTTTGAATGATGGCACAGGAAATTTTTGCTCCTCAATCGTTGCACTTTCATTTTCTAATGGAAACGATCCTCGATTTGGTACTATTGAATTGGCAGAGCTTGACCTACTCAATAGTGACAATCTACGACTACTAGTATCGTTAGCATCCTTGTTGGCAATATAAGACAAGGAGAGTGAGTTAGCATTGTCCTCATCTTCATTGGTAGTTTCATTTTCTGTTTGTTGAAGACGAACTAATGATGTGTAGAGGCCATCCTCATTCTCAATTAATTCGTCATGAGACCCAATTTCCATGACCTGACCATTTTGGACCACCACGATGAAATTAACATTGCGGATGGTGGAAAGACGGTGGGCAATGACGATTGTGGTGCACCCAAGTGAGGCCTTGTCCAAGGCTTCTTGGACAACACGTTCAGATTCCGAGTCTAATGCACTTGTTGCCTCGTCTAGAAGGAGAATTTTTGGTGCTTTAATTATTGCCCTCGCGATGGCAATCCTTTGTTTTTGTCCTCCTGATATTTGGACTCCCCTCTCACCCACCTGTTCTTTTCAGGACAAAATGGTGTCTGTTACTCTTAATCCCTAACATTTAAAATAACTACTCTTGTCAATCTTTTTTGCAATAAATAATAAAGAAAGGGGAGGGAATACAGCCATGGGGCTTGAAGATATTATTCTACTAAAAAATGAACAAAAAAAAAAAAAAAAAAGGAAATGTAGGCTCTCATTTTTAGGACTGGGCTGCTGGGGAAGGTAATTGCTGGTCAGAAAGATATGGATATGGAAGTATTTCATCATGTGGGTTGTGGGGGCGACAAAAAGCACATTAAAAAGATTTATGACGAACCATTATAATTGTAAAAGAATTTACTGTAATAGGAGCAAGGAATGAGAAAAAAGTTATATTCTCCATATAATATAAATAGCAAAGTGATGACTATGTAGCTAAGCAACCAAGTAGCAGCCACTAACCTGTGTATCGTAACCTTGAGGCAACTGAGAGATGAAATTATGAGCATTGGAAGCTTTAGCTGCTTCAACAACCTCTTCCATGGTAGCATCTTCTTTGCCAAATAATATGTTCTCTTTAATAGTGGTGGCAAACAGTGCAGGCTCTTGGCTCACCAATCCCATTTGCGACCTTAGCCACTTGAGTTGCAACTTATCAACAGGGAGGCCATCAAGAAGAATCTCGCCACCAAGTGGGTCATAAAATCTCTGCAAGAGTGCTATTACTGTGGACTTACCTGATCCACTGCCACCCACCAAAGCTACAGTCCTTCCTGCTGGAATTCTCAGGCAAAAATCTTTGAATATTATGCTTTCTGGCCTTGAAGGATATGCAAACTCCACATGCCTGAACTCAACTTCTCCTCTAACGTTTTCTAAAGTTTCACCTTCCATGTTCTCTAAGTCTATTTTTGGAACTCTTTTTATTACCTCCATGATACGCTCTCCAGCCGAACACGCTTCAGAGAGGTATTTCACGTTAGATAGACCGGCTCCAAGTGCTCTGAACCGAAGTAAAAAATCAATTTGAAGTCATGGCCAAGGTGGCGTTAATTATATAGGATAAAAGAAGGAAGAAACAAACTTAATGGAATGTTTAGAAAGGTGGTGCATCAAACTTACAATCCGCCCACTGCAATGGCGGCGCCAACAGCGAAAACAGTGCCGCCTTTGGCACCATGGTACATGACCATTCTGCTACCATAATAAGACATGAAAGACCAAATAGCAAAAACAACACCATTGCTTCCAATGGCTAAACCCTTAGCCAAACCCTGTCTTAAACCCAACTTCACTGAAAATTCTAGCGCAGCTGAGTATGCTTCTGTGGTTTTGCTCTCACCCACAAAAGAATAGACCGTCCTGATTGAAGATATTGCCTGCTCTGCTATTGTTCCTGCCTTGTTGTACTCTTCCCTGATCTTTCTTGATAATCCCATTAAAGTTCTTCCATAAATTAGACCTGGAATAACCAGAAGCACCACAAATGGAAACCCAACGATTGCTAGCCTCCACAGTAGTATGAAGCTCACAAGGTAACAACCGCAAAACATGGAAGCATTCATCAAAAAGTTTGGGACCTGCAAAACATTTAACTGGAGGTTTGTGCATATAAAATGGACACGCATAATTAAAGAAGTTAAAGAGATTGCTGGTCTACCTTTTCACTTAGAACATCTTGAATTACAATACCGTCGTTTGAAACGCTAGTGATCACCTCGGCTGTGCTCGTAACATGCAAATCAAAGTAACCCACATCTTGTCTTAAAACTGCTTTCAAGTATTTTGCTCTCATTCTTGTAGCTTGTCTCTCTCCTGTTCTTGTCCAGCAGTATCCCTCTGATAAGAAAGAAAAGGAAAGGATACATGTACACGTTAACATGTACTCAAACTCCTAAAACTCCGCAAGAAAAAAGAAACACAAAAGGATATTTATGTAACGACAACTACACCAACCAAGGAAACAAAGAACCCATTGTCCACAAGCAAGGTAACAAAGCGCCAGTGCATTCTGTCACCCACAAAATCCAATGGCAGTTAGCCCTTTCTACACATACATGCATGTTTAAATTACGGCAACAAAGAAACAAAAAGTCCAACCTTGTTAATGTTCCTAGAGAAGGCATCTTCTGTAGAAGAAGTACCTCCAAGATTGTTCATCAATCGGCTAGTCACAAACAACACAAGTGGGGTGGAAAATCCATCTGCAAGAGACCCGATGAAGCCAAGAGTCATCAAGAACCAGTCCAAATGGTCTGCGTGCATGAAAATGGACATAATCGATCCTATAGTGCTTTCCTTGATCTTTCCGCTGCTCTGTTTCTCAGTGCCCATTTCTTCCTCTCTTTTTTTTTCTTTTTTTTTTTCCCTTAAGAACCAGAAAGAAAGAAAGAAAAAGTAAGGTATATATGAACTATAGCTGGCTATAATTCTACATGCAGTGCTTATTGTTTGTTTCTAAAACGGCTGTATCTTTTATAACCAAGTAGAAGCCAATATGGTAAACTCGCATGTGAAGTTCAATATATATATATATATATATAATAGTAAAGTGGCTTTAGCGAAAAAGTTGGGTGGAGGGATGGACACATGATGGTCTCCAGATTTTCTCTTTAATTTTAATTTTATAATATTTTATTTTATTTTATAAGTTTTAGTTATTTATTTATATAAGTCTCCTATGAATTTCACATAAATAAATGTAAAACTTATATAAATAAATTATTAAAATTTATAAAATAAGACACGATACATAGGACAAAAAGTCCTAAATGGGCACGAAGAGTGGCTCTGATAGTTGTCCGGGGGATAGAATGTGGACACGCCTACGATACTTAAATAGAGTTGAGGCTAACTCGGGCTAAAGAGTTGAAACATCATGGTTGACCTTTTTGATATTTCCTTTCAGCGTCATTAGTGACGCCGATAGGGAACGTAGGACCCACTTGAGTACTGCTGTACTTGCAAGTAGGAGGAGGAGCGTGCTATTAAATGCTTTTCTTAATCTTTACGGCTTTACCCTTTTTAATGTATACGTACTGTACATGGTTGCTGATTTCTATTAAAAGTGAAATAAAATATTGACGTGGGAAGGTGGTATCTGGTGTTTCTGTTTACGCAATTGGCAAAATTTGGCTGTATCATTCAGGAATCTACAATCTAATGTTCTCTGATTTGGGTTCTTATCTTCTGTTATCTCAGTAAGCACTTGGAAGGGTTGTAGTGCACGAGAATAGAATAGTTATATTTCAATTTGAAGTTTGAAGGCGTCTATATTAAAATATATTGAATTTAAACAGATAAATTAGCTTGAACATAAGAAGATTTTAATGTTAAATCAATTAACTTGATGAAAAATTCAGAACTAGGTTTATATTTTTGTATTCACGGAAAATAAGTAAATGTTAGTTTGATGTTTCTAACCAACCCTTCCCCTTCTAAACTTCTTTTTTAACATCTTTAAAGGTTACGGAAGGCAATGAATTTGTATGGGCTAATCTTGCTAATTTTTTAAAAAAATTAAAAATGTAAAACATTTTATTTTTTAAAATTAGGTCCGCATTTGAATTGCTCAGGCCCAGGTTTATCTAAGACTTAACTCTTCTAAATAAAACGATGTTATTTTGATTAAAATAATTAGATTTCTAGTCAGTATAGATCTGACCTGACCTATTAGTTGACCTATTAAAAACAACTAAATTTAGGCCCATAGATCAAGAATTGTCATCCCTATTAAAGGTAATTAAGATTTTTATAATAATGTTGTTAAGGAGATACTTTGTTTTTAATGTTCTCTACATATATTAGGATGTTAATTGCTATGATAACCTCAATTTTCTAATTAACGTGTACAAAACACGTTAGATTGTACACATGCAAAATAGATTATTTATTTTGTTTATTTTATCTTACATAATATTTCTAAAATAAAAGATATAATTTGAATTTAACCAAAAAACTATATATTATTTATTAACAATTCAGATTAGATAAAAATATCTTTCTTGAAGTATTTATGTGTGGGTTAATTATGTTTAGATCTTCTTGATTTTTTTAGATTATAGCATAATTTTAGTTGTAATTTTTTTGTAAATTAACGATAAATTAAATGCGTTATTTCCTAATATTTTATTAACAATCAAATTATAATTTTTATTATCAAGAGTTTATCTTGAACGATCTTTTATGAAATTATAGATTCAAATTTTATACATAGCATTGTTTTGATAATTATTTGATTACGTTAACCTTTTAATTTAAGTTAAATCACAATATATTTTTTTGGTAAAAGGAGATATAATAATGTTAAACATTAACCGTGAATTCCAGCATTAAAAGCTTAATGATTGAAATTAGAGGGGAACAGGCGCATAGGAGAGTGACCTTTTGAGATATTACGATTCTTTCGTCAGCATACAACATTATTTGGTGAATGCTTCTTCTTTCCTCTTTAAAATAACAGGCACATTGTCTAAATAAAGAACCCGTCAGTTATAGTACACCTTGCTTGTCTTTTTATTTCGTCCTACACTTTCTTGTTCCTTGTTAAGTATATAGTTCTTATCAGACGAAACCTAAAATTGATTATGGAATGAACATAACCAATGAGGTATACCTTGGAGAAGTAAATGTCAATTGGAAGATGAAACAAAGGGCTGATTAAGATCCTCATTAAACATGTCTTCATAAGGATGACTTGAGATAACATGCTGTATATACAAAAAAAATTAAAAATTAAAAACCCCTGTGAGATCTCTATGAAATGTTTTCGAGTGTTCACATAAGTAAATAACGGGAGAAATAATAATGACCGCATATTTTTCTATACGCCTCGTTGCGGGTTTTGTAATTCTTGCACATGCAATAATTAAGATCGTAGTCGTACAATAAATAATCTTACCATATGTTTTCTTTTAGAGTATAAAGAATAAAGAGTATAAAACATAGGTTCAGCTTACTCGACAAGGAGGATTATTGGGAATAAAGGGGCCTCAGTTCACGAAAGAGGAACGAGAATAAGAATAAAAATAAATATAGTAAAAAATGATAATAGAATATAATTAATAATAAATCTCATTTTTTTAGTAGTTTAGAGAAATTGAGTATGGTTAAAAAATGAAAGAATGAAAATATTTTCTCTCTTAATACTAAATATGAATTTTTATTTTATAACTATCTTTTTTTTCTTATTATTTCCAAACAAACACACTCTAAGTTTATTTCTTTAATGTCTTTGATTGGGACTTGATACTAGTAAAAAAGTGGAGACCATGCACACGAAAAGCTACTCTTTCTCTAAGGCTAGCCAGAGAGGCTATTTGTCTCTTTACCGGCCGTATCTTGTTTTATTTTTAAATTAGGACTAGAAGTCTAGAACATTACAGAGCCCAAGTAAAAACAACCGCCTTCATTAATTGTGACAAAAAAGTATAGTCCCGCTTCAACATTATTTTTGTTCTTCTAAATAACAACTAATGAAATTCGAGAAAACATTAGTTAATTTATACTCAAAATTATCAGAACCTCGTATTGAACTGGATTTGAAATTTTAATTGAGAAAAGAACTAAAATTGTTTTCAAGAAGCTGAGGAAGAAAGATACATTTGAAAAAGGGCTCTAGCGTCTCCTTTCTGTCGTTGGCCTTGATTAAAGTACAAATTATAAAAACTTAAAAAAAATTTCTAAGATGTGAATTCAAAAAGTTCATATAGTATGCAACTTTATCTTAAATGGTGGAGAAAGTGCTCTTGATAGACCCACTTGATGAAAAAAATATATGCATATACATATTAAAATAATAATAATTGAAAATAATATATATAAATAAGTAACAAAATAAAGAAGACAATAAATATAAAACAAAGAAACAAAATAAAAAATAAAACAAGTAAATAAATATACAAATTGGAAAGAAGACAAATTAATAAATAAATTTAATAAGTCATTATAAGAAAATATTTAAACTAATTAAAGAAATATTTAGGTTAACTAATTGAGAGGAAATTACTACATATTACATATTTATACTAAATACAAGACATAACACTAGAAGAAAAATGTTTTAAAAATTTATGAGAACTTGAATGACCTCTCTATGTTATATTCTTTATCCATATCCTACTATGTCACAATTTTCTATTGAGATTCATGTTCTCGGTAAGTTCCAATAGAATCGTATCATTTTGAATCACCTTCCTTCAGTTCTTCTTAAGCCTTCTTTTGTCTTCTTATAGTCTCTAAATATAATATTTTCGCATCTTCCCACTAGAACATCAAGGTATTTCTTCTTAATATGTTCAAACCACTAAAATCTTGTCTCTCTTAATTTTTTATTAATATTAGTCACTTTTAACTTGTTTCTTAGTATTACATTCATATTAATAATATTGTACTTCTAACAAAGCGTCCTCATTTTTGTTACCATTAACTTATGGTTATGCATCTCTTTGATGAGCTAATACTCTATTCTATAAAGCATGGTCGACCTAATTACTAAATGATTGAATTTACCTTTAATCTTGAGTGATATCTCCTTGTCTTATAAAACTTCTCATGTATTTTTTCATTTAAGTCACCATGATCTGATACGGTTAATTATATCTTCATTAATTTCTATATTGCCTTGAATGATAGATACTAAATACTTAAAACACTCTTTTTACATTATAACTTATGAGCTAATATTTACCTCCACATCACATGCTCACCCAATAGTCTGAAAAGTTACACTCGAAGTATTCAATCTTAGTCATACTCAGTTTAAAGTCTTTTAACTCTATCCTATGCTTTCAAAGTTCTAACTTAACATTGACACCCTCTTTTGCCTTATTCATTAAAACAATATCATTAGCAAACAATATACACTAAGAAATATGTCATTGGACATTTTTAAGGATTTCATCCAGAATTATTGTAAACAAAAAGGAGTTTAATGAAGAGCCTTAGTACAGTTTAATATCGATAAAAAATATTTTATATCTCCTTCTATTATCCTTACACTAGTCTTTACAGTTCCAAGTATATCCTTAATAACCCGTGTATAAGTTGTAGTAACTTTTTTAACTTCTAAATACAGTCATGATTTTCTTAAATAGCTTATTATATACCTGTTTTAAATTAATAAAAACTGCGTGAAAAGTACAATTGGTTGAATACTAGAACCCAGGAGTAAGATTATTAATGTTTATCGATGGATGGCCTTAATCTCGTAGGCTGTTAACTAGAACAGAGACGTGGCATTTTAAAAATCTGCAATCTTTTACAAAAGAGACTTGTCAGTCTCTGATAGAATTGGAACCCAAATTACCTGTGATGTGGCTCTGCAGTCCCACAACGTAAAGGAGAGGTCGAGAGAAATTCAAGGAAGAGGATGAGTGACGCACTTGCACAAGATGGATGCACAAAATAGCAAATGAAAAGAGACAGCTAGAGGGCTTATTATTGGACGGTGTCAACTGCTGAGGCAAACTATCCAGCTGGCTCAAAGTAGTTCATTTTTTTCTTTTACCTATCGATTTTGGGTTGAGGTGTGTATGATACGATTTGATAAATTTACAAAGAACTAGGAAGCAGTTGACGAAAAGGACAAAAAAAGGTATGTGATTATTTATTTATTTAATTTAGTGATCTGAATAAAGATAAACTAGGAAATAATATAGTATGTATATTTTATTTATTACAAATCAATGATGTTAATAATAGTTCAAAGGTCTGAAGGGTTTGTGTATGACATTTAAGATTATAGCATAAAAATTTATTAAAAAATTTTCTTTTAATTTTGGGCCGTATTCTTTATTTTTATTTTATTTCTGGAATTATGTACAATTAATATGAATTTGCAGAATAGTAATTTACATTTCCGAACACCAACTATATTTTGTATATCTATACAGATGTTATATAATTCGTTTAATAATTTGTACATGCTTTAAAAGTAACATTTTTCCTTTTTTACATTTTAATTTTAAAATTAGCAATTTTAAAAAAATTATGTATGATAATTAATTTATCTTTAGCTTTGAGATTTGAATATATGCTTATAATTTTGGTTTGTTTTAATGATTAAAAGAAGCTAAAATTTTCAGGCCTTAACATGCGTATAATAGACAGAAAATTTCACACATTATGTTAAATGAGAAATCTAATATTTGGTAATCAACAATTGTATATATATCGATCGAGTTCTTTTCTTTGACATGCATGGAAATGGAATAGTAATATTATGGTATAATATATTTTCTATAGCCAAACTCCTGATCCTTGATCCCTTTTCAGTTTCTAGAACAACATAAAACGTATTCCCTGACGTTAAACTCTTGCATTACATAATCAACGTGCTCTTGTAGCAAAAGGAACTCCTAAAGCAATTAGGCTGGTAAAATAAAATAGTAATTACTATCTAACTAAACCATTCTCACACACCACCAGCCACCGTATAAAAAGGTCAATAACTTTTCTAATTCTTGATTTGTGGGGTCCACTGTAAACCTAATCACGAGTTCTTTAGCCAAGACTCAAGAGTCAAGATGCAGAAGATCCAATAAAAATGTAGGCTACTTTAGTTGGTTCCGTTTTTACTCTTTTTTTTATACATTTTTTTAAAAAAATCTGTTCGTTTGGATTTTTAGTTTTAATTTCTTTTTATCTTTTAGTTTTATAACAAATGAAAACTCATTTTAATTTGTTGTTATAATATGATTTCATTATTAGTTAAATATATATTATTAATTATCATTAAATCATTAAAATTAATCTAAAAATTAAATTAATTATTATTTAAATTATGTAATTTTAAAATTTTCAAAATAGGTCATTTATGATTTTTCTAAAAATATCAAACACTTATGTATAATAATACATTTGTTTTAATTATTAAAATATATGCTAAAAATAAATATTAATTTATAAACACAATAATACAAATAAAATATATTAGTAGATATTGTAAAAGATATTAAGATAATTATTTAATTAATTGATCTCTAAATTTTACTTAACATTTAATTAGTATTAATATCAATAAAAATTGAATAAAAAGATACAAATTATTTCGGTCATGCTAATCATTCTGATGATGCATGGCTGCAGTACAAGTAGGAGATGTTTAAAGGCCTATGTATTGGTCAAATGAATAATTAATAAGGACAAGGACTTCTATGCATCAAAATTCATTACTGGATTTAAGCTTTCATATTGAGAATTTTAGATTGTGTCTAATAATAATATGATCTCTTGCGATATCCTGTAGCCTCAAGAACAAGTGATTCTTAAACAAGTTATAAAAGATATAATGAAGATTTGTTGTCTCCACTTATATCAAAAATTGATAATTCATAACGAGTCATCTTGCAAGCATGACATAGCTGACTAGCACACTATGTTTTCTGTAAGTAGTTTGGGCCTTATTAGTTTCCTATCTATTGTTTCTGCTGAATTGCCCAATTGCTCAGTAATCAGTATGACTAGAGATTAAACTTGAGGTCTTAATGCAAGGGATTGAACCATATGATAAATACGATTATTTCTCAATTTATTAGGTCAAGTTTAACTTTTAGCGGAAATTGTGTCAAAGGAATTTCTCGCGAGTTATATATCTAAAACAATAATTCGAAAAAATCGAGACTTAGGGAAATATGGTATCAATTCTATCTAAATATACGCAAAAGCTGACTTAAAAGTATATATTAATAATTTGGTGGCTATCAAAACGAATAATGCAGCCCGGCATCTAGAGATATATAATTGAGGCACAACATTGAGGACCTTGAGGAGTGGCTTCTTTATGCTTCTCACCAGATTTGATATGATTGTACAAACCACATCCTTGGAAAGAACTATATGCTTATATTTCCTCTTGCTCGTTGGTTCTGTTATAATGATACGTCTGTAACCATTTATCATCATCACGAGTTTCTGAAAAAGGAGTTGCATGATTGTAGGTATAATTTATGCAGATGCTACGCCAAAAATTGAGGTCTTTAATTATTTTCAATTTCATGATGCAAATGGTAAACTTTTCTCAATTTCTTATAAGGTTATTTTGAGTTTACAGAGAACTACAATTTGAATTACTCGAACAGGACATCGATAAAGAGTGGAACTTTTCATCTTTATATGTCATAATCTATATATGCATGATATGATTGTTAATTACGGTGCATTGATTGGCATCTCTTATTTGAGTATCTATTGATGGTCAATCATGGAAGAAATAACTACTGCTCTGTTAGTTATCAGAAACCACAGTAGCTACTTTCGCAACCCAACAGGAAAATTATAGCTGATGACATTTTCAGTGGACTGGCCAGCTAAATACACTGGTCATCCTATTTTGTTTCAAAAGAGAATATCCTTAGCAAAGAATACAACAGGATAGTCAAGTTATCATTTTTAACATGGCATGTAGTGGTCCCAGGTTCTATCCATTTGGTGTCTAGTTACTTGGATTTCCGGAAGACCAGCTGTGAAGAAGGTATATATGCCAAGTGTAAATTCCTTTGTTTCCACCTTACTCTCTTGGCAGTGGGGTCTCTGTTGCTATGCTTCTATCTTTTTCGGTCATGCCATTATTGAATTTAGACTATTAAGAGACCCATTACAAGTTTGGTTTGGCATTTTCCTTCAGTGAAACTTGATGAGATCAAATTCTATCATAATCATGGAAGCATGTGTGAAGGGACTGTTTGCAACACTTCAGACTCCGGATTTGTTGTTCTGGAACTGTTGTTGGTGAAGGTGGTGGGGATCTGGTTGTTGTGGAATGATCCCTACTACCTTTTTTTCGCATATAAGGGAAAAGAATAAACCCTAGCTACTAAAATTTGGAATGGTTCTACTTAAAAGGCTGAAAGATGTTATTCAAATGGTTCTACTTAAAAGGCTGAAAGATGTTATTCTTCTGGGTTAGTAATGTGACAAAAATCTACGGTAGAGATTTAAGATATGGTCCTCCATGACTCATTCTTGTCTTGTCTTTGTCTTCTGGTGAACTTGGTAGCAGTTCCAGGTCCCAGTTGAAGAATGAAGTTGGGGAACCCAATGGCCACTTTAACTGAATTATATCGAATTCACTCATCTCAAAGAGAGTTAAAAATGACTTGTGTAAGTTCACTTGGTTTCTGAAAGAGGTCGGCTAACCATACATGTTGGCCAACAACTTCAGTAGTTATCAATAGTAAAAAGTAAAGACCCTCTCAGAATTTTATTCATAAATAGAAGATTCTTTCAATATATATACATAAATAAATAGAGACTGAGAGAATAAGAAAGATGGATAGATGCATCCTTCAATTCAGTTGCATCATTATGCGTCATCTGATTACCTCTCCTTTAGAAATTAATACAGCAGAACGGCCTAGTAATCTTGATTTTAGGATTTGCGCTTGCGTCTCATTAATTAAGATTACTTTTTCCATGATTAACAAATTGATCGTGAGGGGATAGTTGGATGTCAGGAGTCCACTACCGCGAACATGGTTATCTATCTTGTCCCTTGTTATTGATACGCAACTGTTCCCAATGCTTTAGACTACCCCTACTTGCGCGTGACGAAAATGACTTGATTGTCACCCTCCATAAAACTCTAAGAATAAGCCCCTCTGATTTTTTAGAGGATGGAAAAGCATCCCTGAGCTAATATTCCTCAACTTAAGTCCACAAAGCAACAAAAGTAGCCCTTAATATAATTAATAGTAGATCTTGAAACCTTACTGCAGAGCTAAACTAAGCTGACCTGTAAAAAGATATATATCCCTTCCTGCAATAAATCAGCATCTGTTGCATTTCTTTATTTATGCTTTATCCCAGAACTACTTTAGCTTTTGACCTGTGGTTTCACATAACTAAACGATGAATATATAACTACGTGTTCAGACATCTGATTCTGATTGCTTTCGCCATTAGGCTACAAGGAATATATAAAGGATAAGTCAATGTTATGTCCGTGAGCAAACACAGCGCAGAAATACTTGGAGCATATAGCACCACTTGAATTATATATAGTCTTTATTAAATTAACCAACGTCAGAAGTTTATATTGACTGTTTGTTTACGAAGATGACACGTACATATAATTGCTTATTATTTTTTATGTTACAACTATAAGATGAAATAATATATTGGTCTGACAGCCTTTCATATGGGATTATTTATTAATTAACAGAATGTATTCAGAAATATACCCTTGTGATATCAAGTGACATGATTATCTCAACTTGTGTAGTCAAGTTGAGATAAATTGGCAATTGAGGAATTCCAAAACGGATCACATTTGTGTAGTCAAGACCAATAAAATTGCAATTGGACGATTTCCAAGTCGTTGTAAAATTAAGATCAGAGTCATTTCCACCGGACACAGTCTAACTTTAATGAAGTGTAAGGGAGAATTTAAGGATATATGGGAAAATTAAGGACTATTATGCATAATTTGAAAAGAAAAATTCAGGGAGTAAGGTAATATAGCTAGTCATGGTTGTTAATCTTTGGAGGAACGTACATATGTTAACTTGATGGCTTACGGAAGGACGTGTATTATTGACTTGCATGGCTGTTTTATGAAGGATAGTTTCCCTTTTTTAGGGTCACCGAGGGCAAAAAAAACACATAGTAAGTAGCATCAGATCCGTACATAATTTGCTAAAGAATATCTAGTACGAGGAGTTGCTTATCGCTTTATGCCAGAAGAAGAAGATACATATTTTATTTTACTTACAGAAGTATGTTTTTACATGTTTTATTTTACTTACAGAAGTATGTTTTTACTCTTTTGCTTATTTGTTTTGGTTAATATAGTCACGGTTTCCTTTCCTTCTGTTACGGATTAAAACTTGCAAATCAACATAGGTGTTGTATTACGTACTGAAGACAGGAGTTACAAACGCTATACCAGTAATTAGAGTGAACGACAATGGAGAAGAATATATGGGAAAAAGGAAATTGCCAAAGCAACCATGTTTAGTGGAGCTCAGGACACTGAGGTCAAAAAAGAACGCGGCGCTGATTTTGTTAACGAGCTACTTAAGAATTGGGCCACGGTGCCTATTTCTCCAAACGCATGTTGTGACATTATTGGTAATAACAAAAGGATAAATTCACACCAACTTCCAATATACTTGAAGACATTACAAGGACAATAATGATAACAATGAGGAATACGAGAGACTTAAATAATACTCCCTCCGATACATAATAAGAATCGTTTTAGAAAAATACACGTTTATTAAGAAAGCTAATGAAATTATAGATATACCCTTATTAATACTCCCATAAAATTACCTCGTGACTCCGGTAATCAGCATCTTAAATGATTGATAAGAGAATGAAATAATTAATACTTTTAGAGTTTCGAAGTTTCAACTTTTAAAGTTCCAATTTATTTAAACACTGCAACTCTTCATCTTCGTTTCTACAGTTTATATGGGCGTCCTTTCGTCTCCACCATTATGATTTTAAAGCAGATTTGTCAACAGAGCATAGTGCCAACTAGTGCTCTTAGTCTCTTTCTTACAGCACAGTGCCAGCTAGTGCTCTTAGGTAGAAGCACTAGCAGAAATAGTAATCCTCCGAAAACTCGTGTTTGTTTGCAGCAGAAACAGTAATCCTCCAAAAACTCGTGTTTGTCTGTAGCAAATGGGACGTGGAACAAACTGCTGCTATTGTAGAATATAAATATATATTCATATTATGCCCGAATTTAAAAAAAAAACTCTTACAGGAATCTGACATTTTTTAAGATTGAGGTTGTTGTTTTTTGCCTTGAGAGGTTCTTATCATTGTCGAAAATTTTTAAAATTGATTGATTCAAATTTGGAGCCAAACACAGTAACATATGAAAATTTTAGAGCCTAAAATTTT
>JANIJH010000008.1:14113886-14125656 GCA_024520975.1 Erythroxylum areolatum
TGCATTGACTGATTGTAAATTATTCTTGGATGACTGTAATAACTGAAACTGGTTTAGTGTGAACACGGGATTTAATTTCTTACTGTGTTTGCCGTGTTAACGTGGAAGCAATGGCTTCAAAAGAAAAAAAAATGTGTATACTGAGTTTTAAATCGACTGATGTAGTACGCCACTCTCGCGGGACGCGGGCTCGGATGTCACTGTGGATGTCGGGTTAGGGTCTTGCGGGAGTGGGGTGTTACATGATGAGTACTTTACTGCTGTAGATGACAATTCATTCAAGATTGGGTTAATTACAAACAGAAAGATTAGGATACGATTTTTTCCATAGTGTACAATTTGGATTAAAGTGCTTGACAACAATCTACCTGGCCCAGATATTTTCATTGGTATGGATGTATACAGTAAAGTCTCACCTTTACAGATCCTATCCATAGGCCTAGGTATCGATCATTTTACAGTTACTACTCTGAAGTGAAAAATGTGTTTGAACTTTCTCAAGTTCCTACACCATATACCTCATTAGGAGATAAACTATTAGACTACTGTCTTGAATCATATGCGTAGTATTCTCATTTATATCCTCTTTGAAAAAATATTGACTTTTTCAAAATTCTACCTTTAAAAAAGAATGAGGATATCAATTCTACGAAAGCTACACATCTAGGGATGAACCCTAATAACCTTAAACTCACATAAGCTGAGTGTGTTATCCTTCTAAAACAAATACTCATTGAGCCCACAAAGTCAGATTAGGCTTGCCAGGCATTCTATGTGAATAAACGTTCAGAGCAAAAACGTGGTAAAAAGAGATTGGTGATTGATTAGAATCGTCTGAATGCATTCCTACAAGATGACAAGTTTCCTCTTCCTACGATCAGTATTCAGGTACTATTTTTAAAAGAAGTTGTTGTCTTTTCCAAGTTTGATCTTAAGGTAGGATTTTGACAATCGGGTATTAACCCGACTGAGTGGTACAAAACTACATTATGAATTTCCAATATATAATACCAATGGACTGATATGCCATTTGGGCTTAAAGTTGCCCCATCACTGTTTCAAAGAACCATGACCAAAATCTATAAGCCTATCCTCAACAGTGCAATCATTTACATTGATGACTCCTGTTCTTAAAGACCCTGAAGGAACATTAGGCCTTACTTCAGCAATTCTTACATCTTACTAAATAATATGACATCATGCCTTCAGCCTCTAAAAAGCATCATTAGTCTAAAAGAGATTGAATTTTTGGGTATGCATTTCAAAGATAGATTCTACCAACCTAGTACACATATTGCACGAGAGTTGTTACACTTTCTTGATGAAAATCTCATAATGAAACAAATACAACAATTCCTCAAGATTGTTAATTACATTCATGAGTTTATACCACACGTGACAACTTACACTTCATGTTTATCCAAGTTGTTTAAAAAAAATCGACTAGCTTGGCATTTAGAATAAACAAAGGTTGTCTAGCATTTAAATCATATCTGTTAAGATCCTCCACCTTTAAAAATTCCTGACATGGGACAACACATAATACAAACAGATGCTAGTGACAATTATTAGGGTGTTGTGCTTATTGAAGAAATCAATAACAAAAGCCATTATTGTGGTCATGCAAGTGGCCAATTTCGAACCTCTGAATGCCACTACCACATCAGTTACAAAGAGATCTTAGCTGTTAAAAGAGGTATTGAAAAGTTTGCTTTCCACCTTGCTCCTTATCACTTTGTCATTGAAATGGATAACACTTCATTTCCTAAGATTCTTGATCAACCCAAGAAATATCTTCCCAATAGTCAATTTCTTCGTTGACAGGAATGGTTTTCTCTTTATAAATTCTCCATTCATCATATTAAAGGTCACCAAAACACACTTGCTGATTTTCTCTCTAGACCTACTAGTCCTATCTTATTTCTTTCCTCTTCTCTGAAACATTCTATTCCTCTTTTTTGGCTTATGTAGTTTCCTAAGTTTGCAAAATTTAAAAAAGATTTCCCCCCCTTTTTTTCTATTCCTCTCACTACTGTTGCAGATCTCTTCCCCCTTCCTCATCAAAGTCTATTTTATTATCTTCATCTCACACTTCTCAAATTTGATATTTTACCTACTTTTGGTTATTTTGAGGCTCTTGGTCCCTACAAACTAATGTATCATCTTTATAATACTCTCCACGATACTGCCTTATGGCATCTTTGGGCTTTGTCTGCCCTATATGCTTGCTCTATCTCTTTGTCACCCCTCCATGTTTATCGTCATTTATTTGATCCTACAAATGTCAACTCTCTTTATGGACTTTTTAAGAATGGTTTCAACCATTATCCAAATGGCGTGTGGACATGTCTCAACTCTTAACTCATTATCATTTATGGGACACTGCTTTAATTGATCACAAAGTTTATGCCATTTATATCATACAGTGTCCTTCCTGTATGAGTACTTCTAGACATTTGTGTACATTAAATCATCTTCAACATTGACGAACCACCCTTGATTGGTCTACAGAATGCACACAGTTAATGACAGACTTACATTCTTTCTTAGATCAACTTAATTAATCCTTGAGCCTATCTCCATCCAACATCTGTAAATCTCTTCATCCATATTTTGGAAATATTGCTCATCTTGTACCAATTCTTACTCCATCATTTGACCATTGGACATCGGTGACTCCCTCTAAGGTTATCAACTTTAGAGTTAGTGAAGTTCCTTGCCCTATCTATCGTGAGTCTATAGCTTCCAATGTACCATCTCGCCTTTTTCAAGACCCTATCTCTATTTCTAACCCATGGCCTTCTACTTGGACTATAACTTATATCGACCATATTCTTGAGCAAATTGACAACGACATGCATTGACAAATGAATTTGACTATGACAATGACCTCACTTTTGCACTCTAAAGTGAACCTCATTTTTTTTATGTGTTTTCCTTTTTTGAGTCTTTTGATGAAAAAGAATCTTTGTGGCTCACAAACCACTATGTAAGATCCTTTTTTATCATCATACTTTTTTTTTTTGAAAATTGTTTACTTTTTCAAAGTAACTTTGTGAAAGGTGTGATGATTGTACTTAAAGATGTTTTCTTTTTTAAAATTGTAATCAGTGTGTCTTTTGAGTGTTTTACTTTTCTACCCTTGCTTCACCTATAAAAGCAAGGTTCCTTTTCCATTGTAAGAAGGCAGAAGTTCAACATTTGATTTCAATGAATATTAGTTTGTGTGTTTTCCATCATCTCTAAGTTCTTCCTCTCTTGAAATCTTAATTCTTGAATAATGTTACTATCTGTCATTATACAGAGACAAATATGTTCTACAGTCACCTTTTTTGAGGATCTTGTGTATCAGAAAGTCTAAGACAGTCTATGACTACATAAAACAATTTCGTTATAAGATTAGAGTTTAACGGGAAAAGAGTGTAGGTACTTTTGTGGCCATTGTTTCAAAGGAAAAAAAGAGTTGTGAGAGTGTAAGGTTCCTAAGAGGAAAGCTGAGAGTTATGTGCCTGTGGAGAGAAGGGCTTTGTGTCTCGACCATCATACCTAGAACTTACTGATAGTTACAAGGTTCCCATGTTGTTCCAAAATAATCTACCAGACATTATAGTAGTCTACAATCTGAATTTGGTTAGTCGATGGACTGCTCAAAGGTGTTGTTTTAGCTAGTTGATTGTTGTACTTTCCCTGTGTGCCCTCTGGGTTCCCCAGTGTTGGTAAATAACTAGTGGTTTCTTAGTTATTATAAAGTGTAGTAAGTAATTCCAATATCTGATAGACAAATTCTAGTTAAAACAACTGATCCTTCGATTTTGGCCTTGTTGGATATATAAATGGCTTACCAGTTTTTTTTTACAGATTAAAAGGTTTTAATTGTTTGATATAATCAAACAGCTAATAGATATATTTAATGATCAATTGATTGAAATGTATATTAAACCTGATAAGTTAATTTAAAAAAATAGAGCGCTTTGATGCTTTAATATACGAAAAGTCAATTGTCTCCTCCTACCCACACTATGTTCCTCTCTTCCTTGTCCCTATCTCCTTGTTCTTTATATATTTTTTATATAATGTCCAACATCATCTTAAACTCTAGAAGATGAAACGATAAAAAAAGAAAATCTTTCTTTTTGGCTATATATATGTGTGTGTGTGTGTGTAGCGGGATGTTCTTATTCTTGATGGATGATGATGAAGATGATGATGATGATTATCATAATAATAATAATAATAATAATAATAATAATTAATTTTATATTATTATTAGATTTATAAACTTAATTTTTGAAAAATTAAATATCTAAAATATAAATTCTTATGAAAATATTCAAAGAAATATTAAGATATAATACTCATGTTTTTATAAATTGTTTTAAGTTATACCCTCATAAGTCATTTTATAAATAAAAAACTAATACTAAAAAGCTAATTTTATCAAACATCTTTAATAAATAGTTGGTGTTATTTACTAGTCAAATCAGTTGATATAGGCCTTGTTTGGCAATCAGTGAATTGCATGAGTTGTTGGCTAATTCTATCAGCAATTAGATGATAGCATATTGATATAGCTGATTTAACTAAACATTTGTTTATTTAAAAATATTTGATAAAATTAACTGTTTAGTATTAGTTGTTTATATGTAAAATGACTTATAAGGACATGACTTAAAAAAGAATTTATAAGAACATGAGTATTATATCTTAGTATTTCTTTTAATATTTTTATAAGAATTTAGATACATCAAAAGAAGTCAACACCATTATTTCAAGACTATTTAATGGGATGATAACTCTTTGTATACTTTGACTCAAATTTGATATTAATTCAACTTCAAAAATGAAAATTAAAAATATTAAATTTAAATAATAAACTTATTATCTTTATTTCTATCTACCTCTATTTTTGAGTAATTTGCAATAACTTTTAGATATAATAGTCTTTTAATCATTTAATTTCACAGTCGCTAGAGGAAAAACGCTCCTAATATAAACGTTTTCAAAATCAATAGATTAAGTTCAATCTACCAACCCAATCAACTGATTGCCAAACATAATTATTAGCGATTTCACATGATCAAACATTTAAAACCCTTTAATCTGCCAAAAAATAGCTAATAAGTTATTTACTAAATAAGGTCATAATCTGCCATTAGTTAACCACTAATAAAATCAGTTAACAACTAATGCAATCCTTTCTAAACAAGAGATATGTTTCAAGTGACAATAACCATAGCTTATAATAGAACATGACCATAGAGTTACCATGTTTACATGTCATCTATTGGTCCCAGGTTCGATCCGTTTGGTAACCAGCTAGTTGAATTTCCAGAAGACCAGCTGTGAAAAAGTATAAATGCCAAGAGTAAATTCGTTTGTTTTCGCCTTACTTTCTTGCCAGTGGGGTCTCCGTTGTTTTATGCTTTCACACATGTCATTATTGGATGTAATAGGAAGCCCATTACAGTGTGCGGGTGACATGTTCTTTCATAGAAACACGGTGAGTTCCAATTCTATCAGAATCATGGAAGCATGTGCGAAGGGACTGCTGGTAAAGCATAGGCTTGGCTTAATTTCGTTGTACTGGCAACTGTTGGTGGAGGTGGTTGTCACTTGTCAGTTATTCTCTTTAAGTTCAATAATTGTAGCGTTAATATTGTAAATTATGCATACTTTTATATTATGATAGTTACCTGTGAAAACTACAAACTATGCCTGAAATTGAATCCTGTGTCTGGCATAATTACAGAATTTCTCCTCATAAAAATGGCAAGAAGGGATTAATAAAAGATCAAATAAGAGAAACACAATATTTTTAAGGACCCTCTTATCGATTGGCTTCTTCAAGTATTCTATGATGGATCCCGTGTGCCATCAATCCACTTTTTATGTGAAAATTGTAAAGTTGGAGCTTTTGGTAGTATATTTATGAAAATTTTAAGTTTCTGATGAATGAGAAAAATATGGATTTTCCTGGATGAAACGAAAATTGAATTAAAGGAATATTAAAAAAAAATTAATTGCATAGAGTGGTGGGGTTAAGGTGGCTGTGGAGTGATGAACGATCTCGACTAACTTTTTGAATATAAAGGAAAAGAATAAACCACAAAGTTAATAAAACAAGGAAATGATTCAACTTAAGGCCGAGAGATGTTAGTCGTCAGGGGAATGCGACAAAAATCTGCGGTAGAGATTTAAGATGATCCTAAATGGCCAAGTCTTGTCATGTCCCCGTCTCCGGTAACATGAAGCTGGGGGCCTGATGGGCACTTTAACTGAATTATATTGAATTCCATTCATCTCCAAGAGAGTTAAAATGACACCTGTAAGTTCACTTGGTTTCTGCAATAGGACGACTAATCATATATGGTGGCCAGCAACTTTAATCCTTCGCTGATATCATGATTTACACCTTTTAGAATTTTGCACATTTATAGATATTCTTTTCTATCACAGGATCAATTTGTATGCCAAATATGCACACTTCAATTCGGTTGCGGCATTGCATGTGAGACAAAAGATCTAGTAAATTACATCTAGCGCAGTGTATTACTACAGCAGAACCAACTAGTGAGCTTCACTTCTGGATTTTTGTTTGCATCTCATTGCCTTCATCACATGATGATGAAGTATTGATTGTGAAGAGAAACCAACGAAGGCTCTTGGATGTTAGAAGTGCACTATCATGAACATGGATGTCAATCTTGTCCCTTGTTATTGGATTGCAACTGTTCCCTATGAAAGATCAATACGCCACATTAGCCGAAGTTGGCGACGCACACTACTTAAAATGCGGAAAGCTATAGTGAAGGTTTGAAAAGACTAGATCACAGCTCATGTTAGGTGCACAGAGTACTTATTCTCGTCCAGAACTAAGGTTCTGAAAACACAAAACTGGTTCCAAAATGCAGCGTCTACTATTATAGACCTTTATATCCCAGTACATCCTTCTCTCTTTTCCTTTCTTTCTATTTAGTTAGCCTTAAGGTAGCAAATTAATCTACCCCTTGAACTGCTCAAAGGTCGTTTTCTTTTTCTATATTAGGGAACAGACAGAAACAAATTTATTTAGTTCCCAGTGTACGATGCTTTCTAGATTTTTTAACAAGGGCAGAAGCTGTATCAGAATTAATTATACATTTGAAAAAAAAAAAAAGGAAGAAAGAAGAAAAAATTGAGATATTTTGCAGATAATGGGATGGGCAATTATAGCAAGTGCAATGGATTTGAAAGTCTTCACTCTTCAGGGAAATCCAAGAGCGGCAGATTAGTATCCACCCCGTTGTCGCTGAGAACTAATGTCGAGCTCCTTATCTCTATTGGCTTAGCTACATTATTAATTTGGTAAAATTCATGCATACTGTAGTTAAATATGCCACATTTCTGTAGCCCAATTGACAAGACCGGCAGCAACCCAAAAAGAATTGTCTCGGTTCGAACTCCAGTAATATAGCAAAGTTGTGACATTTCTCTAGTTGTTCACTTGCCTATATGGTTTGTTCTCATTTGGCCGTTGACATTCGCGACGACTTCTTTGATTTCTTAACTATAATTACTCCTTTACTTTCACTGCGAACATGATTGGTATATGGGGCACATAAGAGGGAGAGAGAAGAAATGGAGTCCAGCAAGCTTCACAAGACTATGATATGGTTTACCACTTAAACTGTATCCACCTTGTGTAATCCTAGGTCTCCACTCCTTTCTTAGACTTGATATGTTTCTTAGGTGATAAATTTGTGTGTGTGTGTGTTTGTTTTTAAATGTATTAGTTTAACAGTAAACTAGATTAAATAGATTTTAAATCAGAATATAAATGACATACATGTCGAACATCTTATTTTTTGAACTATTTATTAAAGTATTTAATGGTAAGCTTATGTAAAATTAATTTTTATCCCTAACTAATTTCTGTTTTGCAACATATTATCGGAGCTCCACTGGTCTGATGGGTTTTTACGGTTTTGAAGAGGGAAAGTCAGTTCCACTAAAAAAAAAAATTAAACACGAAAATTTAAAAATGTCTTTTAACAGTTTTTCTACCCCAATACCTCATGTTTTTAACAGCGAAAACTACTCTATTTGGTAATAACAGTCAGTAATGGGCTGAAAAAAGTTGACATGTGGTATATAACAGTCAGTAATAACAGTCCGTAACAGTCCGAAGGGGTGTATGCAATAGTTTCGCAAACTTTCGAATCTTTTATGAAAAACATAAAAATCAGAAAAATTAAAAATACCAATGATAAATAAAATCGATGTTGGTTAACGTACTTTTGACACGTCATGTCTACATTTGTAGGACCCTCACCTAACTTAATCACTTTCACGAAAGTTCAATAGATTTACACAAGGGCTTCAAACCCAACTCACACAATACTTGAAATTATCTCTCAACCTTACTTCCTTTGAAAGATTTTCATACCCAATAATACGACTTACTCGTGTTAACATCGATAGAGGATTTTTCTTTGTTACTCTTAATGAAAGACAATTAATAAAAATAACTCAAGTGATTAGTCAACTAAGAAAAGAATAACAATACATTTGAGATAAAAGAACCTTCCTTATGTTCAGCTTCCCGAAATATATTTGAATAATTGTCCACTAGCTGGATTGATCTACGCTAACTCCAGAATCAAACCAAGGCTGCTCAGTTAACAACCGACACACAACAAAATATACACGCAGTGCCCAATACCTCCCCGTCGAAAGCTACTCCAATGGATGAAGGTTCAGCTTAAGTGACTTCCAAAGTAATTAAGTAGGAACGTGAATCTACCAAGGTTGAAATCACACACACGCACAAGTATAAAGAAAGACACTCCCAACCGTGTGCTACTCCAATGATTCAATATAAAAAACAAGAACCCCAAAGTTCTTCACTTACACAAATCATCCAGCTCAAATAATCCCAATCAAAACCATATGGCACACGACACACACGACACCCTCACAAATCAAAAGACACCCAGATAGATAAAAACTGAATCCACACCATCTTTTGCCAAGATAACATCAATTAGAGATAGAGCTCTATTACAACTAGAAGATTATCCTCAATAGCTTTTTGAGTCCAAGTCAAACATAAGGATTAATGATTGGCTATCAGTGTCTAATTAATATCTTATACGTCTAATTAATAAACCAAAATGCCAAAATAAAATAAAATAAAAGGATGTATGTCATATCTTAATAATCTCCCCCTCTTTGGCATTTTTGTCATAACTATTAAGCTCCTTATAAATAACATAATTGGACATATAGATATTGAATCCACAATGCTCAATAGGCAGCACAATCATAAGTCATACATAAACAACAAATCACAAAAGATCAAATACAACTTTAGTCAAGTCTTACCTTCAACCCCTTTGGGAGAACATATGTCAAAAAGACAAACTCAATAAGCGCTATGAAATTGTAGAACTTGCTGTTTTAAGTGACGAATAACATCATTAGCCACGTGTATAATGCCTTCAATCCTCTCAATTTCAGTAAAGAGAGTTGCATGAGGATTAACATAAGTCATCCCCGAGACATCTGAGGGGCCAGACGTGGTATACGAAAAATCCATCAACTGTGGTTGTTGAAAAATTCTTGGAGAGATGTTCATCAAGGACATCAACTCAAGTATACTTAACTCCATCCTAGGAACTTTATTGGCATATAAAAATTAAGAGATTAAGCATGGAAAGTATAGTAATGAATGTGGCTTACTCTCAATGGCCAACATAGCTTCAATAATGAGACATCTAAGATTGAATTGCACCCCAATACTGATCGCATAAATCAATTTGGCATGCACCAAATAGACAGAGACAACGTGTGTGCTTGGAATCTAGTTGGTCACTACTAACTTAAAGAGCACGAAATACTTTTGGGTAAACATTAAAGAATGAAGTACAGAGCTAGACGACCATATAGTCAATTTTTATTCATTCAATACCATAGCAATTAAATCATTAAACACATTCCAATCATCATCATAAAGTTGATCACCAATTGGATTATCGAATCCTATAAACAAAATTAAACGATCAGCATCAAAATGGACTACCGATTGCGCATATATATTGCTGTATAACTCAAAGCAGTCTCATTTATAATATCACAAGATAAATTGCTGTAAAATTCTTTTACTAGATCTGAGTCATAATGCTGCCAAAGCAGTGAGACTTGTAGTAAATGTCTCTTCGATAATAAAGTGTCTAGACTATATTATTGAAACACCTCTAAATTGATTGGACGATCGAGAACAAACTCGATAGTGTTGAGAGTCGCCCATTTCTGTTTAGTCGTGGAGGAGTAGAACTTAAAAGAAATCGCATTATCCACTGTTAGATGGATAGAAGAAACGCATCGAGGTGGTTAGACTATTTTTTAGGCCCATTCCTTTGTACGTTTCTAAGGACGTTGGACCCTAATTTTTTATTTTTTATCTTTTTATTTATTTTAAATTTTATAATAATTATTATTTTTATTTATTTATGGATTTATTTTTATTTTATGTTCTTAGAATTTAGTTATTAATTTAGTGAACATAAATGGAAGTTAGAATTTTGAATAGAAATGTTAGAATTAAGTTAGTAAGAATGCATAAAGGTTATTTTTGGCAAGTCGCTTAACGTTAAAGGACATAAGGTATAAAGGAAAGGGCAAAGTGGACTTTGCAAAATCATTAAGAATATTATTAGAAGAAGAGGTGTAGTCTTGCTTTAAATAAAGAAGAAAAACGTGAGTGAAAAGAGAGAAAGAAGAGAGGTTTCGATTTTTAAGAGGAAAGAAGTTTGAGTTAGGGTTTCATCATTCTTAGTTTTCAAGAGAGAATTTGAAGTTGTTCAAGCAGAGAAAAGAAAAAGGAAGAGAAGAGCTTTTATTTGAGCCAAACATCTTTTTAATTGGAGAAGAGTTAAGGTAAGAGCATTTTGATCTTTTGGATTTTTGGAAGGATTTTGGGTCATGAGGCTTAGGAAATGCATGGTTTTAAGTATTTTAGAATCATTTTTAGTGAATGTGTGTTCTTTAGGTTGACAATTTGAATTCCTTGTTGGGACCCGATCTCGGAACCGGACTACAACCGGAAAAATGAAAAATGGAAGCACAAATCGGAAAACAAAAGAACATCGGATCATAACAAAGCGAAACGAAAGGCGAAAGCGAAATCGAAAACGAATACATAAACTAGAAAAACAAACCATAAATGTTGGGACCTGATTTCGGAACCGGACCCCAACCGAAAAAACGGAAATCACTAACCGGAAAACCAAACGGCGGAAACGAATCAAACGGATCGCAAAGCCAAAAAACAGAAACAAAATCCGAAAGTGGATGCGAAAAGCGAATCGAATCGGAAGTCATAAAAAAACGGATTGACAAACACTCGGAATCAAAGAAACCAAACGGATTCAATCGAATGGAATCAAATTTTCAGACATCCTAGAATCGCAAAAACTTAGGAAAACCAAATTAGCGTTGGAAACCTTAGAGACATTTAATCTAAGCCGATCAATTCCGGTATACATTTTTTTTCATCAATTCCATTACCTCAATCAAAAACCCAAATTATAAAATTTGTCTTATACATTCATACATATCCCATAATTCATCTTTTAACCAATTCTCATTATTTTTTTTCAAAAAATTGGGCAGCATAACGACTGTATTTCATTAAATCCAAAAATCTGTAAAATGTTTAAACTCACTTCTATAAATCATACCAATCCACACAAGTCATACACAATCCAGCAACACAATTCATCGGACCTCC
>JANIJH010000008.1:14354143-14365926 GCA_024520975.1 Erythroxylum areolatum
TCAAAAAAGTTTATGCTATAGATGTATTTCGAAAGTCTGATTTGTATTTACAACTCTAATATATGTTCACAAAAGCAGTTGTTCTTTCTTAAGTAGGCTTTTCTTTCAACTAGTCATTGCTTCACTTGTATCCTTAGTCAATTGGATGAATTTAATTCTGAATAGCTTTGATGTCATTTTTGCTATAAAAAAAAATTTAGTAATCACGTGACTAATACTAGACCTTCATAATAAGTAGGATTTTTTTTCAGATAAACTATTTTTTTTAGTAAGGTAAGTTCATAAAAAAGGTTCATGCAAAAAGGAAAGTAATTATTTTATGATTGTATTTCATTTTAAGAATTATACCATTGTTTATATATAAGGAAATAAATCCAATTTAAACTTTAAAATATTATAAAGTTATCATCAAAATTGTTAAATATGGACCTTGAGCTAACACTATTTAAGTACTCCAACAAGTTGAATGCCATCAAAATAGACTCTTCGAAAGGGAACAAGGAAAGTTTGATAAGAAAATTTGGATCATCTTTACCTTATTAGCCTGGTTTATTTTGCCTTGCACATGGCAATCGTTGATATTGGTGTCTTTGGTGGGCAAGATGAATGAATTGAGAATGAACTATTAAATTCATTAGATAAGGCAGCAAGTACCTATGAGTTTACCATATTGGGTTAGTCTTTCAGTACTGGCATATTATATTAGCATCTATGGTAGCAAATGTCCCTGATCATAATCTCTCACTATCACTCCAAAAGCAAGAACTAATTAGATGGCCCCTCAGTTATGGCATTTGTAACAACAAAGTTAGAGTTTTCCACTATAAATCACAGTCTAAAATGTTGCTCGTCACTTTTAGGGACACGGATGTTTTATGTTTTATTTTATCAATGTTACATAAATGTTCTTTATACTTGTATGTTTATGAAGTTTTGTTTTCTTTTGTTAAAGGTTGATCAAGTTATTTTAGACTTCCCTTCTTAATGCTAAATCTTGTCATTTTTCTTTTGTCTTTTTTAATTTCCAACCTAAGTAAGAACACTAAAGATTGAGATGCTAATAAGGTTAGTAGAAATGGCCTGATCTTATTTGAAATCATTGAGTCAAATTCTAGCTGATGGAGATCTAGTTTAGTTGCCAGCCTGAAGGCTGATCTAAAAGACTGAATTCCTTTCCTTAAAATGATGTTATGTTAATTGTCCAAAATGAAATCATTTTAGTCTTTAGATTTAAGAAACTTACACGAACATAATGTCATTTGGGATGGCCTAAATTTTACTGAAATTTGAGCTAGACTGGTAGTAAACCTAAGCTAATCCAACTTATTGTCATCTTTCAAGGCCCATTTACTCGTTTTTGAAAATAGTATGATTATATCTTTTCATTTACAAATTGAAAAATGCATTATCTAAAATCTCTTGCCCTTATAATAGTGATATACTCATTTTTACATCAGTTGCTATATAATTCTAATTTAACTATCTTTTCAAGTTAGTTCATCAACTAAGTTCTTAGTATATTTTTATTCAACATCTTTTGAGCACAGCATTTTTTTGTTTTAGAATATAATATATATTGAATATGATAGATGAAACAATAAAGAGGTTTTCTTTATTAATATTCAAAAAAGAATATAACATTTGATGAGGGTCTATATAATCTATCTTACACCTAACATCATATGTTATTTAAATAGTATAAATAGACAGTTATAAGTTAGTTAGGTTGTCCTATCTTGAGTAATTATATTCCAATTGTCATAGGATATTATGAAATAATACCCAAACAATGCAACAATTTGTATTTATCTAAAATTGATTATAGGTCAAAAGTGTACTTTAAACCCTAACATTTTTATCAAAATATAAGTTAAACATTAACCTTTCGAAGTCGTAAATTTGATCCTAATGTTTTCAATTTTCATTATTCAACTATTATATTATTATTGACATAACATATATTTATATTTTTTAATCACCAAGTGGATTTCACTATCAAATGACAGTGTGGAACTCAAATATTTTATTTTAAATTATTAATAAAACTTAATTCATTTAAATTAATTATAATAAAACATAATTATAAGTAGCTTAATTAAATTCCCAATATGCATTAACCCCAACACTAATTCCCAAATTTTCATCTAACTCCCCCATTAATGTTTTCATCCAAAACCTCATTTCTTTTTTTTGGTACAAGGGAAAATAAAGCCAAACGAACACACTAATATCTAGCTAACACAGAGTTCTGTGGTATAAAACTCCGTGATTATCACGGTGCAGATGGGTCATGACTAGCATCGGAGGCTCCTGAAGAATATGAACTCTTGGACTGGAATAAGCTGCGAGAGCGACCAGGCTATCTACACACTGGTTCTCTTCACGATGAACGTGCTGTAACTTCACCTCCTAAGCTCGGCGTAAAAGCTCACGGGTTCTTGTCACCAAAAAAGAGTACTCAATCGAAGGTAAATTAGCTGAGGATAGAAGATTTATCACCTCCAAAGAATCCACTTCAATAAGAACTCTTCGGATGCCAAGTGAAGTTCCGAATGGACTCCTCAAAGCTCAGCATCAAGAGGTGAGCCGCTTTCAATGAGGTGCAGAAAGCTCCCACACCACTGGCCTTGACAATTCCTTATCAGTCCTCCAGCAGTAACAATATTGGACCCATACTTAATTGCTCCATCAGTATTGATCTTGACCCAGCTCTCCAGAGGTTTGGTCCAACCCACAAATTGACCCACTACTAACCCTTGATCCCCATACACATATTGCTCTATGATTCTAGCCCTAACTATCCAATTAACACAGTCTATGACTATGCTATGACCGTCTTTTGGCTAAGTAAAGTCCTCCTCAAATATACTTTTGTTACGTCATTTTCAAAAGAACCAACAGGTTACCCCGTAGATTGTAGCCCATTGAATCTGTTGTACTTGAGCATGCTTGTTGAAGTTACAAGTCACCCACTGTTCCACATCATGTTGAAAGAATTCTGGGTCAACTGTTTCAGGAGGAAATTTACACCAGAAAGCTTTGACTTGCATGCAATCACGAAGACGTGTTCTAATTATGTTTTATTTTCTTCCAACATCACTTTTTACATAATCTTCCATCACAGATTCATCTTACTTACGTTCACAATCCTGTCATAACCTAAAAACCCCTACACTTTCAACGTCCTCAAACCCTCCTCCTTTATTGCTTCTAACCTTAAAACCTGACTTGTTATCATCTCATCCTTGCTTCCGCTCCATTCTTCATATAGTTAAACTTTAAACCACAATTGCCTCGCTGGTTGCACCATTGGTGACGGAGGAGACCAATAAGGAGTGGGATAGAGAGAACATTTCCTTAAAGAGCAAGAGAGGAGATGGTGTATTATGGTGAATTCAGAGTCCGGTGAAACATTCAACGTAGGAAATAGAATTAAAGCTATAATGGAGAAATGCAAGAAGGAGAAAAACAATTCACTTTTAAGGAATTTCAAATTACTGGTTGCGCAAGTTAAGGTTACGGAGGAGTAGTATAGTGAAGCAATTAAGCTTTACGAGGAGTTAGGTGAAAGAGGAGCCTAGGGATTTTAGGCCTTATTTGTGGCAGAGAATTATATACACTGTTGAAGAAGAAACTAGAAAGATAACGCTGAGAAAAGTTTGATAAGTTGAAGCTTGTTCTAAATAATCACCCTTACAGAGAATATTTCCTTGAAAACATGCTCGCAACGCATGTTAGGAAGGTAGGTAGGAGGGAAAGGTCAAGGAGACGTTAAATTGTAATAACTGTGAGGCAATAACAAAATAAAGTGGATGAGAAAGAAAGAGAGGGTGCTCTAAAAATGGTAAATTGACAGAAGCCTTCATTATTCCCTGGTTGCGTTCTTCACCGAGGACCTTTCAATTTTTTTAATTATCTTTGTAACTCATTGCCTATTTAAAAGTTCAGATTAAAAACTAATAAAATAAGACATTTGGGTTTAATCTTGACAATGAAATGTACTTATCGTTTGGTTGAAAGTTTCATAATGAAGTGGAATAAGATGGAAGCGGAAGGCTGCATATTATATTATATTTTATTCTAAATAATGAAAATAAAATTTTCGATTCGTGAGGTTTATGATGGAACATAAACTAATAAATACGTACTACTTACTATATCTTTAATCATTCTTTTTGATACCAACTATGACCAAGTCATAATATTAATATATTAAAGAGAATATAATAATATTTAATATAATAAATTTTATTAAATAATTAATAATAATATTTTTATATTAATAATAATAAATTCCATATATTTAGTAATAAAATAAAAATTTTACATTTAAAAAATTATTTATTTTTATTTATATAGAAATATATACAAACAATTAAAGAATATTTAAATAAATAAATTATTTTTAAATATAAATCACATAGAATAGAATAAAATAAAATTTATTAAATAATTAATAATAATATTTTTATATAATTAATAACAAATTGTCTATAACTAATAAAAAATAAAAATGCATTGAAAATATATAAAAATTATTCTTTAATTTTTTGTATATATTTCTATATAAATAAATTATTTTATATATAAATCACAAATTAGAAAATAAAATAGAATTTATTAAATAATTAATAATAATATTTTTATATAATTAATAATAAATTATATATAATTAATAATATAATAAAATTTTTATTAATGAAAATAGAAAATATAAAAAAATATTCTTTAATTGTTTATATATATTTTTATATAAATAAATTAATTTTAAATATAAATCACATAAAATAAAATAATTAATAATAAATTGTGTATAATTAATAGTAAAATAATAAACCTCCTACAATAATCATTTTAATATAAGAAGTATAATAGTCATTTATTATATATTCAATTCAATTCCATCTATCTTCTAAACAATATTTCATTACGTTACATTATGAGCTCTTCCATCCCTCCTAAACAACTTTTCACTATATTATATTCCATTCTATTATATCACATTTCATTTCATTCTATTAATTAACCTTCAACCAAACAGGCCCTTAGTGATTGAAAAGGATAAATTTGTGTTATATCAATAATGACATAACCCTTAAATTAAATTTTTTGTTCACTTAAAATTTATTTGTAATGTTTTAAAAACTTTAAATTTCAAATTGAACATTACGAAAGATTAAAGTTTAACTTATATTTTGATAAAAAATGTTTTAAATACACCTTTGACCTTTGTTTATATAGTTTTTCATATTAATAAATTTAATAATAGAGCCAATGGTGAGATATATTTATAATAAATTAAAATACTCAAATAATTTATAGTTCTGAAATTTATATTTAAATATGAGATGTTTAATAATTTTAATTTATAATATTATAAAGTATTTTTAATATTTTAAAATGATACAACTATTTAAAAAAAATAAAGAAATCAAAATCATCGTTATTTTGAAAAAAAAAGGACATTTATTTTGTTTGGTAAATATTGACGTCAGATGTTGGTAGTTTACAGCTAAAAGTTGCCCCATTCCCAGCCCAGGAGATATGGGGCTTAAATGGCAGTAGACGTTGCCCTTTGATTGCATGTGTAATTGACCGTATCCTTTAAGTTCAGAGAATTAATAAGCTGATAAATGGACTTTACTAAATAGGATTGGGACACCAATAATTATGACCGTAGCTTTCGTAGGTTGCGACATTCCAACGAGAGTTAGATGAGACGGGTGCCATTTTGGATATCCATCACCTTCATTCATTATGACATGACATTGTCCCTTACCTTCCTCTGTCCTTCACGCTGAACTTGTTCTTCTCAGCCAGCAACCTTGTTCTAATTTAACCAAACCATATCTAAATTTGACATAAAGTTATTTACATATATATTTAAGGGTTATCTTTTTCCTTGTAAATTATGATATTATGTGATAAATTCTTACCAGTTGCCCTTTTTGTGAAGCTAAGTATACTATACATAACAAAGAAAATTATTATTGCAGTCTGATTTCGAGAAAAAGTGAGTTGACAGAGACAAGGCATGGTGGGCAAACACAGTCCATTTCAACATGAATTGACCTCACCTCACCACCGCGTTATAATAATAATATTTTTTTTAAAAAAGAAAATTTTATATTAAATGTAAATCACTCCCGACCTTTTTAGGTTCTGTATGCAGCATATTCCAGTAGTACATAAAACATATTATACGAGGGATATGGGCTTGGGCACACACACACGTATATATATATATATGTAAATATGCAAACCCAAACGCCAGCACCAACACTTGCTGCACGGGATTCAGTGGACCAATTTTCTTTAAAAAAATTTGTTGATGTTTCCTTGTTGCTTCTTGAGCCAATTTGATATTGAGCTGGGAGCGTGAATTGAAAGACCAACAGAAAAAGCCCAATCCAGAGTCCAAAATAAATTCCTTTCGTTTGGAAAAGAAAATAACAGAGCAATTAAGGGAGGCTGAAATTAGGATGAACTAACTAGTACTTTGATCAAATGGACAAAACTCTGATTCCTTGACTTCTGAGGTTCAAGTTAGATTTTTTCAGACAATAGACCATTTCACTTTGTTTATTAGGCCTTGGAAGAAACTGCTTTCTACCTATTCTTGCATCTGACGCCAAGTGCTGTCTGAACATTGTAATGAAGGCTTCCACTCTCTCATTCAGCTCCTCCTTAGACAACTTGATGTGCTCACTGCTATTTATCCTTAATGTATCTTGCTCTTGCTCCGGTTCACCAATTGCCCTCTTGCATGACTCTTGGAATTCTTTGGATGCTAATTCCACCTTAGACGACTTCTCACTTGGTGCCCTTTTCTCCATCTTCAACTCTACACTGCTACTACCTTCTTCATCTTTAGTTGGAGTGTCATGGATAGTAGAGAAGCAAATGGCTAAGACTATAACATTAAGCACAAGAAAGACCGTTGAGCGCCATTTCTCCATTACAAACGTTGCCGTGATGCCTTTAAAGCATGCCATTGCTAGTGCTGCTCCTGCTGCTAAAGCAATACTGTGCATGCAATTTACGTCCTCGTGATCCATCCCATTTGCTGCTGTTTCACTCCCTTTCTTCTTGCATTCCATCACCTGTGCTGAAGGCTGTTCCCTGTTTGAAGTATGTGGAGGCGGAGATGTCACATGGACTAGGTCAAAAAAGTCTATTTATACGAGGAGATTTACCTATTTGAAAAATGTCAATGATAGGGTTTGGAATAGGCATAAGGAATTAGGGATGTTAAAGAACAGAGGACGTGACCAATGACTGTTGAGAGTGCAGGCGTTGGAGGAGACAGGCCGACAAGCTTTGCCTGCAATAGTGCAGTCATCGTATATTCTGTTTTGAAAGAATGCCAGGATTTAGAGTTATGCGTGCACACCAGTGGGCTGTGGCGTACAACAAAAGTGTTGACGTGTCATTGCATTGAAACTGCCAAATATTCTGTGTGCTTTGGACTGGACTGGAACAATGTTGGCATATTTAGTCTTTGGGATTAGAGATAATCCCATCTATTGTCACTATTTGGGTGCTTGGCGGATTCTTCTTAACAAGCCATTATTATCTTAACATTACCACAGTTTTTTCCTCCGTTTGATCGGAGAGGTGAATTAGGTGAAATCCGTATAACTTCATCAAAATTTGACACGTCACAATTTATGGGGAATGTTCATTTTTAAAATTGAAATTAATTTACAAATATAAAATATTTACTTATTAATAAGCTTTAATTATTAATATCTTAGTTGTATTTATTTCTATGTACAATATACTAAATCTTAATAGGTGAAGAAGGTTACTATAACCATGTCACGTGTTAAAAGTAAATCAAATTTTAAAATTGTACAATATTCATCTTTTATTATATCAACTAACACATAATATAAAAGTCAAAAAAATTTAAAATACATTTAAAAAATGAATTTGATTTCAAATATAATTTAAATATGTATGCATAAGTACATATATATGGGTAATTATCAAATAAATTTATTTTTATCCGTGCACACATAAAAAGAAATCAATATGTCCCATATAAACACCATACGTATACAAACATGCATATATTTATTTATAAAAAAAATAGAAGGACATATCTCTTTATTAATCAAAATGCATTGACATTCAAAATAATATAAAAGTATCTTTCCATAAAAAGACGCATATATTGCACATCACGGCAAAAAAAACTCTTGTCTTATATTTACTTATAATAAAGTTATTATAACTATTTTCTACAAGTTTGTAAGCAAATTTAATTTTAAATATAAAATATTTATTTTTATTATTCTATTTAAATTATCACTTTAAAAGTACAAAAATTTTAACATTCATTTTGTTAATTACATATTTTCAAAAACGAATTGATATTAATTTATTATTTTTCTGGACTGGTGTTATGAAAGTAAATGATAAAAATTTGAAGTAAGATAACTATAACTTATTAATCATTTATGTGAAATGGTAAGATATTTTTATTTTTATTTTTGGTTTTATTCGAACCATAACTTTTATATTTAAACATGAATATGCAAATAACTAATTTTTCTTAATATTTGATTAGAATTTTTATAATACATTATTACTTATTATAAAAATTATTTTACACTATGTCATAATTACATATTGTTAAAAAAGGAATTGATATTAATTTATGATTTTTGAGGAGGGGTTATTATGAAAGAAGATGATGAAAATTTTAAAATAAGACAGCTACAACTAATCAATCATTTATGTGAAAAAATAAGAGCTTTTAAATTATTTTTTTAATTTGCATTAAATTTTATTTTAAACATGAATATACAATAACTATTTTTTAATTTTTTAATAATAAATATTCGCAATATAATTTTTTTAAAAAAAGTTACTAATTAGACTTGAAAATGGAATTTCCAATAAATCCCTCTGATATCATTTGATAATACAAATTTTTGTTGTACCTGAAAAATTGATTTTGGATAAAATTGTATTTGAGCATCTAAATTTGGATTTAAATCGACAAAAATATCTCTAAATAAGATTCTAGCTACATAGAGGCTCATGACTAAGATAAAGAGAACCGAGCAATGATAATTTTGGAATGTATTAATTGTAGTAAAACGAGTGTTAACAAGAAATCAACAAGTATTTGAAACGTAGTAATTGTGTTCGAATGAGAAATTAATAAGTATTTCTAAATATGTTGGTCAAAAATGTCAACATAATACGCCCAGCCGATTGAAGTTAAGAAAATTTTGTTACACGCATACGATTCACAAGGCAAATCAAAAAATAAATGCAACTGATTCCTGTTTTAACTATTTCTTTATAATTATTTAATATAAAATTAATCTATTTTAGTATTCATTATAAAGTTATAAAATTGTCAAAAGTTATTTAATATTACAAAAATAAAAGTTTACGTCTATAGAATATTGTACTTATTAATTTGATGTAAATTATTTATAATAATTGATAGTAAATTATTGCAAATATAATAAAAAGAATATATTAAGTAAAATGATTTAAAATTGTATTAGTGAAAATAGAAATTGCATATTAGATAATTAATTTAAAAGTAACATTGAAAGAAATTATAAAAAGGTATAAAATACGGAGTTTAATTCTAGTGTAATATTTTACTTGGCATTTCAAAAGTTCAATTAAAGTATTAATCTCAATAAGATTAAAACTTTTAGTTTTTATTCAAATGAATGGTTTTTTAAACAAAGATTAAGAGACTTAGTTGAATATTCTAAAATGTTAGGAGTTATATTTAATTCCATAAAAATATTTTAAAAATATTTTGGTTTTCCCTTCAGCTTCTGTGTTGATATATAATTAGATTGAGAACTGTTGTCAAAAGATCTACTAAACTAAATACATTCTACACCTGTTTTATTTTATTGAATAAATATTATTGGTTTAACGAAATTTAGGCGCTTAATTAATAAAGCTCTGTCATTGAAAGTGAACAAAAAGTTTAGAGCACAAGCCCAACACCAAAAGTGCCTACGAAAAGTTTAGAAGGAAAGGAAACTGGCATGATGTTAAAATGATTAAAGTGTGGACAGGAAAAAAGGCCATTTTAACAGCACGAGTGCAGGCTTTGCCGGAATAACACCAAGCATGGCGATGGCGATTGGCAAGCATGCCTGCTATGATTGGTATCTTACACAAGATATTCAAATGAGACATAATGATTCAACACAAGACCCTTCATCCATTCCTTTTTCGACCTTTTTGAGTCACACTGTTGTAATTTTGTTTATTAATATATGAATAATAATAACTAAATAAAACTAATGAAATGCTTAATTATGTTTGAATATCTGATATAATGTTTATTACCAGAACATTATTTTATTCTATTTAAATTAACAAATATATTATTTTAAAGATTAAATAACATATTTAAATTAAATTAATTCAATAAATTATAATTCATAATTGAATAATATATATTTGATTAATATTAAATCATATTGTAAAATCAAAAATCAAAAATTAAGAAAATTAAAAGAAATAAAAATAGAAAAAATTTTAATTTAATTCTTCTAATAAATTTTAAAACGAAAACAACAAATAATCCAAACATCTCTAATCTAATGACAATGGATGAAACATTAATCAATATTAGGCATCTTTTATTAGGTTAGGGAATCTTTATTGTGTTGGTTTTCTATCCCACATCCGAAGTGGGTGAAAGTATAAGCTTCATTTGAAGCTATATAAAGAGACATATGTTTAAGGTTTTAAAAATCCCAAAATCTCTTTCTTATAATCTTGTATATTAATTTTTGGTGTGGATTGTGAGATCTTCCTCTTGTAATCTTTGTTTTCTATAGTAGAACATTTTCTATTCTTGTCCGTAGTTTTTCCTCATATTCGTTAAGAAATTTTTCACGTTAAATCTTGTGTGTTCCTTTTTATCTCCATTTCTTTTATTGGCGTGTTTGTCCCATTCAGGTGGAGTCCATCTCTTATTAGTGGTATCAAAGCCCAAAGGTTGCTTAAGTATGCTCTATGGTTATATCCTAATCTGATCTTCCATATTAGAAAACGAGTTTTTCTTTGGTGTTCTTGCAAGTTAAGGGTGTTTATATTCTCAAGTTCTTGTTGTCGTTTTCTGGGCATTTTGAGTTGGTATTTGAGTGATTGAGTACATGTCTAGGAAAATCTCTATCTAAGGAGATTGAATTTTAAATGGAACTATTTGTGACCCCTCTAGCCTTTCCTACAAACTTTTCTGATGTACTATATTCTTATTACATACTAAGTGGAGGTAACTCGAGGTGGTTTCTTTTTTAAACGTGAGAGAGTGGGAGTTGATTCTTGTGATAGAAGCAATGTCGATGAATTTTGATATTACAAAGTTTGACAAGACAAAGTTCTTGTTATGGAAATTGAAGATGAAGGCAGTATCAGTAAAAGATAACTGCTTAGAGGCCATCAATACTAGGCCGGTGGATTTCACAAATGATGTCAAACGGAAACAAATAGATGCTTTGATCATGTCTAATTTGCATCTTGGTCTATCGGATGATATTTTGCAATGTATAGAGAAAAAGAAAACAACCAAAGAGATATAAGCTCATCTTACAAAGTTATATAAAGCTAAGTCTTTTCACAACAAAAATTTTCTAAAGAGGAGACTCTACACACTCTGAATGTTTGAATCTACTTCAATAACAGAGCATATCAATACTCTGATCTCTTTATGCTCTCAACTTTCAAAGTTGGGACATAATGTAAATCCAACTGAACGTGTGGAGTGTTGGACCCCGAACTTT
>JANIJH010000008.1:14389533-14415082 GCA_024520975.1 Erythroxylum areolatum
CCGGGAAATGTCATGAATGCATGAACAGTCATTTCATGAGCACAATTGCTACTGTGTAGCAATCCTATTATGCATGAACAGTCCTATGCAATCCCAGTCTATCCCATCCTATGCCAATTTTACCATCTTACCCTTCAAGTAGGGGGTGGGATGTTACATTTCAAGTGTTGAAACTTGTCATTGGAGGTTTTGACTTTGAGTATCCAATATTGAATGATGATATACTTGTTCATAGTGGTTTGTTGAAGATAATAACTCTGTGTTCAGTTGTTACATTGTTACTACTCACCAATAGATTAGTTTATTCCTTTTATCTCTATTTCATGTAAACGATGTAGATGACAATCTTCTCCTTCTTCTTTGGTATTGCATTAAATTAAGTAACATCAAGTATAGGTTTAAAATTTCTTGACTGGGGGAGTCATCCTTTGCTATAAGCCATTAAGAATGGTTGAAAAAGTTTTGTCTTTATATCAATGACTTCTCAAACATCTTTATATCTATGAAATTATTTTCTCTTTTTTATTTAGCTATGATTGCTAACTAGGTGCTTTTAAAACCTTTTACAAATAGTGGAGTGTGCTGATGAATGCCTTCTTTGGTTAAATAGAAAGGAGTCACTGGCTTTATAAGATGTGTTTCGTACATGTTTATAGTCTTTAAATTGATGAGTTATTTTATGAAAAGTTCTTCTCTTTTATGAATGAGCTTATTAGTGAGGATCATGAATGCCTTATTTTGCTGAATAGAAAGGAGTCACTGACTTTATAAGATGTGTTTTATACATGTTTATAGTATTCAAATTGATGAGTTATTTTATGAAAAGTTCTTTCCCTTTATAGATGAGCATATAAGTGAGGATCACTTTATAAATATATCTTCTTCCTCTTACTTACATCACTTTATAAATATATCTTCTGCCTCCTACTTACATGCATTTATTTTTCTATATACCACATGTTGTGCATTTAGGTGACAAGTGGTTCTAATATGAGCTTTAAGGATTAAGTCACCTTTTGGTAAGGAAGTCCTTGAAGGTATACACAGCTACCAACTTGTAATACAATCTAAAGAGGAATTCCTAAAGTAGAAACTTACCTTTATGGCAAGATTAATCCTCCATCACCATGAATATGCAACATGACATTAAATGTTAAACAATTATGCATATCAGAATCTTATTATGGGGACATATACTTAATTGCCTCCCTTTCATATTGGTCATGTTATTAGGGCTTGGTCATCTATAAGTTTTAATTATTAACTCTCGATAATCTGCAAATGCACAGTTTGTTAGTGTGGTACTAAAGGTATCGATCTCACGAGGAGGGAACTAATCTAATCTTAAAATTTAAGGCCAGAAACAAATAACAGAAATTCAAGATGCAACGAGACTAATATGAGAATTTAATTCAATCAATCAAATTAAGGATCAAAAATGAAAATACTAATTATTAAGCAATTTGCAACACACCCAAGAATCAACCGAAGGAAATTACCAATTGAGAGAAAGGGAATTTTACATGTCCTTAATACTAACCTAACTGATTATGAATTATTGGATTGTTGGTTCTAAACTATCCTAGGGTTAATTACTCTCTCTCGAGTTATAACCATTAACCCTAAATCATAAACCCTAATTAGATTATGAAAGTTGTAATATCTCAATTCACAACCTATCCAAAACCCTAATTAGTTCTGAAGTTCTGTAATAAACTATTAGAAACCTATACAAGATCTCTCTCCATAAAAATTTTCGAACTGATCTAATTCGAGCTTCTATTAAATCACCTAACTATCATTAATCCAATTTAATCATTTTTCATTCGATTTACCCTCTCAGTTTATTATCAAATTATGTAATAGCATATTCAAACCACAATAATGTCCAATAAACACATAAACAATCAGATTCTTATTAATTCAAGAATAAAATTTTGAAGGTGAGTTTATAACATCCTTGATATTCTAAATCTTATCATCAACTGTTCAATCCAATTATATATAATAATAAAACTAAAAAATAGGAAATACAATCTAAAATGGATGACAAGAGGCAATGATGTCAGGAAATCTCCTGATCCAAGAAGTACTTCGAGTCAGCTTCTTCTCCTTTTCTCTCTTCCTTCTTCTCTCTTTTATCTCTCGATGATCTCTCTCTAGGGTTTCTCAAGGTGGCTGATGCTCCTTTTTATCTCCTCTTTATGTTCTTTTTATACTCTTTTATGTTTTAGGTAACCCTAGGGTTTTTTAGGGTCCGAAATATCCAAAAAATCCCTCAAAACATGAAGTGTTTTAGTGTCTACACGTCTGTCCAATACAAGTCACAATTGTGGTTCACATCTGAGCCTTCTCTCACAATCGTGGCATGGAAGTCATGATTGTGGGCCATTCTTGGAGCTTCTGTCACGATTGCGAGCCATTGTTTCAGCCCAAGTGCCTTTTGAAACTCACTCGTTCTTCGATATTGACCCTGAAACACATCAAGGTACCTCAAAAATATAATATTTAAGCTCAAAAGCCTAGACTAACTCTTAAAACACTTAAAATACAAATAATTAACAAACTAACACAATTTTAACCTAAATACGTACTAAATGATCGAATTAACGGCAAACACATATCAAACTATGTCCTAAAACACGATGTGATTTACACTTATCAACATCTCCACACTTAAACATTTACTTATCCTTAAGCAAACAAAAACAATCAATCAAATCAAGAAAACTCAAAACATGCATATGAAATAATGAGACTTTGGCTTTAACTTAGCAAAACAAATTTAACTATAAACATAATCCTTCAAGTCATTCTAACTTATTAACAACAGAAATTCACGACTAAGAACCTTGGACTAAATATATAAACTAATCAAAATTTTAATGTTGAGTCTATTCACTCCTATCACTTGCACACACATATTGATAATCATTCAGTCAAAACAAAAGTGTAGTTATTCCTCAATAAGGTTTCATGAAAAACCAAGCTACTAACAAGTTTGGTAGGTTTTTATTTGAAAACATTCTTTTTGTTGATTTTTCTTTAAGGACATAAAGCTACTCTTTTTACCCGGAGGCAAACATTTGTGATAAATGTCGATCTGACTACTCAACTAAGTCATGTTGCTATTAAGCTACTTGCTTGGAATGTCATTATAACTTTTTTATGCGAAGGCACACATTTGTGATGCGTGTCGATCCGGTTACTCAGCTATATCACATTCTCAACTGCCTACTAACTCTATTCATAACTTGAAGACCATTGGAATATTTTTATCAAAAAAAAATTTCCTACCTTACTGCTTTATCTAATCATTCTCATGAAAATGTACTAATAATGCCACTTATTTGATTGACCTAAAATTATAAATGAGTATGGCAAAGTCCTAGGGTGACTGGACTAACATCATATCCTAATTAACTGCATATTTAGCCCTAATTAACTTAGGTCACTAATTTCACAAGATGATAAATCTTCGCAACTTACAAGGATCTATTTAAGGCTAAATCTATCCCATTAAGTCTTAGCCATTGACGCATTCACACAATTCACAATATGCAACCTAAACACACTAACATAATAATATGCAAAATTCACGCTCAAAGAAAAAAATACAAGAAATCCCCACACTTGAACAACACATTGTCCTTAATGTAAGAAAGATATATACAAGCACATAAGGGGGAAGGAAACAATATACGGAAGGCAAAAGAACAAAATACTAACAAAATGAAAATAAAAGGGTTAGAACACGAAACCATCATGGTGACTGAGGTGGTGATGTGTCAGAGGCAGAGACCAAATGCACTTGATGCCGAGCTGGCCTTCCTATCTTATAACTGATTCGGAGAGAGTAAGAGAATTAGTAGGGTAATGAATTTTGAATCATTGATATTTATTTATGGAAACGAAACAACTTTAATTTTATAACAATTTAAATATACCCTAAACATGCTAATTTATGTTCATTAGCTTGACCTTGTATCATTGGAAATTTAGTCAGGATTAATTATAAGTGGCTTGCTTCCATCCTTTTCATTCAACATTAGTTTTGTAGCCTGTAAGTAAGCTACAAATTGTAAAACGATTAGAAGGACCATATTGATAAAATTATGAAAACCAATTAAGCTTAGTAATGTCCTTTTTTCTGAGTGAATTGTCAAAAAAAAGGGAATAAAAAACTCCATGAATCTTCTATAGAATCCAACAGTTTGCTCGTTAAGAAGGTGAGTTGTTCTCTTCTTAGTTCTTTCTCACTCGCCTTTATCTTCTCTTCTCTTTAGCTTATTGAATAGAGGCTTCTATAGCTTCTTCAAACTTGATGTTCATTGTCAACTGTTCTTCGCCCTCTCGTTCCTTCAAAAATTCGAGCACATCAATTTTTATGAATGTGTCACCCTCATCCGGATTCTTTAATACATCATTCATGTTGAATGTTACTTGGTCATCACTAATTCGAATGATGAGGTTCTCTTCATGGAAATATACCTAAATTTTTTGATGTTCAGGTATGGTATATCAAGAACTGGTTGATAATAAGGAGGGTTGACGTTATTTTCTTCATCCTCTTTCCTCGTCTCTTGGTCTTTCACAAGCTGGGGTTCAGCTTGGTGTTCCATTGATTTTTCTAGCTCTTCCCCATACTTAAATGTGATAGCCTCATATTGCTCTCGTTGATGTAATTCCATATTGCTCGGAGAGTCTTCCACACTTCTCTTACAAAATTTAAGAGATATTTGTCTCACTTGAATCTCTAGATTGTGAATAAAAGAGGCATGATTTTCCATTATTTGATCAAATTGCTCTTCCAGTCTCTTCTGGATCTCTTCCATGTCTGTTAGCTTATCCATGATTTTGTCTAATTTGGACTCCTATGACTCATCTAGCTGAAATCCTAATAAGTCTTGATGCCCTATATGAGTACTTACATTGTTATAACAATAGAAATCTGGGTGGTTCTGCCACCTTGAAGCATACATATTCATATAAGGATGATGATTTCCCTAATTAAAATTGTGGCTCACTGAAATCCGCAAGAGTCCTTTGCTCCCTATAATATATATCCTCCATGATCATTCTTTTAATCTCTTATTGATATTTAATTTTTTGGATTCTCTATCGTTGCCTTGTGATGTCCAAATCAATGTGTTTTTTACTTTTCACCTAAACATCCTACATTTCTTTTTCGTATCAAAGATGGTGAAAAAGCTTTAAGCTACAAGAATTAAACTAATCTACGCCTCCCAGGCAATGGCGTCAAAAAATTGATTGGGCTTTGGTAATGCGTAAGTTTTAATTACTAACCCTCGATAATCTGCAAGCACACAGTTCATTAGCGTAGTACCAAAGATGTCGATCTCACAAAAAGGGAATTAATCTAATCCTAAAATCTAAGGCCAGAAACAAATAACAAAAATTCAAGATGCAACGAAACTAATATGAGAATTTAATTCAATCAATCAAATTAAGAATCAAAAATGAAAATGCTAATTATTAAGCAATTTACAACACACCTAAGAATCAACTGAAGGAAATTACAAATTGAGAGAAAGGGAATTTTACCTACCCTTAATACTAACCTAACTCATTATGAACTATTAGATTATTGGTTCTAGACTGTCCTAAGATTGCTTACTCTCTCTTGAGTTATAACCATTAACCCTAAATCATAAACCCTAATCAGATTATGAAGGTTGCAATATCTCAATTCACAACCTATCTAAAACGCTATTAGTTTTGAAGTTCTTTAATAAACTATTGAAAACCTATACAAGATCTCTCTTCACACAAATTATTGATTTGATTTAATTATAGTTTCTATTAAATCACCTAACTCTCGTTAGCCTAATTTAATCATTTTTTATTTAATTCACCCTCTTAGATTATTATCGAATTATGCAATAGCATAATCAAACAACAACAATATCCAATAAACACACAAATAATTAGATTCTCATTAATTCAAGAATAAAATTTTGAAGGTGAGTTTTGAACATCCTTGACATTCTAGATCCTATCATCAATTGTTCAATCCAATTTTATACAATAATAAAACTAAAAAGAACAGGAAATACAATATAAAATGGATGACAAGAGGCAACATCATCGGGAAATCTCCTAATCTAAGAAGTACTTCGAGTCAACTTCTTCTCATATTCTCTCTTCCTTCTTCTCTTCCTCTATCTCTCGATGATCTCTCTTTAGGGTTTCTCAAGATGGTTGATGCAACAAGCTCCTTTTTCTCTCCTTTTTATGTTCTTTTTATAATCTTTTATGATTTGGCTAACCCTAGGTTTTTTTGGGGTTCAAAATGTCCAAAAAATCCCTCGAAACATGAAGTTTGTGAGCTTCTGTGCATTTTCCCAAAACAGGCATGATCTTAGCTCACATCTGAGCCTTCTGTCATAATCATGGCATACAAGCCGCAATCGTGGGCCATTCTTGAAGCTTTTGTCATGATCATGGGCTGTTATTTTAGCCTGAGTGTCTTCTGAAACTCCTTCATTTTTTGATATTGACCCAAAATTACTAACAAACACATCAAGGTACCTCAAAAATATAATATTTAAGTTCAAAAGCTTGTACTAGCCCTTAAAACACTTAAAACATAAGTAATTAACAAACTAACACAATTCTAACCTAAACACATACTAAATGATCGAATTAACGACTAAACACATATCAAGCTATACCCTAAAATACGATGTAATTTACACTTATCATCATGCAAATTTTCTTTGTAGGTATGTTGACTTCATTCGCCCTAGAGCTACTAGGCAACCTTTTTAGGCTAGAAGTTCTTCTCTTAGCTAGCATTTATAGAGGATTAAGAGAGATGGCCACATTTCATTTTCTAAATTGAGATGTTACTAACTTTCCTCTTCAATACTATATACTTGGATTGCTAAAAGATATGGAATGTATTATGCTTTTCATCACCTTAATCTACCCTCTATGGTAAAGTTGATTGGTGAATGATATTTTTTGTTAACAATCATGAACATCTTCAAGCAAGGATATGACCAAATTCGAAAAGAGACGTTATAATGGAGCCAATACTCTACTTTATTATAAACAGGTAGGGAGAAAAACTAGGGGAACAACACTAAAAATGTCTTAAATAGAAAATTGAGTTTGAATAGTAATTGTAAATGAATTTAGGTATAATTGTAAAATAAGGAAGTTGTTATATACAAAAATAGGTTTTAAAAATTTGGGATTAAATAAAAGAAAATTAAATTAAATGCCAAGTTAATAATATACATGTTGAATAATTAAAAATATATATAACTGATTTCCTAAGAGTTTGTATTTTGACTTAGGTTTTAAAATAAAATACTTAAGTGATGTCTAAAGAGTTTAAAAAGGAATTTTAAAGCATGTGGATAAATGCATTAGATTTTGTGATTATACTTAAAGCTTATAATAAAATGTATAAAGATTCCTAGATTATGTAATAGTACTTTGAATGTGAACAAGTTTGAGTTATGATTTTATAATGATAAATAGTGATTTCTACATGAATGTAAATTTAAAAAATAAAACTAATAAATAAATGAGATAATGTAAAAGCTTTTGTTTGAAAAGATAAAGGATCTTTAAAAAGAAGGCTTAAAACTTTAGAAAAAGGATTTATGAATTGAGCTTTTTGAAATAGAAATGATTAGATTTATTTCTTTTTAGTCTAATTGGTTCAAAATAAATATTAAAATATTTAAAGAAGATCTTAAGCTTAACCATTTATGGAGTAAAAAAAGATCTTAAAAGCCTACAAAACTTGGATTATACTTAATAGACCTATAAGAGTAATTAAAACTTTTAAAATCAAAATAAGTAAAGGATACCAGTTTATCTTAAAGGATTTGTAAACATAACTAAGAAAATTCTGATTCTTAACTATTACAAAAAAGAAGGACATTTGAAAAGTATAATTAAATTTTGAACAAAGAATTGCTTGAAACTAGGCTTTTAAAATATAAGATTTTGAGCTTATGAAAAGAATATCACTTTTATTAAGATTTTTTTAAATTCTCTATCTCCTTATTCACCCCTTTGGAATCATGCATTCATATAAGCAAGTAAAATAAGAAATAGTCATATTTTATTGTATTTAGATTGATTTTAGGAGGGGCCAAAGCATTTTAGACATATTCACATTTAAGGTGAGGCCTAATTTATTATGAAAGTCACAACTTGTAATTGGAGTTATTCAAATTGAAACCTAAGTGAGTTTCTCAAAATGGTGATTTATTAATTAAATATTACATATTAAAATATTAAATTTATAAGTAAAAAATTGATCATGTAAAAAAAAGCTTTAAACCTAAAATAAAGTTCTTTTGATTATAAAGAACTGATAATCAAATTTATTATGTAATTGAATACTATAAAAAATAATTATTTGATAAGTTCACAATCCGATAAAGAACAAGGAAGAGAAGCAATCATAACTCTCAGTAAACAAAGATGTCAAAAACCACCTAAAACTAAACATCCTTTAAGTGTTATAGAAAACTAGGGTTTTAAATAAATATAGACTAAGACATGACTATGTTCTACGTTATGTTTGTTACAAAAAATTCAATACATGTCTAAAACTAGGACATGACTATGTTCTACATTATGTTCGTTACAAAAAATTCAATACATGTATAAAACTACAAACCTTTCTATAACTTTTGTGAAAATGAACACAAGTTTTGATAGGCCCATTTTAGAGACCATATATCACAATTTAGTTTTTAAAAAAGTTATAAAAATTGATATATGACTATGTAAAAGGCCATGTAACTCACTATAACATGACCTAGGTACAAGGCCATTTATCAAATCATGTTCACATCTAGTCCTTCTCCAAACTTAACTTGCATTAAGGTAACCAATGGTTAGTCTTCTTATCAGTCTAACAAGCCTCTTAAATAGATTCTTAAACTACCCTTTCAATTTTGACATATATGTCTTGAATTAGCCCATTCAAAGTCTCTTTAACCCATTTGCTCATAACTCCTATAATTGGTCTATTAGGCATAAGAAATAGATCACTCAAGTGTTGAATAGTTCTGCTTGCATCAATACTTCTTCAATGATTGACTGAAACAACAACTCAAGCAATATCACACTTCATTATCAACAAAATCAATTTGCATCCTTATCTTTTCTTTCGAATTTTACAAGACATATTGCACTAATTATCAATCTTAGAATTCAATTTCAAAACTCTTCATCACTGTAGGCATTTTGACTATCAATTGTCATCTTTAGTATTTCAAATGATGCAAATATTGCATTTGTCCAAGAATTGCTTGAATTAATTGCCAAATTTAATATTTTCATATTTTTTTCTAAATGTTGGAGTTAATTTACATAAATAACATTTAAAAACCAAACAATTTTATATAAGGAAAGGATAAGAGAACTTGAGCAATTATAAAAGCTCGAAGACTCTTTTCTAAAGCAAAATATATGAAAACCTTTATTGTCATCAATGATAGTTGTAAAAATACAAAATTATCTATAAATCTATAATCATTATACTAACCTTTCATAAATTTGGAACTTTCTACATCAAAAATGTTCTTTTATACAAAGATATTCGTACTTGGACGGTTGGTCAAGATCAACCTCCACAATATGATATAAAGAAAAGGCAATCGGAAAATTTTGTTGTTTATTATGGTTTTAATTTATTCCTCGAGGTAAGAACCAAAATTAAGCAAATATTAAATAAGGAAGCATAAAAAGGAAGAAATAACTAGAAAAAGTTGTAACATAAACTATTTAGCCAAAAGAATATAAAAAAAGCATTCATTTTTGGTTTAATAAGAAAAGCAATCTAACTACTTTTGTTTAAATAAATAACGTCAATGTTGGCCGTAATGATGGAAAGTCCTTAATTATTTAACAAAAGGGTAAATTATGAAAGAGGTAGTATCTTCTAATTCTCCCTGATCATTATTTATTTATTTATTTACAGGATGATTTCAAAATGACTTGTTTGAAATTTGCATATTAAGGCTCATTGCCATTTGTACTCAATTTAGACAAAACCCTAAAAACTACTCTAGGACTTTTTTATTTAGTTTTAGGTACTTGGAATCCACTCTAATTTTTTAGTTCAATACCTAGAACCTCACTAGGTCTCTTATCCCAAAATTTTAGTTAAATACCTATAATCCCTTATAGGTCGTTAGTCCAAAGTTTTAGTTAAATACGTTATATTCACTCGAGATTCATAGTTAAATACCTATAATCTCCTCTATGTATCTAACTTAAAGTTTTTGTTAATAGCTAAAATCGACCCTAGGTTTATAGTTAATTACTTAGAAGCACCTCTAGGTTTTCTGAACTAGAGTTTTACTTTAACACTTGGAAATCACTCTAGGTTGTACTTAAATACTTATTTCTTATAACATGTTCAATCTCTTCACTCTTGTGATATGTTTATTCAATTTCTCTTGCAACATGCTTAATCTTGTTACCTGATATGTTTTTATTTATTTGGTTACTTTTGAAACATGTTTCATTTTTTTGCTCTTATGATGTATTTATCTTGATTGCTCTTGTAAGATGTCTTAACTTGTCATCTCGTGATGTATTTTGTTTAATTTTCCATGTCTTATTTTCACATATTTACTTTACCTATTTTGTTAACCTGCTAAAGACTATCTAGTATTTGGAATTTTATCTTCACATATTTACTTCACCTATTCGTTAATATGTTGGAAGATATCTAATGTTGACATTTTTTTTCCACATTTGCTTTCCTACTTTATCATCCTCTAGAGGTTATCCAATATTGATCATTTACTTTGGGCAAAACCTTAATACCTCTCTAAGTCCCTTTTTCACTTTGGGCAAAAACTTAAAAATCATTATATAAATCCCTATTTAGTTTTAAATTCTTAGATATCTCTCTAGTTCCCTTTTCACCTTAGGTCAAAATATTAGACACCTCTCTCGGTCTCCTATTTTAGTATTTGGTTCAAACCCTATATATCTCTCTTAGTCCTTTAAATGCCTAAATACCACCTTAAGGATTCTTAGTTTAATCACGTATATTTTTTGTCATACATATTTATCTAGGTTTTTAATTGCAACATTTTCTTTCACTATCATATCCAAAATCTAGATATCCCTCTGGTTTTAATTTAATTTTTGTATCTTTTCAACCACAAATTTAGTTTAATCTTTTGGTCATTATATTTTTAGCTCACTCTTCTATTTTTCTAGTTCACTTAGCTATATTGGTGGAAAAATTAAAATTAGTTGCCTTTATGCATTTATTTTCTAAAATATGATTTATAAAGAGGCAATTGCGGGTACCAAATTTTACCACCTTTTTACATTTATTTATTTACATATTTTTATCTTTTCTTATATATGATTGCATACAAGTTATTTCAATTGTGTATATTTTCTTTTTTATTACATTCAATTAGCATTTTGTCTTATCATGATCAATTTGTATCATTTTAATTTTAATTTCTTCTTAGCTATTTTTAATTTTACTCACTTTAAGTCCTAATTAATCTCAATTAAATTCTAATTTTAGATATTTATCTATAATATAATTTAATTATCAACTAATTTCTTTTAATTTTAGTTTTTTACTTACATTATTTTAATTTTTTCGTTTAGGTTTATTTAGGATTCTTGCCTAAATTTGAAAAAAAAATTAGGTTATAAAAAAGGGAATAATAAAGGGTATTGAGTATTTTTGTTTAAGCTTCTTGTTGTCTGGTTTATGCATGCTTTGCTTGGCTAGCTTTTCACCTATTGTCTTTTTCTATTGGTTGCTAATCTTTACATTTGGAAAATTCTAAAAAATATAGCCTTTTCTTTATTTTCTTTCTTCCTGGTGATAAGAACCTACATTGGACTATATCCTAGAGAACCTATATATAAGTTTAAATCAAACCTAAGAAAGGTAAAAAGAAAAACCTTAAAAATAAGATGATGACAAAATTTAATATTTTAATTCAAACTTTGGAACCAAGAATATGTTATAATATAATGAAAATAAATCATAGACATGATTTTCTTTCTTTTTATCAGCAAAAGAATATTATGGAATTTCAACGATACAAAAAAGAAAGATAATTACAGCTAATTTAGAGCTAAACTCTAATACTAACTGATGCAAACCCACCTAGAAATATACTCGAGAGAACCCATGAATAAGTTTAACCCAATAAAGTTAAAATATATGTATAAAATAATTGATGACAAAATTATAAAGAATCAAGAGTCAAAGTTATAAAGTGTTTGAATGTCACAAAGAAAAATTCTTTGATAAGTTTAAACTCAATGAAGAATAAGTAAAAAAAAAAAAGTTCCAAAACCTTTTAAGTAACAAATATGTCAAATTTGTCTCAAAATAAAGAAGAAATATGCCAAAAAAAGCTCTAACACCTCTCAAATAAGAAATATGTCAAAGTTGTCTCAAATTAAAAAGAAATATGCCTTAAATATAAAATAAAAATATAGTTTTACGTGGGCATGACAGTCAGCTAAATATGTTTGTTATAAACTTTTAAACACCAGTGAGCACTATTTGGGACACTCTTATAGGTCTCTTTGTAAATTTACGAAATTAAACGTAACCTAAGAGACACCTATGATTGAGATAGTGGATCTCTATATAACTTTATTAAATTGGATATGGTCTAAGCTACGCTATGATATAGATTGTGTTTAGTTAAAGATGAGTATTTTGCCTCTAAATCTTCTCTAGCTTTAAATCGAATGATTGACCCAAGTTTACACGCAAAGGATCCTCTCAGTTAACTAGTCATGCTTGCATCACCTAGTTTTGATTTGTAATTTTTTGTTGGTGGTCTTCTTCTTCTTCTATGATGACATTTTTTTGTTCTCAGTTGAACTTTCCTTTTTCCCCTTTTCTATTTGATCTTTATTGTGAACTAGAATCATTATTTTATGAGTTCTTTCACTTTAAAAGATTTCATGCAATAAACAATCACACCAAAATCATTTGCATAATCAAAAAGAAAAAACTTCATTTACATTAGAATTAATATTCATCATATTTACAAATTTTATTTGCACTAGATAACCTTTGTTTATGATTCTAATGCTGAGATAACCTTTGTTTATTTATTTTTGTCAAAGTCGATAAGGCAAATAGATCAGGGAATATCTTTCTTCAAAATTAAGGGATGCATTAAAAAGAAGTCATCATTTTTGGTGTCGCAATGATATCTTTTGATGTATTAGAGTCGAATCCTTTTTCACTGTAAATTCATAATAATCATCTTCAAAATGTTTCCTCTCTCCTTATAGTCATTGTCTTTTGAAAGAAATTAGCTATCATCAAATTATATTAATATGAATACTTGCCCAAACTTGAACATTTCCGTTATGCAATTGTTAATGGCATTGCTTTAAAATTTAGGCTTATCTCTTTAATCCAAGGATCATAACTCTCAAGGAGTCCCAGGATTTTGTTTGAGTTTTATCATCACTTTCATGACATGAATTTGAAAGTCTTTCACTAATAGCATCAAACCATCTCCTGAGTTGACTAAATTTACTTTTACATGCCATCATTTTTTCAATGTCAGAATGTTGTGGCTTATAAAAGACAATAATACATTAAGAAATTTTACACCAACTTGAAATTTTTGGGATATTTCAAAATATGGATGCATATGTACGATAACTGTCATTGGGTCAACCAACCATTAAGTTTGGATCAACCAACCATTGAATTGTAAGGATGTATGAATAAATATTCACAAAGCATTTCAAAGTAATTGAGAAAACATTCAAGTATTCATCAATTAACTACCGATTTCTTAGCTCTAAATCCACCAACTCAAACTCGTGTGCTGGCGAAAGGGTTGTCATTAATACTCAGTCTAATCTTTTCTAGTTTTAGCCCCTGTTTGGTTCAGCTTTTGGAACCTCCAAAAGCACTTTTTTTCACCGCAAAAGCTATTTTAAGGAAAAAATGAGTGTTTGGCTGAAAACTTCAAAAGTTCAGCCAAAAGCACTTTTGAAGTAAAAATAGCTTTTTTAAAAGTCAAAATACAGCTTTTTCAGAAGCTAAAATTTGGAGCTTTTCAGAAAAGCCCCAAATTTCAGCTTCTTCGGGTAGATGAATTTGCGTCACATACGTTTATAACAAAATTTACGTCTTTTCGTTTCTGTAGTTTTCTGTGGTTTGTTCCTCCTTCAGCCGTTGGTGGGAGTTGTCAACGCGGACGATATAAGAAATACTCAGACAGTTGAACTTTTACTTGAATACACAAATGGCCGTCTCTTCTACTTCCTGTCACGTTTCTCAAATTCTATTCTTGTCAGTTCTTTTCACTGTCTCCATCGCTGCAGTTGAACCAGGTAATAAGCTAGTAGAAGAGGTCTGCAACAGAAATTCCGACTACTCCTTCTGTGTCAACGCTCTTTACTCCGACTCTCGAACCCCAGAGACTACATAAACTTTTTGCTTAAAGCGTCTCCTGACATGCAACGACGACTAGAACAAGGCTGTTTTGGCCATTGATGACTACACGCTAGCCTTCGTTTCAGTGGGATTAGCCTACGCTAACGCCGCCGCCACCAGAGACTACCTAAACTCGCTGCCTAGCAAGCCTTCTTCTAGCTACGGTAGCGATGACGGTCACCAGGGTCTCATGAGATGCAGCCGAGACTATAGCAAGGCAATTTCGGCTCTGTTAACAGCTTACAATGACTTGAACTCCGAGAGCTTCTTCGAGTTTATACGATGGAAAGGAGTAGAAAATTAAGATTAGGGTCAGCTTAAGCTTGCTGTTTCATCACAGGTTACACAGTAGCATGAAAGAGACAGAAAGAGGTGACGTGCACGTTCTTATCCCCAGCTGGAGCTTCTTGGATTCATCTTGAGGCCAAATTATAGTATTTGGAAGTGTTAAATTGAAAAAATTATTGTTAATTTTATATTTTTAAAAATATTTTTCTTAAATTTTAGTTAAAAATTATAACTAAAAATATACAATAATATCATATATGGATTAATTAAATGTGAAGATTTAGGAACTCCATTCAACTCTTAAACTAGACTAAAAAATTAAATTAAATTAAAATTAATAATTTAAGATAATTATAGTAAATTATAAGTTTGTATTAATTTTAGTTAATTCAGTTCAAGATTAACAATTAGATTGAATTATTTCTAACAAGATGGTTATCTAAAATTTCCTACAAAATGGTTATCCAAGAAATAGATAACCATAAATATAATATATTGTACTTAGCATATTATTTAGTATACTTTAAATATTATTTAACATAAATAATTTTATTATAAAATAAAATATAGTTAAAATTTTGAAAAGCGCTTTTTATTTTTATGTTGCCAAACAATCTACTGTATGAAGTTCTTTTAAAAAAGCTGTTTTTTTAATTGACAGCCAAATAGTCAACTGACTTTTTAGAAAAGTTCTTCTTAAAATAGCTCTACTAAAAAAAGCTCTACTGACAAAAGCTCTACTAATATAAGCTCATCCAAACAGGCACTAAGAGACACATGTTTAAGGTTTTAAAAATCTCAAAATCTTTTTCTCATAACTTCGTGTATTAATTCTTAGTGTTGATTGTGAGATCTTCCTTTTGTACTCTTTGTTTTCTATAGTAAAAAGTTTTTTATTTTTGCCCGTAATTTTTTACTATATTCGTTAAAGAATTTTTTACTATAAATCTTATATGTTCCTTTTTATCTCAATTTTTTTATTGGTATGTTTATTATATCCAGATAGATTCCATTTCCTATCATGTCAATCCCAGAACTACAATTTCCGGGCACTAGAACCCGAAACTTGACCCTAAGTTGAAGATGCTCTCTCAAGGAGGACAATGTTGTGCTTGGACTAAAAACTAAATGTTCCAGAGCCCCCGTTATCCTATTCTCCGTAGAACAGCTCACTAATAAAATATCTTCAACTTTCATCACTACCAACTATGTAATTCCACACTAGCATTAGTAACAGATCCAAATTATATACTCACCAATCTGTCTGCAAATTGAATAGAAATTTATCTTCTGATTCAATATATGAGACGAACTATAACCAGAAAAGGTCAATATAACTAGAAAAGGTGACAAAATCTAACTGGTATAGGCAACCAGAATGAAGATACAATGAAGACCAGAGAAGTGAGGACAACAGTAAGAGAGAAATAAAGAGCGTTGGAAACTTCAAGCCAGTCATCAATGGGAAGACATACAAATCTTGAGCTTATCCAACAAGGTGTCAGCTCGATTTTCCTCTGCTTTTTAGAAGAGAAGTAATGGTGATGACATATAGTTTTAGAATGTAAACTGCCACTCAAAGATCAATATAACTCATCCCCTCCTATGCCGGCTGCTATTCGTGTTAGAATCCTCCAAGGTGAATATTGGCGTCAGTCAAGCCGAGCAACAGATGTAACTTTAGTTTGGGCCCGACCGCCCGAGTAATAGTTACCTTCACTGCCACCATTTTTTCCCCGATAAAGAAATAAGCTGCATAACCATAACAAGGCAGAGATTATCATTTTGATAAACATACACTCAACAATCACGTGGAAACAACTATGATTACCAAAATTTGCATAAGATGATTGGCAAATGTAGTAGCTGCCATTAAGTCAGGATAGTTATGTTAAGGAACTAGTAATTTATCTAATACTTGAGAAGAAAGCCCCTTCATATTAAAATTCAGTTAAATTACGTCCAGCCTAATAAGTTAAACTAGGAAAAATCATATTCCCGTCCGATATATATATATATAAACATCTATAGAAAATTCAAAAATCACAATACTTCTAAAGTTCAAAGCATACTCTTAAAATAAATAGACTAGGTAACAGAGAGATGAAAGCAAACCAACCTGACGTGCAATCTGAGACATTAGCCAGCTGTCCTTTGAAGATTCATTAACCAAACTAGAGATGTGTTGCTTTGGTGAAACAATTTGCTTTTCCCCAGCTCTTCTTTTCGCATTATCCATCTCAAGCGGACCTGTTTGATCTGGGCTGCTCAAAGCTTCGTTCTTGCGTTTCCTTTGGAAGTTGCACCTAAGAAGCAAATCACTGTCCTCTTGATTACGAGACACATTAGATCCCTCGGATTTTTTGACGTCTTCAAAATCAGCAACTGATACATTCTCGATATTTTTTCTCCAGTCTCTGGCATCTTTTAAGTCAGAATATATAACTGGCAGGTTTATCAAGTCAGAGTTTATATTGAGGCATGAATCTTTCGAATTTGAGGTAGCAGCATCTTCCTGTTTCAACAACTCATCAGCTAACCCAAAGACTTCTGTATCATTTTGGATAGTGGTAGATCTATTAAGCACTTTAACACTCAGGGGAAATCCTTTAGAGCCAGATATAGGGTTTGCACCGCCTTTAATCAATGTTAAACCTGGATCCAAACGTGGAAACAACTTCAACTTAACCTCATTTGCAGAACCATTTGACTGATCTTCACTAGAGTTCACGTTACCATGGAGTGAAAATGGGTAGGCCTTGGAAAAATAGACAAGTGAAGACAGTTGACAAGACATTGCGTGCTGATCAGGATCAGGGTTTGGTGAGTTAGGAATTCCACTGCCATTTTGTTCCTTTCTTTCTCTTATCTCTTCGTGAACAATCATCTGGTCATCTACAAAGCAGCGGTCTCGTTGAATCTCTTCTTCCTGTTCACTGGAACTCTTCTTCGTCAAACTATTGGCAGCTTTGATACAGGGAAGGACAGGTAAACATTCAGCTAATTTAACATTCTCATTTACAGAAAGTCTTCTGCAAGAATTAAGTGTAGAAGGGGGTTGGTTAGATTTCATAAGCTGACTAGGATAAGTCCGGCATTTAGCTTTGCATCTTCTAAACTGGGCCTTTCTCTTTTGTAGTGCCTGGAGTTTACCACGTCTTCGTATTTCTTCTCCAGTGGAGGTCCTTTTCTTCTTCTTGATTTTAGGAGAGGGCTTACTGCACTTCCTTCCATCCTTATCACTTGGTTTTTTTAATAACTCAACTACTTCTCTAGCAGGCGAGTCAGCAGGCATCAAGTTTCTTTTCAATGGAGGAACTCTATGCGGATATCTGCTGCAATAAGATTCTGACTCCATGATTATGGGAGCTAAATCACTGTTAACAGAAGAATCATTCTCAAAAAGGGACCCGAGCAACTGCTCAGTGTTCTCTTTTGTATCGCAGCACTTTTTGTCCGTAGCACCTTGACCCAATGCCCTTCTTTTCACGTTGAAAGTTGCCACAGTTTGAACTCCTGAATTAGAAAGAGAATTTGTGATGGGCACTGATGATGCAATTGGGTTAGGCAATTCACTCTCGGTAATTTTTCCATTCAGAGGCTTGGTTTGTTCATTCCTCACCTTCTGCAACTTATCACGTACCCATTTCAGTTCTTCTCTAAGATCGACTATGACACCCTCTGCCTCCTGGAGCTGAGCTTCAAGCACATCAATCCTACTTTGCTGGCTTGAGGATCTTATCTCCGCTTCAATTATCTTCAGAAAAGAAAACAACAGGTAATCATACACTACTGGCTTACACCAACAGAAACAAGAAGATGCCTGGAATTGACGACATATCTCAAACTGAGTGTATTAGTAAACCTTATAGAAATTTGCGGCAAAATACTAACTTCTATGATGATGATGATGAAAATTTCTGTTTAGTAGCTTCGTTATTAACAACTTAGATCCCTATTAAATCACGTTCACTTACAGTCACAAAATGAAAGAGTTCAGACATCGCACAAGAAACGGATGTCTACTTTTATCATGCTACTGATCACATCTGATCACCACTATCTTCAATACAGGATTGATAACCTCAAACAACATACAAAGTCTCTATGCTACATTGATTAGCAACTAAAAGTTCAAATTCAAATTCCACAAAAAGGAGCACAGGTCATAACATTCCAAATCAAACCAAATCGAGTTTGGCTGGAGATTTGAAGTATACCTTAGCATCGGTGATTTGCTTCAAGCGAAGAAGCAATCGAAGCGCTTCTTCGTTGGCGCGACGCAGATCTTGTTGAAACCGGAGCATTCTCTTCTCCGACGCCAAAACTCGCACCGCCGCCTCCTTTGCCGTGTTTAGTATCATCTCTGCGTACGCCTTCTTCAAGGCCGTCATTTTCTGTATAATCAAAATTTCAAAACTGAATCAATATTCAAAAATTTCAAATATAAAATTAAAATAGAAAGAACACATCAGAAAATGTTCCGCAGCCGCCGTGAAACGGCGTTGGTTCAATCATATGATTACCTCCGATTCGGCCATTACAGAATGTTGATTTTCAGTTTTCACTACTTTCTGTCTCTCCGTGAGGGGGATGCAGCAGTAGAAGTGGTAGTAGTAATATTAGTGTGTAAGCTTGTAGAGTGTCTCTGCGAGTCTGTTTCTGAACTGAAAAAGCTTATTTGCTCTATTCACAGTATTGCCCCTGCCTTTGGGTCTTAATAACCAGATGGATAAAGAACCGTTATTTCTCGTTTGGTTGGAGAAGGCGGTACGCGTGACCCCACATTTTAAATTTTGAATTCCCTCCTTCTCTTCTATGTTAATTTTGTGGTCAGTTTCAGTTTTTTAGAAATTATTTTGGTATAGAAGTTACTACTTACTAGAGATTAAAACTGGTGGCATCATATTATCGTAAAAAAGATAAAGGAAATTTTAGTAGTCTTTTTATGATTGTTATTATAAATTTAAATATCTACAAATATTATAAAAGTGATTTATTAATATAACTGAATAATACGGTCTGTTAATTATGATGAGTATAAAGATCATTAAATTGATAATAAAATTATTTTAATTTAGTAATTTTATGATCATCATAAAAATATATTTTTTATAAATTATTGATATAAAAAGATAAGAAATTATTAATTTAGTAATTTTATGATTATTATCGATGGTTATTATATATAAGTAATCTTAAAATCACAAAATTAATGACTGTTATTGATATGGGCACACTCATCTTGATTTTACACTTATGAATAAGAGGATGTTTTTATAAGATGAAGGGCCGTTTGATTCTACTTTTATTTTTTTTTGTAGTTTTTAGTTTTTATTTTATATTTTTGGTCTTTTTTCCTTTTAAAAACAAAACCTTATTTGGTTGAAATTTCTAATACAAAAATTGAAAACAAAAATGTGTTTGATTGAGATTTGTACTAAAAAACTAAAAATAAAAATATGTTTCTATTTTTGTAATTTTACTCTTATGTTAAAAATTTTAATATAATACTTTATATTTTTAAATTAATTAATTATCATTATAGCTAAAATTAAAATATATGCAAATTAAATATAATAAAAAATTATACATTAATCATATATGATAAAATTCTATACATTAGAAAATTATATTAAGTCATTCTAATGAATAAAAGATGTCAATAATATTATAATTATTTAAAGCATAATAGTACTATCATTTATAAAAAAAGAACATAAATCAATTAGAAATAATATAATCACTCCATATTTGTCTAACAATTTTATCTTGCTTCCGAGACATACCTTAAAATTATGTTGGAGTGATATTATACTCCATCTGAGAACTTGCATTTTCATTTTTATTTTCCTTAATTTGTTCTTCATTTTTAGTACAACTATCAAATAATTCATTGTTTTGTCCATACATTCTAATATAATTGTGTATAATACAACAAGCAATAATGATATTTTTTGTTTCTTCATAGCATTTTTTAAGTATAGGGAATCTTGCTTTTAGAATGCTAAAAAAGTTTCAATAACATTTCTTAATGAAAAATACCTATAGTTAAACAGTTCCTGCGACCTTAAGATCTTCCTTTGCCTCTATAATCTCGCAAAAGATATCTTTCACCTCGGTATGATAAAAGAAATTTAGGCATATTAATGTAGCCTGAATCAACCAAATAGTACTTACATAACATATAAAGAACATAATATTAACAAAAAGATATTAAAATGAATCATAATTATTATGTTTATTTAAAATAATATAATATTTTGTTAAAGCATAGAAAATTGATTCACTGGATTTGTTGCTGTTTTAAAAATAACTCGAGTGTCATTTGTAATACTTTCCCATCCAGTCATTATATATGTAAAACACATGTCAAATAAGCAACAACACATGATATTGTCTGTTGGATTAATCTTTTGCCCCTGTATGATATTTGTTCATCGGTTAGAATATATGCATCAATATGTGTACTATCTATTGCTTCTATACAACCATAAAAGTTAAAATATATATTAAAATAATTATTAATCATAAGGACATAATTAAAATAGTAATTAAATATATGAATGTACCTAAAAATATGGAAAGAATTTTAAATTATATTGAATCTTAAGAGGTGTATTAGTAAAAGATAGTGAAGTAACAACTCTTTTTACAAGACGATTAACTACATATAACACTTTACGAAAATACTTCAAAATTATCCAGGTCGAATGTTGAAAGTGTTCTACATTGACTCTAGTTGTCTTACTATGCCCTATAGTCCTCAAAAATCTGCTACTTGTTCCTCCACAGTAAAATAACTTGATGCCTTTAAGTCTCCTAAACTCTTTAACTCATTACATAAGCTCAAAAAGATTATCTTTCTCATTCTTAAGTTTTAATAAATCCTTCTAAGATTTTCATTCAAAAGTTCTAATATCCAATCATGACCTGGTAGAGGGGAAGTTTTACATAGTTGCTTTTGTAAATGAAAATATTTGTTCTCTCCCATAGTTAGAGAAATAATGATTATCTTCTTCCGTTTATCATCAGAATTTGATTCACAATCTGATAAGAAATCTATGTATGTACAATGCCAACATTAAATAATTAATAAAAAATTTAATCAAAAGGTTTAACCAAATGTAGACAAAATATTCATATAAAATATAAACTTAACATTAAGTAAAATATTCATATAAAGCGCAAACTTAAAATGTTCAAAGATTGTCAAATTAATAAGAATTCAATATGCAATATCATGAAAATATAACTAAAGCAACATAATCCAATCTAGCTTTCTTGTATCTGTCATCTTTATAAAAATATCCTTATAAAGTGGAGAATCATATAAAGCCTTTATAACTTTTCCATATTGCACACAATCAACACCTAATTCATCTAAGGAATTCAGACATTCCATCATTATATTAAACTCTTTAGATATATTCTTTACAATGGATGATGTTTCACTCAGTTTTTTTTTCAAGTAAATCATTCTTCCTTTTTGATTGTTCACCAATTATAAGCAAGATCTTTTCTACAATGTCAGTATATGTCTTCTTTACCTTCTTATTCTTAGGAGATTTCTTTCTCTTAAATGGAGAACTTGTATCTTGATCTTCTTTTCCATTATACAAGTAATCTTCATCAACATTATTTCCATATTCCTCTTTTGTACTATTCAATGGAGATTTAGTTGATGAATATGCATGCACACGAGTTGCAATAGTATCTCAAAAAATATCACATAAATATGAAAATTCCTTATATCCTTTTTTCTTAGATCTGTGAGTCATTTTATGCACCTATAATAATAAAAAAGAAATATGAGAATAAATATTATATCATACGATATATTAATAAAATAAAGACATATTTTTACCTTAAATAGATTTTCCCAACATTCATTTGTAGCATTATTTTCACCAGTAAAGTAGTTGTAGTCAATTTTTGTTTCTTTAAGTAAGTTCTTGAAATTCTTCAATCCCTTAATCCATTATACTTATTCTTCAATTTAATATCAATAGACTCTTTATTAAATTTTGTTAGAAGCCCGCCTTAATATTCTTCCAACCAGATTTGGAAATGATAGTAGTCATTCAATTTCCCTTCTTCACTTTTTCAACCATCAAGGAGATTAAATACATCTCTACGATATCATTCCATACTCCATCTTTTTCATTTATTTCCATACAATAATTGGAATCGTTCATCTTGTTCAAACCTTCCATCACTAAATATTGTAGGACCCCGTTTTCGGAGCCTAACTTCGGAGTCCTAAAACATGAACTTATTACCCTGTAGGGTTATTTAAAAGAACCCTCATTAGCCCACTATCCGGAGTCATATAGCATGGGTGTAATCCAATGAAATCGTGAAGCTTACAGTCTCATACCATTTCAATTTTTTTATTTGTATTCGATCAATAGATAAATGACAATCCATTCTTATGATTATGTCCCCAATCATATTATACCTACCAAAATTCTCTGAGAGAAACTCCATTGAATCATTCAGGAAAAGTTTACCGCGGTGACCTTGAAAGACTGACAAAGTCGTCGCGGCGAAGCTAAGGAGTTTGCCGCGGTGAACGGATGGGAACTTTTGCTGAGATCCTTCGGGAAAAGTTTGTCGCGACGATCCTTGTGGTTTTGCCTCAGTGAAACCCTTAGAATGTCAACCCTTAAACCTAAAATTTTCAATGGTTTCTACATTACTCTTTCCTTACTTTCAATTTATATTATCCTAAATTCACTCCCTCTATTGCATCATCATTTCATAACAATTCAATATTATCTCATTATACCCTCTAATCTCTTTTCATTTAATTCATTTCTTATGACTAATTCTCATTATTCATAATTCCATCTTTCTCCTATAACATCTCACTTATATATCAACAATTCCTCATCAAAATTCATCATCTCAACCTTATCCTTACATAAATTCATATTTCTACTCAACATCATCCATACATGATTCATAATTCATTTAGATCAAAAGATAAGAGTTCTTTACAAAATCGAAGTGACATTTCAAACCGTAATACAACAATGTCTCAACATCCCGAAATACATAAGATACTTGAACTAATAATACTTAAAATGCAACTAAAGCCTCATGGTTACAAAATCTAGCTTAAAATCCAAAAATATGCGTAATTAAAGTTAGGTCTTGACTCTCTTTTACTCCATCTTTTGCTCATCACCTGGACATGGGAGGAGAATGGGGGTGAGCTTAAGGCTCATAGGCAACAATTTTATAATGGATAATAAGAAAAACCATTTAAAAAGCTCATTTCCATTTAACATTTTCATAAACATAGTCATTCCGCATTAAAATCACAAAACACTTATTTCTCAAAATTCTCAACCAATTCATAATAATGCAAATCATGTATGTATCAACTTGTCGACATATCATAAGCACATAAGCACATCAAAATGGTTTGGGTAGATCCATAATCATGTACTATACATTACCACATAATGGTCCTGTGTAGTCGTAAACTTGAAGGAGTCCATGAGGAGCTCCATGCCACTAGCGGTAGGCGGGAGAAGCCTTAACTTGGTCAGCATGCACGTGACATTCTTGAGGGACTACCACAAACTCACATAACACATATTTCATAACTTATAAACTTGTTGCCCAAAATGGCACTTTTCTTTTTGAAAACTTGCTTTTCATATACTTGATATATTTTGGAAACCATTTCTGAAAACATGATTTCATAAACATGTTTCTTTTTAAGAGAAATCCTTTTTAAAGTCTTTTCATCAATCACCAACACAATTCATGTAGCAAACATCCTTTTTAAAGTCTTTTCATCAATCACCAACACAATTCATGTAGCAAACATATAATAATCTCACAATACAATCAAGAAGCAAATAAATGCAACATCTATGATGCAATTGAAACCATTAAGTTTCCTTGATTCTAAGAAAACAATGAGTGGCTTATTTACTCTATTATAAACATGTACCCACTTTGATTTTCTTGCTTAAAGACTTGCTCAAAGGTGCCTCACTCTTTGCTCCTCTTGTCTTCCTTAATTTCCTTTAACAATAGCCAAAAATTCCATTGAATTAGGAGTCCAATTTATGATTATGTAAATGAAGAAATTTGATTATACTTCCTTCTAGAAAAATGTACCCCATTGACTTAAGTTTCTAATGACCCTAAAATCATTCAATTTGGTTCAGTAATCTAAAAGTTATACCTAAAATATTTTTGGACTGTTCTTATACTGAAACAGTATTTTACACTCAAATTCCACACAAAAATTTAGATCCTTAAAGACTGAATTTAAACTTAATTTCTTCATACAACTTGTAACCTTATGTCTCAAGTTTACTCCAAATCAAAAATCACTCCATTTGGATGGCTACAGAAAAAGTTATTATCAAAATACCCAAACATGTTCTGTGCTGAAAAGTTTGCCGCGACAACTCTGAAAGGTTCAAAAGTTCGCGTGAAAATTTACACGTTCGCCGCAACGATGTCAAGAGTTCACCACAGTGAACTTGTCCAGAAACACACTTCGAGAACATGTTTCACTCCATTTTTTACCTTTAGCCCTCCCCTCTTTCATACATAACCCATCTTAAACCTAAACCGTCTATTCTACTTCATTTTCAACTCCATTTCAACCCAAAATCATTCACAAATACATCATAATCTATCCTTGATCATTAATCCTAAAAGATTAAAACATTATCCTCTGTTATTCATAAACAAATTCCCACACATAATCAACTTCATTTGAGTTTCATTTAACCATACCCATGAAATTTAAAGCATAACTTACTT
>JANIJH010000008.1:14426099-14438067 GCA_024520975.1 Erythroxylum areolatum
CTTGGTAGTGGGTGAATATGAAGGGAATTGTGTTTTGGCAAGCCTTCCTAGGTGTAGGAATGGTGTGCAGAGATTCAATGGAAAAAATGTATTGATCTAGATAGAATCAGCCAAAGTGGTCTTAATGAAAGTTGTAACTTATATTTCCAGCTTTCTAACGCTATAAAGTATGATATTTTTCGATATCGGGGCTGGAAGTTATAATCGATTGAAGTCTTGATGTTGTTTAGGATGAATTTTTAGGGACAGTCACTTTGATTGAAATTTTGACCTTTATAGAGGCAGAAATTGCTCTTAAGATCTTCATGAAAGTTGTAGGTTGTCTTTTTATCTTTCCGTTGATATAAAGTATGGAATTTTTGGGCAATGGAGAAGGAAGATTTGATTTTTAGAAGTTATGATGCTGTTCAGGATGAGTTTGTCAACCAGTCACTTTTGCGTGAACTTTTGACCCCTTTAGAGACCAAAATTGTTTTTAAGTCCTCTATGAAAGTTGTAGATCTTTCTTTTAACTTTCCATTGATACCAAATTTCCAAATTTTAGACTTATGGGTCACAAGTTATGAATTTTAGAAGTTGGAAAGTCGAAAGAGGAGAACGCAGCATTCGCATGCGCCCTAGCGAGGGCGAGTGCCTCGCAAGTAGGGCGCACTCGCAAGGGCGAGCGCCAATTTGCGATTTTTCCTCCCCGATCCGACCTCTCTCCATTCTTTTGGCCATAACTTTTTCGTTCGACCTCCGATTGACCTAATTTTTAAAGCGTTGGATTTCTAAGACAATCCTCTACCTCTCCACAAAAAATTTGTAGGTTTTGATTTTAATTTGAAAAAGATGGATTGAATAAAAGTAAGTTGGATATTTTTCTGAACATGCTTTAGTATTTTGGTGATATCTTGATCTGTAGAGCTCCAATTCGATTGATTTTTATTTCAAATTAAACTAGGGACATGGAGCTACAACTTATATGAAGGAATTGAATTTTAATTTAGGCCCTAAGACTTTCAATTTCTGGAGTGAATTCGGGTGTAGCATTCAGTCTTGGTTTAATGTTAGCCCAATAGTGTTTTGGCCATAACTTCTTCATTTCTGAACCAAATTGAGTATTTTTGGTGTCGTTAGAAACGTAATTCAATGGGGGAACAAATGTTCTGAAGAAGCTAGTCTGAGATTCCAAATGGAAGTTCCCCAATTACGCTCAGTAAGTTATAAGAAGTGAGCCCTCCATACATTTATGATTCCGAATGTTGGACTTTGAAAACGGGGTCTAACATAATCAACTTCCTTTGAGTTTCATTTAACCATACTCATGAAATTTAAAGCATAACTTACTTGTTGAAGCTTCAATGTCTTCAAAATCTTCATGATATCCCCCTAGCTTTCTCTCTTTTCTTCTTCTTTTCTCCCTTTTCTCTCTTCCCCTCACATTTTCTTCTTCATTTTAAAGCAAGACAACTTCTTCTTCTTCTTTTTATACCCTTAATAAGTGTGCAATGTCCATTTTGCCCCTTGCCTAATGCCTTATGTCTTATACCCTTAAGTGTCATGCCTAATTTTCCCTTATAACATCTCACTACTTTAATACTTCAATTTCATCAATTTACCTATGTCATAAAATATTACCAACATTAAAATAATAATTAACTGCAAATTCATTTAAATCATGTTTAATTTACATGATAAATTTCGGGGGCCAACAAATGTAATCACATATAAGTGACATCAATCACAACAATTTCTACAAAGTGTTAAATGTTAAACTTGATTCAAAATAAACATGAGACAAACACAACAAATTTTGCAAACTATTGGACATGGTTTAAAACAAATATGAGACAACCATATTAAATGCTAAACTGCATACAAGTGCATGGAAATGATAGAATAAAAATAAAAGTGTAAAATTGATTCTATAACATAAAAATAAATGTAAATTTAAGCAAAGTCATAATATATACATGATGGTCAAACCAATGATCCACCTTTTCACCCCACTCCTATCTCATAATTCATGTATTTAATAGAAATGTAAAAGCTAACAAACATCATCATTCCTGATATGCTCTTGGGTATGATTTTACTACTCATTTTGAGTAATTTTTATTCACTCATGTAAATTGTCGTAATCAAATCACACTCAGATCATTGCTCAGGAAAGGTGATGTCCATCTGCAATAATGGAAGTATAGTGCAGAGAAACATTGCCTCCATTACTCAAGTATTTCTTGTACTCTAAACTTTGAAGGCATCATCTTTTAAGCATTCCCAACACAATATCCCTATGTATTACAGTGAAATACTTTTTTCATGTCTCATCTCTCTCTTTAAGTGTAGACAGGTAATTTATGGTTTTGGAATTTTGTTAGCTTGTGATACTAATTGCAACATAAAAAAAATCCGTTAACTTCATTTTACATTCAAATCGCTTCCAGGATATGAGAGGAAATCTCAAACATTGTTTTAAAAATTTTAGACAAGAAAATGGTGGAAACCCAGTTATTATGTATGCTTACTAAATAAAACCTATTCTGAGCCAGAATTAGCTTATCCTAAACATCCTCTAGTGTTCATAGATATAAACCCCGACATGAGTTATACCACTCAAGCTCTAGGTAGTTCGGAGTTATTCATAGTTATCTAAGTGAGTGTAGTACTAACCAATATGCGCCTAAGTAAATTTAGTTGTAAAATCAGACTTGCGTCAGGATAATAAGGACAAAGTGCAAAAGAACGGTGATTTCCTTTATAAACAACCATAAACCACATCATAAACTAGACATAGTACATAATTCAGTGTACACAACTGTAACAACATGACAAAAATTCTAAATTCTAAGTCATATCATATATGATGTGTTAGATATTTTTTTAATTTCCTATAAAGTTGGATAATATTTAATTTCATTTTTTAGTTTTTAAATAATTTATCGATTAAGTCACATAATTTGATCTGGATAAAGATAATAAAGTGACCCAATAAATGATCTAAATCAATGGGTCAAAGTTCAAGTAGAAAATGGATCCTAATCAGTGTGGATCAGACCCATATCGGGCTTATGATGGGAAAACCCAATAAGGAAGCTATAAATAAAGGTTAAGGTCTCTTGCAATTGCTCATATCAATCGTAAGCATAAGGATTCTTTGACCCATTTAGAGAGCTTACGTTTTGAAAAAATTTTAGAAAGATATTGACTATGTTTCAGTGAGGAGTTCCCGTGAAGATGCGGTGGATTAGCACTAGTTTCAGCTTCAGAAAGCTCGTTTGAAGTTATGGAACCAAAATCAGTACTTTTCATATTTCTTCAGTTCTTCCCCTTTCACGTCGATCTAAGATACGTAACTAAGTTATCGTTACATGTTACACGTGGTATTAGAGTGGTGACGTGATCGGGTGGTTTTAAATAAAGATTTTTCCGTTTTTCTCTCCATAAGGTTTTTGAAGAATAAACTTATGTTTCTTCGTTTTTTCTTGCTTCTTATTGCATGAAAGTGTTATACATGTATTTAACCTTGAGAAACAGGGTGAAAATGAGCCCGGGAGTGCCAAAAATTAGCCCGAAACTTGCCAAAAATTACCATTTTTAGTGAGGACGACGGAGACGTCTGACGAGTGTGCCACATGCATTCGATGGGTGAATAGTACCAACCACAGGGCGGTATGTCTGACACGTGCACTGCACACGATCGACACTTACATGGACATTGTCGCGTCATGTGTCACTCATACAACGCACGCTGTTGGATCCCATTTTCGAAGCCCAACTATTTGGAATATCCTAAGATGTGAGCTTGTTTCCCTGTAGGATTACATGAAATATCCTTAGCCAACACCAGTTCATCTTCGCTCTCATAACATCCAAAAAATTTCCTATTTGATCAATATAGATCAAGATATGATTAAAAAACCAAAGTATGTTCATAACCAATTCATGCTCTTCCAATCGTTTCCCTCACTTTCTTTCCATCAATCTTTTTCAAATCAATACCAAAGGATATTAATTTTTATGGAGAAATAGAGGAATGTGTTAAAAATTTATTGGTTCAAGAATTAGGACATTTGGAGGTTGGATGACAAAGTTATGGCTAAAAGAATCAAGCATACTCAGGTTTCGGAAAACCTTCAAGTGATGTACCTATTTTAGGACAATAGACATAACTTTAGCTAAAGTTGTCAGATTAAGGTCGTTTTAGGATGGTTTCAAAGAGGACTTCGAAATATACAACTCTCGTGAAGACCTCAAAGAGAGATTTTTCCATCTAATGGGTCAAAATCATGAATTTCCCAAAAGTGTACGTTATATGTTTGTTAAACGGACATACACCTCTACCTAGTGGACATACACTAGGCTGGGAACATAGGTGAGACAAAACTCCCTCCAAAGCATCTTCAATGGTTCCTACGTTCATTCTAACATCACTTTCACTTATAATCTTCCCAAAATCACCTCTTCTAATGCAATACCATTTCATAATAATTCAACTACCAACTTTGTTTTATTAAACTCCCTAATCTTTTCACATTTGATTCATCCTTTACAACCAATTCTCACCATTTACTATATCTGTCTCGTATACATCCTGTGCAACATTACTAACTTATAAAGAACATATCTTTCAACTTCGATGTCCAAAATTTCATACTCTATATTGATGGAAAGGTAGAAAGATAATCTATAACTTGCAAGAAGACAACTTTATCTAATTCAACCTAGATTAATACAGTTTTTTCCCTAAAATCAGAATACACATTTTGCCCTTATGAAAGACTTGAAAATGCAAAGTACAACTTGGAAGGTGATGAGAAAAATGCAATCATATTTCATTAATGAATCCAAACAGAGTTTATACAAGCTTCACTTACCATCATACATATCACTAACTTAAAACAAAATACATAAGGATGCTCAATGTTTGATACTCTATATTGATGGAAAGGTAGAGAGATAATCTATAACTTGCAAGAAGACAACTTTATCTAATTCAACCTAGATTAATACAGTTTTTCCCCAAAATCAAAATACACATTTTACCTTTATGAAAGACTTGAAAATGCGTTGTACAACTTGGAAGGTCATGAGAAAAATGCAATCATATTTCATTAATGAATCCAAATAAAGTTTATACAAGCTGCACTTACCATCATATATATCACTAACTTAAAACAAAGTACATAAGGATGCTCAAGGTTCAACACTCGTCTTGCTATATACCTGAGGAGTAAAAAATATGGGTTGAGCTATAGAGCTCAGTGGCTAATATATTTATAGCCATTAGTAATTAGTCACAAGCATATGTACATATATATAATATCCATAAATTGAAGCACTCTCAATTCTAGTTCCAAAACTCAAAGTTAGGCATTTCATCACAGAAATATCATATATCCAACCATCCATACACAACACTCAATTATTCATCATGGTCACAAATCAAATGCAATGCATAACAAATGGCTCAAGGGTTTCATGGAAACAAAATGGAGAAATTGAAATTTACACCATGAATGAAATTAGTCCATTTTTTGGAGCTTATATGCCATAAGCTGGTAGCCAGAAGAAGGCTCTTGTCAACGTGCATATGGCGAATGAAATGGTTCCACTCTTGCCCAACAAAAACATATATTCATGCCTAATTCATTTTATCATATGCTCATACTTTCATGCTTTTTCTTCTTTTCATTTATTCAAAATGTTATAACCTCTTTTAAGGTATAATATAATCACAAATCATCATGCATTATCAAATTTTCACAATAATTCAAAAATCAAGAAATTTGCACATACACACACATAGGCAAGAATTTGTCCAATCACATAACAATTATAAATATATTACGCATAAATACATTACCCACCTACTTGCTTGAAATTCCCCAAGTTCAAATTTGCCTTTCCCCTTGATCATGGGTATGGTTTTCTTAATTCCCTTAAAATAAACCAATTTCTATTTAAACGATATTCCAATGTAAATTCATAAATGTCAATAATCATAAAAATAAAACACCTGAAAGTTAGAACTTAGATTTAACCTACCCATAGTTCATCTAACTAACAAAACTAATCTTAATTAAAAAACCCACGAAAATCAAACGGGTTTCTTCTTTCTTACATTATTTTCCAACACAAAACCCTATTCTCCCTCTCTGTAATCCCTTTCTCATTAAAGCAAGAAGAAAGAAGCGGATTGTTGCCTCTAATAAGCTTGATTTCTCTTCTTTCCACGTTTTCTCCTTCTTTCCTAGCTTCCCCCAAGATTTTTCTTCTTCTTCTTACTTCTCCCACGTTTTTCTCTCTTCTTTCTTTCTTTTCTATTTTTTCTCTTCTCTCTTTCTCTTTTCCATGATTCTTCTCTCTTCTGCTAATTCAAGACAACATTTTGGTCTTGTCTTCCAAAATTACCCCTCACTTGATTAGTTCTCTCAATTTTGTCCTTATGTCCTTTAGCCCTTTAAGTCCATCTAAATCTAATACCTTAACCATACACTAATTTCATTCTAACACTCCATTCCAAATTCTAATTTCTACTTAGGATTCTTAAAATAATGGGCTCAATTCTAAAAATAATGAAACAAATAAATCAATAATAATAAAAAAATTTAGGGTCCAACACACGTGCTAGCCGATAAGAGTGTATGGGTGTGCATCTGATGCGTGCAATGCATGCATTGAACATTGTTGAGATGTGTTGCTAGGCAGCACATGTATACTTGCAGCTGACGTCATTGCTATTGTCAACATTACAGTGCACTAACACACTGCTGATCTCTATAGCTATAGTAATTTTAAAAAAACCCACAAAAAAATTTCAGATTTCCTGTAAGGGAGCCCCAGGGTGTTTTGGGTCAGTTTTTAGGTTTGAAAAATTTATAAAGTAAAAATTTCCATTTTTTTGGATTTATTACATTAGTAATAAATTAAAGTTTAACTTTAGGAAAAAGAATTAAGGTGTTTTGAATATGATGTTGAGTGAATTTTCATGTTTCGGACATCACATGAGGGAGCTACTTCAAGTTTTCAGGGTATTTTAGGTCAATTTTTGGGTCTAAAAAATTTATAAAGTGAAAATTTCCATTTTTTTGGATTTATTACATTAGTAATAAATTAAAGTTTAACTCTAGGAAAAGGAATTAAGGCGTTCTGAATCTGAAATCAAGTGAATTTTTATCTTTCCGACATCACATGAGGGAGATACTTCAAGCTTTGGTGTCTCGGGTCTCATGTTCAATGTCTGAGATTGCATAATAGTTACTCGAAAAAGAAAGTAAGACATTTTGAAGTCATTTTTGAGTGAATTTTTATGCAACAAACTTGCCATAAGGGAGATACATAAGTTTCTCATATCTTAGTTGATCAGGTCAATGTCCAATGATGCACAATAGTTACTCTACTGAGATTTTCCTTTGTAAAAGTCTCAAATGAAGTTTTCAAAGAATGTCTTCAGTATGAGTGTGTGTCAATGAGACTGTGCATTCAAAATTTTGCATTTATTGATGTTATATTTTCACATACCATATGCTTATGAAGAATGTGAGGATAACATAAAGATGTATCCCTTATATTTGTGGACTTTTTGAGTTCTGATGAGGATATAGACACCAAAGTGGCCTTTCAAGTCAGTATTTTGAATTGTTCTGCTAGTTTGTTGGGGATGTCTTAATTTTATGTTTGGTTATTCTGCCCAAAGGTGTTGGCCTTATATAACATTTTGAGATGTGCATAAAGGCATTAGATGGAAGAAAGCTATTGCTCAAGTGATCTATTTGCCCAAAGGTGGTAGTGTCATAAGAGTTGATAGATTATACTCTGATCGCTTTTATATGAAGGTCTAACTGCATATATTATGTATTCAACCCAAAGGTGTTTCATAATATGTGTGATCGGAATTTAAGTAAAGATACTATTTAATAGCTTTGATATTGTTGTTATTCTACATTTATGCTGATTGAAACATTGTCATTTTATAGTCAAAAAATTCAGTGTCACCATTGAATCCCTGACCGGTTTCAATACAAATAAGTGGACAGAGGATGTATTGAATGTTATGGAGAGAGCTGAGTTTGGCTATACAGACGGGTAGGCTATCTCTACCTACATCCATGAACTCGAGAGTTCATAAAGTAGCCTATGAAGCCTAGGATCGGTCTAATATATTATGTTTGACGACCATTAAGAGATCCATACCTGACCATCTACTAAGTGGACTTCCGGACACAGACATAGTGAAAGAGTTTCTTGCTAATGTCTCCTATAGGTAGATAATCTCACATAATGTTAAGACAAGTGCCTTGATGAAGAAATTATTGTCCATGATGTATACAAGAGAAGGGGAGTAATGGAGTACATATCGAGAATGATTCATCTTCTCAGTACACTGAAGATGCTAAGCATTCCTCTTTCTTATGTGTTCATTGTTCATCAGACTCTGAACTCACTCCCTCTAAAGTTTAGTAATCTGGTGATGACATATTACTCGCTGGATGAGGAATGGGACTTCAACACTTTAATAGCCCATTGCATTGATGAGGACGAGAAACTCAAGTTTTTTACTCCTACAACCCTCGAAGCAACTAAAAGGAAGGCAAAGATGAAGCCTGCTAAGTTCAAAGGTAAAAAGTTCAAATCTTCTCCATATGCTAATGTTGATCAAACCAGTGCTGGTAAAGGTCCGAATGACATAAAGAAGCCATCAGTATAAGGCCTAGAAGAAAAGAATGTGACCATCGGGTAACTCCTTGGCTTATTAATTTATGAATATAATTTGCGATAGTCACATTAAATATTTGGTGACTATAGTGGAGCATCTTATCAAAGTGCTTCTATGATGCAAGGGTTCATATCCAGGATAAGGTCAAATAAAAGGAAGGAGAAACTGATGGTTCATAGCAATGAAGAAGTGGAAGTAAAATCTATAGGGGATGTATTTACTGAACTTTGTTGTAAGGTTCATTTGGGTTTTACATGACACATTTTATATGTGTTATTTTGATCAATCTTGGACAAATAGGGTTAATATTTTGTATTTAATGCTTCTTTTATACATTTGTTATTTAATGCAAAACATAATGGTATAACTTTGTTGTCATATGGTTTGTATGAAATGTGTCTTACCCAGAATTAGATATTTGCTTCTTTGTATCTTGCTAAACAAGTTATGAAAGGCCCTAATGAATGAAAAGTCATACATGGTGTGACATAAAAGTTTAAGCCACATTTCCAAAGCTAGGGTTGAGAGATTAATCAAGGAAAACATTTCTCAATTCTAGATTATGATGATCTGGGAACACGTGGTAACTGTTGCAGAGATAAGTTGACTAATAAGGATATTGAAGTCAACTCATGCTTTTGATTTGTTTATTATGATAAATAAAGATATCGATAGACCTTATACAGTTGCATTGTGCAATTCTAAATGTATTTTGACATTTATTGATGATTATTTCCGTTACAGTAATGCATTCTTGTTTGAAGACTGAAGGTTGAGAACTAATTGGGAACATTTATCAAGATAGCCAGATTTGATCGTGGAGGAGGATTTAATGGCAAACATGGTATTTCAGAACTTGAAAATGTCCATTTTCCAGATATTTGGAATCATTTGGAATAGTGTCTTAATTCACTATACCAAGTAATTCTAATCAAAATGGTGTGTTGTCACAAGGCATAATTGCACCCTAAAGGACTTGAAGAAATCGATGTAGAACTGGGCTATTCTACTTGATTATCTAGAAGTTTGGAAACCCATCCTTGCACAAATTCGTGTATAGGGGTGCCCTACTGAAGTAATATAATCCTTACAAAGAAAGACTGCTTGCTCGTTCCACTCATTGCTATTTAGTAATATCTCGACCATTTTAAGGCTACAACTTTTACTGTATAGAAGGTAAGACTAGAATAGTGGAATCACAACCAACTAAGTTTCTGAAATATAATTTCTATGATGATGGTAGGCTCTTTGACCCTTCAGATGATAGCAGGGCAGATATTACATTTATCATGTACCCGTTACTCATACAGTTAGATCTGGTGGATCTAGGTCTCTATACCATGCTTGTATAGGAATATGAATCCATACTTGTACACACAGTGATTCCTAGGGGTACAAGATCTAATACAGTTAAGTAAATCCCCTAAAGTGAGATGACCTGCTATCCCATTTGATTACATAGTCTATCTGGTGAATAGGACTATGATATTAGACATGGTTTGAATCTACTTAGTTTTATAGGAGTTATTTATGGACCCAATGTAGATGTGTGGTAGGATGCAATGAATGAAGAGATGCAATCTATGAAGCATAGTAAGGTTTAGGAGCCAATTGATTTACAACGGAACAACAAACTCATCAGTTGTAAATGAAGATTAGACCTATAGGATTTTGGGATAAAGTTTAGCGGTTTATGGGCTGACTTAGTTGCCTAATGGTTCACTAAGAGAGAAAGGTTAACTTTATGTTACCTTTTCTCTCATATCCTCGTAGGGTACATTTTGAGTTATTAAGGAAATTGTAACTCATGATGATATAGAGTTACATCAAATGAGCGTTAAAATTGCTTTCCTGAGTAAAGACTTTTATGAAGAGGTCTATATGGTATGACTTGAAGGATTTCAGGATCCAAATGGAATTGACATGATTTATGCATTATGCAGATCAATATAGAGTTTACATCAAACGTTTCGAAAACGATACCTTATAGTTGATGAGATTATGACCTATTTTGCCTTCAAGGAAAATAAAATTAAAAGATGCTTGTACTATAAGGTCAAGGGGAGAAAAATTATCTTCATGTTATTTCATATGGATGATATATTGCTCATGTAAAATTACTTGAAAATGTTGTATAAGGTTAAGCAACTTTGGTCAAGAACTTTGATATGAAGGACCTTGTTGTAGCATCTTTTGTCCTAAGTATTCAGATTCACCGGGACAAATCTCAACACTCATCAGGCCTCTCATAGAGTGCATACATTGAGTATGTATTACAAAGGTCTAGTATGATTAATAGTAAACATGTCGTAGCACTTATCTCTCATAGTGAGAGATAATCTTTGGCACAGTATCCAAAGAATAAAGTAAAGAGAGAGGTTACGAGGAATGTTCCGTATACTAGTATAGTTGATAGCCTGATGTATGCTTGCTATGTATTAGGCAGGACATTGCATTTACTATTTGACTATTTGGTCAATATCTAGTTAATCCAAGTGTAGACCATTGGAATGTAGTCTAGTGAGTGTTGAGATACTTAAAGGAACTAAGGATTGTATGTTGACATATAGCACAATCTGTTGGATCGAAAAAGAAAACATGCAAGATTTGTTAAACAGTAGATTTCAAAAACTTTTTTAGAAATCATAACATAGTGGAAGCAAGATAACCAAATCATCATGCCAATCTATACATGATATGGTATGAGGATAATAATAAACATAAACAAGATAGAGATTATTACCGACTCCTTCGTTATAGTTTTAACTCCTCATTGTGCTATCCTCTCCTTCTTCTTGCATCCAACCCTAGCTTTAGCCTTTCTTTTGAATCCTTTTCTTTGTCAATGTTTCTCTTCTTGTTGTTGTATCCTCAACCAATTTGATCTACCACTTGTTCTTTTTGGACAACTTGGTTAACAAGATCCTTTAGTAGAAAAGGAGAAGAAATGTTTGGAGGAGATTTTTCTTAAAAGAAAGAAGGAAATAATGAGACTCTTCTCAATCAAGGTTTCGGCCATGCATAGGTGAGATGAGAGAGTTAGTCAAAACAATGCAAGAACCCTTTCTTACACACCTCAATTTCAGTTATCCATGAAAAGAAAAAAAAGGAGAGCATCTAATGCATCATACCTTTCTTTAATCAAACGTAAAGAAGCCATTAAATAAGACACTTCTCATTTGTTTTAAGATGGCTATATGAAAAGCCTAATCACCTAATATGACATGTCAATTTTGGTTTTTTAGTGATGAAAGATGGAAGATGATC
>JANIJH010000008.1:14669151-14683898 GCA_024520975.1 Erythroxylum areolatum
TAATAAAATGAGAGAAAGTTTCAGGTTTTGTGCTTCCAAGGGATTCCTTTCTTCTTTTAATTTACATGTTTCAACTCCAAGGCCTCCCCTCATGTACCAAGCACCGTGCTTTCATGTCCAATGTTGGGCTCCGAAAACAGGTTCCAACAACTATAATATTATTTTTTATCCCACATAATGTTGTATAAAATAGAAATCATTAAAGTAAAAATCAGGGAAAAACAAAACCTAATCATACACATTGGAGAGAAACTGTCATCTATAGAAGTTAAAGGAAATATATCTTTGATGTATGTTGAAATCAAAGTTAAAGTGTAAAGATCAAATTGGAAGTCATGATTAAGAGTTTATCGAAATGGATGATAGATTCAACATCATCCAAGTAAGTTTAGATCTAGGTTTAGATTATGGATTCTTCTATTTATCCAATCTAGGTTCCAATTTAAGGATTTCATTTTCTTGTTTTATTTTACAAATGAGTGAGCCTAGAATTATATACATTAGATCATTGGTTGAAATGGACTTATACATGTTTAGTTTGATTGGAAGGATAAGATAAAAAGCAACTTATTTGAATTGTATTTTATAATATTGAAATGAAGTTTGTGAGTATGCAATGGTTAGCTTCTATTGGTTTCCTAAATTTTATCTTTAACATTCATAGCTTGTCAAAATGTCTTTATTTATAATTTATTTTTATTTTTTCTCTAAAAAATTCTATACAGTTGAAGTTAATGTTGCATATTTGCTTGACAAGTTGTGGAGCTACACAGATAATTAATAACTTGTAATGCCATTTAATATAAAAATATCTTTTTTATTTTTCATTTTAATAATAGTGCATTGAACTCTTGAGATAAAAAATGCATTAAAAGCACTACCTAGTTATAAAGGATGTTGAAATTGTTGGTGTTGTAAGAGAGTCATAGTAAGATTATACCTTTCTTTGTTTATTTATAAGTTTTGAGGTAGTAGCACCCTTAAGATTAATATGGTATGGAATATCATATTGAAAAGAAAGATCATATTGAAATACATGATGAATACAGAATTTAAAGATCAAAGCAGTGAGCCATTTTAGTGGCACCTTTTGATGTAAAATTTTAAGTCCATTCCTTTAAAGGAAGATACTCAAATTTGCAAGAGTTACAAATTGTAATGTATATTAAGAAAGAAATAAACATTTATATTAGTTTTATGGTTTAGTAAACTTCTTACTTGGATCAAGATCAGTAATTAAAGTAACAAGTTGCTCCTTTATTATGCTTTAACTTATAATAATAGTGACATCCCATTACCCATGTTAAGGCTAAAATTGTAAATGTGAGAGATTATGAAGAAATTAGGAAACATTTTTCATGCTCATGCATTTCATGATATGCACATATATGTGAATAGTAAATTTTGTGCACATCAAAATGACTATACATGCATTCATTGACATTTTCGAGTATAATTGTTTGTAAATGTGATTTTATTGGAAATTGTGGTTTGATTATATTGAAATTTTGATTTGGAGATTAGACTTCTTGATTTAGAATCTTTGGAGTTTTTGAGGAAATTTTCTGAAAAAAAGAATCAAGAAAATCCTTGGACTAGGAAAAATGTCAATTGGCAAAACAATTGATAAATGGTAGTAGAAATTACAGTCAAATGGCAATGAAAATTTTTGATAAATGACTTTAGGATTTATTGACAAGTGTCAATGAAATTTGGGAGACAATTAGAATAGAGATTAGATTAAAGTTATAAGAATTGGATATGTGGCAAGTGACATGTGTCACTTGCCAAACAATGCTTTAAGTTCACTAATCCTTAAATTTTAAAGACACCCCCCATTTTTTTGGTTTTGTCTCCCACGATGCTTTAAGTTAAAAGAAGCTTAGGGTTTTGTTTTTGGCTCTCTCCATCTTCCTTTTTATGGCTTCTTTGCTCCTCTTCTTCTTGATTTTTATTCTCCGAATCAACACCCATGTTGAACCTCTCATCTTTCAATTTCTACTTCCTTCATGTTGTCTTCTTCATTTCCTCAAGAAAACCTAAACTTTCCAACCTCCATGATGATTTACGTGGGATGCATGGAAAATTAGGGATTTTTGGTGATCTTCAGAAGTTGGAAGAATTTGAAGCTACAACAAGTAAGTTATGCTTTAAATGTCATGGGTATGGTTAAATGAAGCTAGATTGATGAGTAAATGAAGATTGATTACTTGATTATGTAATTTTCATGTGTGTGTCGTGGGTGATGTAAAAGAGCTTTTGTAATTGTGAATGATCATTAATGGCCCATAAATTTTTATAGAGATGTTTGGAAGTTGGATGATCCATATAATGTGTTTAGATGAGTGAATTAAATTGATGAATGAATGAACATATGGATGTTTTGTTTTGGGTTAATGATCGAATATAGTTAATGAATGGGTCTGTAGATATTATTGAGTTGAAATGGAGTAGAGAATGGAGGGTAAATGAAATAGAAAAACATGATTTTTGTACAAGTTATGTTAGCTGTAAAATTAGGAAAATTGGAAGATGATTGACTGGAAAAGTATTTATTGAGTATACTTTAGTATTGTAGCCATAACTTTCTCTCTAGTTATCCAAATGAGATGATTATTGATTTGGATTAAACTAGAGACATATGGATACATTTTTTATAAAGAAGTCAAAATTAAATTCGGTCTTTAGGAGTATCAAAATCTGAACTGAAATTGTTGAAAAACTGGGTTTGCGTCTGTTTATTTTTGCATAGTAATGAGGATTTCTTTTGAGTAAAGTTCGCCGTGGAGAACTTTTAAAATTTTTGTGAGAATTCTTCTCTGGAGGAGTTCGTCGTGGCAATCATTTTCTACACTGAACATGTTTCACTATTTTGGGCATATCTTCTTCTGTAGTTAACAAAAATGGACTGATTTTTGATTTGGAGTAAATTATAGATATCGGGATACAAATCATATGAAGAAAAACATTCTAAATAGGACTCTAAGAGTTTTAATTTCTAGGTTAAAGTTGAGTATAGGGTGTTATCTCTGAATAAAAGTAGTCCGAAAATATTTCGAGTATAACTTTCACATTACTAATCCAAATTGAGTGATTTTGGTGTCAATAGAAACATAAGACCTAGAGGAACACATTTCTAAAAGAGAGTATGACCAAAGTTTATCAGTTTCACTTTCTAGTTAAATGTGAATAGTATATTAAAAGTGTGTCATGGAAAAATCTGAAGGGATTCAATGAGAAATGAAATGCGATTTTAATGTTTTTAGTGAGGCACACACCTAAGTATAAATATCACGTAGATGAGTTTTGATATAAGACTGATAAAGTGAAGAGAATAAGGGAAAGATACCTGGGATTGTCATGAGCATGCGTGGTACATATTTTATATACACACTTGTGCATAAGGGAATGCTTATAATTGCACAATTATTAATGTGTATGCATTGTGTGTATTTCATAATTTTGATATGCAGGATGAACGTCTTCATTCAAGTGTTTCCAGATCTTGAAGCTAGTGCTAATCTAGAGCGTACTGTGAGTAGACCTAGATGGTCTCATTTCACTATTTGTTTTGTTTGAATTCTAGTATTGATTGACTACTGAATGATGTTATGATTGTGTTGATTTCTAAACAGAAGGTCCGATGATTGTGATGTTGATTGGGATATTGAAGTGCTACTTGTATGTGAATGAGATGAAGTAAGTGTGCATAGTATGATTGTTAAATGCCGGACCACGGTCCGATGATAAATGTGTTTTGAATGTGCATTTGTGCATGAATGAAAGTGTGATTATCAACTTTAATGTTAAATGCCGGACTAAGGTCTGATGATATGTGAATGTGAGTGAATGGGAATATGCAAATGTAATTGATGTATTCCATTTCATGAATGCATGAAATATAATGGCAGTTGTGACCAGAGTAGTCACCGATCAGAGCTTAAAGCTCAACATGTGAAAAAAGAGCCTCGAACTCAAAAGTGATTCAAAGCCTCAGGCTCAACGTTTAATGAGCCCTATATGGGAAAGTTACTAATGAGCCCTATATGGGACAGTTATCAATGAGCCCTATATGGGACAGTTTAGGCACTCAGTCACAATAAAGTAATAAATGAAAAGTGGGTCTCATGTGCAATGCATATGCATAATATGAATGATTATATTGCATGGAATGTAAAATGTGAAATGATGTGAATGTGGATTATGTGTTATGTAACTGGGTGAGCCATCGATGATGATCACTCATTGAGTTCGCAAAACTCACCCAAAATTTGTAAATATTTTTCAAGATTATAAGAATACCCCGTTAGACAAATGGGAGTATACCTATAGCATGCAAGTACAGGATAGGGGTCAGGATCAGTTCTCGTCTGCATTCTTATTTCTTGTATTTATATTAGATTGTGTTTTCGGTAATGATTATATCATGAGTATGTAAATAATTCTATTTTGTATCGACTTTTCAATTTGGAAATGTTAGTAAATGATTTTGAAGTGTAATGAATTTATGACTATAAGTCTTCTATTTTTGTAATGGGCCCAAATGGCATTGAAATTCTAATGATTGTATGACTGTGATTGAATAAGTTTATGGTTAAAATGGACCGTTTCAATTATTGATTTCTACATACGCGTGTGTAAATTTTGAAAATTTTTTACTGAGTTTCAAGTGTTTGATTGATTGAGTGTCCTAGCCCACCACCCCTGTGGGGCACGAACTCGGATATCATGTAGGATGTCAGGTACGTGTCTTGCGGGAGTGGGGTGCTATAAATAGTCATTAAAGTCATAAATGGCATGATCCTTCATAAGTCAATATGTATTCAATGATATATTTAGTTATCATAATATGGTAAAGCAAGTATCAAACAATAGCTTAGTAAGGAATCCTTGTACAATTAGGTTTTAGCTATTAGATTTCATAAGTTTTTTAGTTGATAATTATGGTTTTTAATATTGATACATATAGTATGCAATGATATGCATTGACTCCAATGGCTACAAATTAGTACTATGGAAAATGAAAACTTAATAGTTTGTTTTTTGATTTTGATATATAGAACCATCAACATCAGTAATATCAAGTGTGCAATAACGTGTCCAATCATATTGCAATTGTGAACTATAGGTTCCTTTAGAAACTTCTTAAAGAGAAAAGAAACTTAAAAGGAGATTCTTTGGATGTACAAAATATAGGATAAATTATTTTTATAATTTAACTATTTTAAAGAAGGATTATAACAAAATGACAACTACTTATCTTTTTTTCAGAAAGAAAGAAATGTTGCAATTTCTTTGAGTAGTTTCATAAAAGATTTGCTTTAAGAAGTGTAGATTTCATAAATGGCTTAAGAGAGAAGAACACGTAAATGTGTTGCAATAAACAAGAAGCAGTTGATCGTGAACTTAGTTTGGTATGTGCTTTGATAATATTGTCTTGGATTATAACTAGTGCCGCCATTGAAATTTGTATGTAGAAGCAACAAGGATAAGATGAGTTATACCTTTATAACAATACGTATTAAATAATGTATTAAATTTATGACATTTTAGACAACTTTTTGTATTGAATTAATGAAAATGAGTTGTTTCTTTATTTATTGCATACAAGTATGAAAAAAAAACAACCCTCTCAAAATTAGTTATACTTTTATTTTTTCAAATTAAAATTATTCAATTTAGTACAAAATATGGGCCATCGTAAAAGTGGTCAACAAATTCAAAAAATTAATAAAATTGCACATGATTTTGATCTACAAGATGGTTAAATATATCCTAAAAATCATTAAAAGATCTTTATATAAATATGAGCTAAATGATTCCTTGTACAAGGTGTTATAATATATATATATATATATAACATCATCGAAAGATACAAAAGTGAGTTGTCAATAAATATAAGGACTATATAATATTTATATAGTCCATAAATAAATAGGGCCACTTGTCCAAAAAGTCCACGTAAGTAGTCCATAAATACATAGGACTACAAGTTATACATATTCTTTATTATTTGTTCTTTTATCTAGTGTAGCCTCATTTTATACTCTTAACCTTATTGAGATGTCAAATCTTTGAACTTGATTTTCATTTGCTTCCTTTTGTAACTTCCTTTTCATTACTTCCTTATGCATTTAGTACAATTTTTTATTGAGAAGACATCTGCACTAAATCTTGCATAAAAGAAAGAAGATCGACTTTTTATTACATACACTCTAATTTTTTCTTCAACATGAAATAAATAAGCTTTTCATCATTTAGCTATTGGAAAGTGACACAAGGATTGACATCTTAAATTTTTCAATCTGTGTTAGAATAGTACCCTTGTTACCTTCACCAACTTTTCTTATTTCTTTTTTCTTCATCCTTCCAACTCTTTTCTTATGGGTGGGAAGATTGATCTTTTATCCACGTTCCTCCCTAGGTGCTGGCTAAAACTTTTCACCTAGTATTAAATATTTTCGCTTCTAATAACAACTCATATATATTTCTTTTTAATATGATACTCATGCATATAATCCTTTTGACCGCCTCTCTCGAAGATGATCGCTAAAATTACATGGCTATAAGGAATCCCAATTAACTCCCATCTCCTATATATACAATCAATTGTTTTGACGTTCAATACTTGATGGTTTTGTATATAGTGATCAATTTTAAATTTTCTGTCAACTACAAAATGACTTAAAGTTATTAGTAATGTTTAAGTTCCATTACCTACAAAAATAAACTTAATATCATTTAAGCAAGAAGGTATTAATTGCAAATAATATCAATATATGCAAAATGAGCCAAATAATTAATATCCTCTTTTTTATTTTTCTCGACCTTTGACATTATGTTAGGATATAACTTGTCATTGTATTTAGTCATTCCTTACTTCTTCTAATAAATTCTCTTCATGATAGCCCTTCTCATCACTTCTAAATAAGTTAAGATTGGTTTGTCACTTACATTTCTCAATTATAGATTAAAATACTTTATTGTGTCTTTTAACAGTAAACCCCTTTTAAATCTTTTGTTAAATGCATGACTGAACAACAACCATCACAAAAGTAGTCAATAGATTTAAAATATTAGTAAAATTGCACTTGGTATTGATTTACAAGATGGTTAGATATGTCATAAAAATTAGTAAAAGATCTTTATATACATATGAGCCAAATGATTCCTGGAACATGTTATTGTAATAACATATAAATGATTAATCTATAACATCATAGAGAGATACAAAAGTGACTTGTCAATAAATATATAGGACTATATAATTTTTCCATAAATAAATAGAACCATTTGTCCAAAAGCTAATAAAAGTAGTCCACAAATACATAAGACTATAATTTATACACATTGTTTATTATTTCTTTTTTAGTTGGTCTAGCCTCGTTTTATACTCTTAACCTTATTGAGATGTAAAATCTTGGAACTTGATTTTTAGTTGCCTTCCTTTTGAAACTTCCTTTTCCTTGATTTGTGATGCATTTTCTATAATACTTTTTTTAGAAGACATCTACACTAAATCTTGAATAAAAGAAATAAGATCAAATTTTTGTTACATACATTCTAATTATTTCTTCATCATGAAATAAATAACCTTATTGAGATGTCAAATCTTTGAACTTGAATTTCATTTGCTTCCTTTTATAACTTCCTTTTCATTACTTCCTTATGCATTTAGTACAATTTTTTATTGAGAAGACATTTGCATTAAATCTTGCATAAAAGAAATAAGATCGACTTTTTATTACATACACTCTAATTTTTTCTTCAACATGAAATAAATAAGCTTATCATCTTTTAGCTATTGGAAAGGGACACAAGGATTGACATCTTACATTTTTCAATCTGTGTTAGAATAGTTCCCTTCTTACCTTCACCAACTTTTCTTATTTCTTTTTTCTTCATCCTTCCAACTCTTTTCTTATGGGTGGGAAGATTGATCTTTTATCCATGTTCCTCCCTAGGTGCCGGCTAAAACTTTTCACCTAGTATTAAATTTTTTCTCTTCTAATAACATCTCATATATATTTCTTTTTAATATGATACTCATGCATATAATCCTTTTGACCGCCTCTCTCGAAGATGGTCACTAAAATTACATGGCTATAAGGAATCCCAATTATCTCCCATCTCCTATTTATGCAATCAATTGTTTTGAGGTTCAATACTTGATGGTTTTGTATATAGTGATCAATTTTAAATTTTCTGTTAACTCCAAAATGACTTAAAGTTATTAGTAACGTTTGAGTTCCATTACCTACAAAAATAAACTTAATATCATTTAAGCAAGAAGGTATTAAATGCAAATAATGTCAATATATGCAAAATGAGCCAAATAACTAATAGCCCCTTTTTTATTTTTCTCGACCTTTGACATTATGGTAGGATATAACGTGTCATTGTATTTTGCCATTCCTTACTTCTTCTAATACATTATCTTCATGATAGCCCTTCTCATCACTTCTAAATAAGTTAAGATTGGTTTGTCGCTTACATTTCTCAATTATAGATTAAAACACTTTATTGTGTCTTTTAACAATAAACCACTTTTAAATCTTTTGTTAAATGCATGACTGAACAACAACCATCACAAAAGTAGCCAATAGATTTAAAATATTAATAAAATTGCACTTGGTATTGATTTACAAGATGGTTAGATATGTCATAAAAATTAGTAAAAGATCTTTGTATATATAAGAGCCAAATGATTCCTAGAACATCTTATTGTAATAACATATAAATGATTAATCTATAACATCATAGAAAGATACAAAAGTGAGTTGTCAATAAATACATAGGACTATATAATTTTTCCATAAATAAATAGAACCATTTGTCCAAAAAGTTTATAGAAGTAGTCCATAAATACATAAGACTATAATTTATACATAGTGTTTATTATTTATTCTTTTAGTTGGTTTAGCCTTGTTTTATACTCTTAACCTTATTGAGATGTAAAATCTTGGAACTTGATTTTCAGTTTCCTTCCTTTTGAAACTTCCTTTTCCTTGATTCGTGATGCATTTACTATAATAATTTTTTGAGAAGACATCTACACTAAATCTTAAATAAAAGAAATAAGATCAAATTTTTGTTACATACATTCTAATTGTTTCTTCATCATGAAATAAATAAGCTTTTCATCATTTTGCCATTGGAAAGTGACATAAGCATTAGCATCTTACATGTTTTGACATTATGTCTAATTTGTATATATTTGTTACAAGTGACATGTATTTCAATCTGTGCTGAAATAGTACCCTTCTTACCTTGTCCAACTTTTTCTTATTCTCTTTTTTCCAACTATTTTCTTATAGCCAGAGGGATTAATCTTTTATCCATGTTCTTCCCTAGGTACTGGCTAAAGCAATTCACCTAATATTGAATCCCTACTAACAACACATTATATATGTATCTTTAATATGATACTCCCGTATATAATCCTCATAACCTCCTTTTTCAAAGATGATCACTAAAATGACATGGCTAAAAGGGATTCCAATTCACTCCCATCTCCCACATTTGCAATCATTTGTTCTGAGGTTCACTATAATATGGTCTTGTATATAGTGCCCAATTTTAAATTTTCCATTACCTACAAAATTGTCCTAAAGTTATCAGTAACATTTGTGTTCGATGACTTTAAAAAATTAATATCATTTGAGCTTGTAGGTTTTAAATGGAAATAATGTCATTATATGAAAAATGAGCCAAATAATTAGTGACCTCTTTTTTTATTTTTCTTTAACTTTGAAACTATGTTAGGATATATCTTGTCATTGTATATAGCCATTCCTTACTTCTTCTACTAAATTATCTTCATGATAGCCCTTCTCATCACTTCTAAGTAAGTTAAGATTGGTTTTTCCCCTGCATTTCTCAAATATAAATTAAAACACTTTATTGTGTCATTTAACAATAACCACTGTTACATCTTTTGTGAAATGCATGACTACACAATCTCTTCTCAAGAATATCTACCAATCAATTATATGCATCCTTATTTATGCTCTCCATCTTACTCAGGTTCCACTTATATCCTTACTAAGTACAACATGAAGTTACATATAATCTTTATAATGGCAATTAGTTTAAACGTATGTTGTAAATTGGCCTACAAATGCCTAAAGCAATAAAAATTTTCAAAATGTGGATACCCATGCTCGAATAGTTTTTTGAGACCCTATATCACATGATTAAAATATTTTCAATATGAAACTAGGTGTCATTTTGTATAAAAATAATATTATGAATATTTCATTGTGTTACTTTTTATCTTTCACTTATAAACACTTATACGTGATCATTTCTTATACCACTAAGAATTATCCTAAAAATTATTTCCAACGCTTTTTTATTCTCAACTTTTACCAGAACCTAAGCCAATGAAAAAAATGTTACCACTTGGATCCCTTCTAATAATTGTCAATATTTTCCCACCATCTTTTTCTTTAAATGACAACTATTAATGTATATTAGTGGTCTACAAGCATTGGCAAACCTAGATTTCAATTGTTCAAAACATATATAGCATGAATTAAACAAACATTTCAGAGATATGTTGTACATTATATTGCCCTTGTTGCATTCCATTATAGCTAAGAAGTAGCCTCTTAACTTATCATATTATGGTTTTCATCTCCAAGTAATAAATTTAAGCCATGCTTCTTATCTCTATACGCTTTGATGTTTGAAATATATTATTGCTAATCTCATAAACTAGCCCTTTTAACCTTGAAATATGCCAACTAGGACTATCCTTGAAGTGTGTTAAATGCTTCTTGGAAATATATTAGTAATCAAAATTTAATTTTTAAATGTTCTCTTATAAGAATGAGTTTCCTAGAATGTCTTAATCTAAAATACATGCCCATCTTGTGTAAGGTTTATATTTGTTCTCCATCTACTATAAATATGGTCGAATCATATTTGAATACTTATATTCTTCTAAGCCTTTCTAAATGTGTTAACAAAATAGAAACTCATTCCAAGATTCAAAATAACTCTCTCACCATCTGGATTATAAGAGTTAGAGAAAGGATATTTAGGCTTCTTATTGTTATTATTATCTAAACTTCCTTCTAGGTTACCAATGTCTTTATTATCAACTTTAATTTCATTAAACCTCAATTTAATATTTTGAGCAACTATATACCACTAACACATTCATATATATCATCGAGATTGACTTCATTTAAATATCCTAAATCACCAAAATATGTTGATTGGCTTTCCTTATATGATAAGTCATTTAAATCATTTGATGCTTCAAAGTTAACTAGAATGGCTACTGTAATAGGTGGATGTATAGGTGCATTTATGGATAGATCTATGGCTATTGGAATAGCTGGATGGCTTCCTCAAAACTACCTCCCCATCATCTTCCTCTATTACCTCAATTAGAATATCTGTTACAAGGTTAGTAAAAGTGTATAATTTGAGATACTTCTCCCTATTCGTAAGACCTTTATTGCTTTTAGTTTTCTCTCTTCAATTATACTTATCAAGTTTCTTATATCATTATCATTATATAGTATCCCCAAACCATCTTCAAATGCTGCTAACCTCTTAGCAGTAAGCATAAATCAGCCAATATAATCTTATATGCCTCAAAACCAAAATAATCTTTCTCTCTACCTTTATACGTCATATCTAGTTTAAATTTGAAGAATCCACCATAGGGGTACTCAAACCTAATTCTTGGGTCCAGAATACCAACCATTCCTCAAACATAACTTATAATATTAATAAATACCAAAATATGTAATTGTACTACCAAACAAATGCAAATTCAATATACTACCAAATATTTATAACAATTATGCATAATGAGAAATAGAATCACGTAGCATGCAACTAATTTATGATATAAGTAATATGAAATTACCTTCAACAAAATACTTAGAAAATGAACTTATATCTTGGTCATTTCACTTAAACAAATTTATATCCATGGTAAGATGAATTATATATTAAATGATATGTTCAGACTATCATTAAGCTCATATAGTGATCTTTCACCAACTTGAAGAGAAAATATGCTTAGATTATCAACCTCTATTATATCTTAAGCCATTTCTTTACGCTACCTTTATGAAATTTCATACTCTAACCCTAAGTTCCAATTATTAAGTGGATCCATAGTGGGAATTACTACAATATACAAAATAATAAATAAATAATAAAACTTATTATTAAAAATCAAGTACTTAAAACTTAGAAATTTGATCATATGAACATGACGCACCATCTTGAGTCTCCAATGTACTGTATCATTAAAATAAGGTGATAACTAAAATCACTTATCGATATTATATTAGGTTTTTGAGTATGCCTATCCCTAATTTTTATGACAATTTCTACTAAAATATGTCTTCCTCATAATAAAATTTTACTGAACTGTTAGAAGGGCTTGAATCATTTTATATGTTTGTTCCTTCATTTTGTTAACATTCACTAGATTACAATTGCTTACAGTAATTGATCTTAATAGTTTGTACTTGAATCGCCCTCCCAATACTTTAATGTAACCTATAAATTTAATAGATTTGAGATTAATTAATTAAATGAAACTCAGATAATAAATGAATCACCTTGTAAAATTGATTAAAAAAGTTTTGTTACTTAACCTTATGAAATTCTTTACAAATTGGAAATAAATGAATCAACAAAGGGTAATAACACAAATGTCATATGTCAACAAGTGACAATAACACAATAGGCATAAAATCTATAATGAGCAATATAACTACTCACTAGTTGTCATTGAAATGATGTTAGAGCCTAACTTGTCTCCTCTAACTCCTTTTTAATATGTTTGATTTATCCTTCGATTATTTTAATTGAATTCTCCTCTCTAGTGTGTGTGATTTCTATGGTGTTTTAATTAATAAAACCTAGCTTGTTTCCTTTAATTTTTCCACTAATTATTCTTTTAATGATTTATGTTTCTTACGAACTTGTGTAGGTTGCAAAATCATACCATTTAAAGCTAGACATCATGTGGGTTAAATAACCCACATGATGTCATTAGTTAGGTGACACTGTTGTATTACCTATAATGCCATGTAACAAATATGATCCCATTTTTACATTTGAATTTACAATTTTTAATCGACGTTTATGGCATAGAGGATATGCATTACATAAATAAAACTACAAGGGTATGGATAGTTTTTAAAAGTCAGGAGGTACATTAATAATTTGCAAAACTATAAAGGATCTAATGAATTTAACCCCCTTAAAAATAAGTAACATATAAACTTTAATATAAGAATACTATGATTTAGTATAAAAAGGACTAAGTGTTAATTCAAACTATGTCAAGACATAAAACATTCAATACCAAACCTATATAAAAAATATCACCACTCTTTATATATAAATACACTTAAACTTTAATATGAGAAAAACTAAGTACAAAGAATATCATGCCTTAATACAAACCATACCAATACTCAATACATCTAATACCTTAAGTATATATAAAAGAATACCATCCTAATGTCCAAAAAACCATGTTTTATTTGATATAAGTAACATGGTTTCTCACTCAGTTGTTTATAACATGCTCGTTTATATGAACATCTCATCCATTAAATTTAAACCCTAACATTTAATATCATAAGATTAGATTTCACCAAATTAGGAATTTTCAAAATTGGGACAAACTATTTTTGATTCATTTGGATTATGGGTGTAATTCTTTTGCAAATATGAATAAGAGACCATCCTCTAGTGAGACTCAAAGCATTTGAGGAATAAGAGATCTAAATAGTAAATATCAACTACTAAAGGAGTATGAAGATATTGAAGATGTATATTGAATGACCCTTAAGTTTTTATCAAAACATTCAAGTTTATTAGAGATGTTACCTTACATTATCGAAATGGAATCATAATCTGGATGGGTGGTACAAATTATCAATTTCAATTTCATAATTTGGTGTCAATTGTAGGTTTTACTTTTCCCACTATTGGAAACATTTGTCTATCGATTTTCTATAATTGACTTTCTTGAAGACATATATATTGTAGAATATTTACTATTAATTTTTTCATGTAAGTTGCAATTACAATTCCATAATAATAAAGAGTTTGTATATAAAATCACCAATCATTTATTTTCTACATCACATGATTGCCCTCACCATATCCAATAGGAAGGAGAGTAAGGGTGGTTACTCAACATGAATTATTCTGCTTGTATTTTGTTGAGTGTCAGCATTATGGCTTGACATTTTATTTTGCTCTATTTGAGATTGTTATTAGATTAAACCTATTATCTCCTTTAGATCTTGCACATATTCCTTTTGGTGAAAGAGATAGCTTGGACGATAAAAAAGAAAGCATAATTAGTAAAGAAGTTTTATAAGAAGGCATAGTTAAACATTAAGTAGAAGACCTAACAATATATTAAGCAAGCTAATAAGGGTAGGAAAGAAGTAATATTTGAACCTAAAAATTTGTTTTGATACATTTTCAAAAGGAGAGGTTCCTGAGCAAATAGAAATCTAAGTTACAGCTAAGAGAAGATGGATCTTTTTAAATCATCGAAAGAGTGAATAAAAACATTTACAAAATTGACTTGCCAAGTGAGCATAGTGTTCATACTACCTTTCATGTTAATAACTTGTTGGACCCCGATTTTTTTTAGTGGAATTTAGAAACAAGAAATGAAATTAATTGAGTATTTTTGTATATGAACTTTGTTAGAGATGTATTGCACAATGAGAAAAAGAATTGAT
>JANIJH010000008.1:14728771-14738914 GCA_024520975.1 Erythroxylum areolatum
AATATTTTCAGTTATGATTCCTTGTTTCTTTCCTTAATTGTGACACAATTAAAAGAAATTATGCAGAACCAACTTTTGGTGCACATGTAAGATATAAAAATCCAAATCGAGTAGCTTATAGTCAAAATGAAAAGTCCAAATTTTGATAGCCACTTCTAAACTTATTTTATAAAGTGGGGTTACAGTTCATAATAACTGGGACCTACCTTTTGACGGCCCGAAATTCTCTGTCCTTGTTTTTGTGTATCTACCTTATCTTATTGGATTTAAGCCATCCATTTATATAAGATAGCTTGAATTTAATCGAGACAAAGTATATGTACAAAAATGAGGACAGAGGATCTGTCCCTCCTTTTGATGCCCATCTTTAAACCGAGGGTTACTAGTCCCAATTTAGAGTTAAAGGTGAACTGCTTTTCCTTTAATCTTGCACCAGTGAAAACAAAGTTTTCTTCTATATATTTATCATGTTTGTCCAAAATCTTATATGCATGTTAGAGTATTGAATTTGTTAAGGTTCAAGTTTTCGAAAAGGTGTTTTCTTTTTTTTCCATTGATGTTCCCAGTTCTTATAAACTTACAAACAACTTTAAACAATTGAGAATAAAATCAACTACCAACACAATCACAATTTGCATGTAATCTTCAAAATTAGAGAAATTGTTTATAAAATGTTCAAGTAAGCGTTTCCAGCCATGGATCGAAAGTAGTATGACTCAAGATATTTAAAAAATAAACTTAAAAGACCATTCCTTTGGCATTTTAATATTTGGCCGGAGCACTAATAATCCTTTATCAATAACAACGGGGATGTCAATGCATTATCCAGAATACCGTCCTGTACCGTATCAGTAAAAACTAATACTAGAACAAGAAAATTTTGTACCGAATTGTGGTATTGTTCAGTACCGACTTTTTCGGATCGTAATGACTAATACAGATCAGTAACTAAAAAATCGGTCAGAATTATGAATTTTAAAAAATTAGGACTAAATTTAAAAAACTAAAAATTTTTCCTATATCAAATAATAATTACTTATACATAAAAAAGAATATAATAAAATATTTAATAATAATTTAATAAATAATAAAATACAAATAAGAATGTATTAAATAAATTTTTATGTTGTTAGACTTATACAAAGTAACCATACAATACATAACTATATATATTAGTTTAATACAATCATATTAATATTTTAAAATTTATATATTTTACATTAATAATATATAAAATTTTAAAAAAAATGTAAAGATAATATTTGAAATAAATTTTATTTTAATTTATAAGAAATATGTGAAAATAATATTAATAAAATTAAAGAAGTATTTGTTATATCAAATTTATATTGTTATAATTTCTTAAGATATAATTTCAGTATAGTAAAAAATTGTATATATTAAGAGATTATTTTGTAATTTTATAAAATACAAAAATTATTTTATAATCTAAAAAATTGTTCAAAATGATAATTCCATGCTATAAATATCGTGTGAAGAGTTAATACCATATTTAGTACAGTATGATATACACCAATATCATACTGTACTAAAACTAAATATGGTATTAACTCTTCACACGATATTTATAGCATTGTAAATACGTTTTATAAATTACCCAAAATATTACTTAAAAAAGAACATTATGGTAGGTAAAAACAAATTAATAGTAAAAGGACAAAATGGTTAATGAAGCTATTAATGTAATTGGGGCGTACTCCTATAAAATACCCACTTCTCTTCAAAACGTTCTCCTTAAGAGGGAGGGGGAGGAGTAATATGTACTTTTGCTTTGCTAGTAATTAACACAACGTGACACAAAGGACAGGATTTTGTAACAAACCTTGCATAGCCTCATGAATGGATAGTCGGTTTTTCTATCTCCAAGACCAATCTCCGGTATTTTTTGGCCATTAAAAGTCTTCTTCAATGCATAGGCTTTGCTATCACCAACAAGGATTCCTGGATATTCTACAAAACCAGTGGCTCTACCTTTGCACACTCTAATCTCAGTCCCAATAACCATGTCAGTGGCAAGATAATCCTTCAAGAACGCCTCCACCATGATCCTGGGGTTAGCTGTAAGCACACACCTCTTCCCGCATGAAGAAAACACTCTCCAAGTTTCAGGGTGCAAGTCACTTGAATAAAACTTAGGTAAAACCGCTCGCGCCACTGATTCAATGTCTGATACCCTCATGCCTGCGAAGCTTGCAAATATAAGAACACGAATTCCTGCGGATTCTGATATGAAGTAGTAGAGAATTCCAGCAATCGGGGAGGCCAAGAGCAACAAAAGTAGCCTTAACACACCACCAGCTTCATAAGCAACTAGGGCAAAGTAAGGAAATGAGCTCCGTCCGCAGAGTAGAGTGCCATCCATGTCTGCCACCACATTGTCATTTTCGCGGCCAGTGGAGGTGCAATTCTCAACGTTTGCAAAAGCAGGAGGAAGAGTAGCCTCTGATGATTTTGCCATTGCAGTGGTGTTTGAGGCGTGTGCTTTAGAGCAGTAATAACTTTTTTTTCCCCCGGTTTTGAGGTTTAAGAGGTATGTTTTTATATAGAAAGTGGTAGTCGTAGCTCGGTCCACGTGGCATATCGTGACATGTTTTAAGATGGAGACAAATGTTTGAGCTTATAAGAACAATGCCTGTTGTTGTCGAGATCGTCCATGCCAGTGTGATGAAATTTAAGGCAAGATCTTTGAAGTCATCGACAAACATTGCGTACATATACGTTGAAGTTTGTGAGGTCCTAGCTAATAGTTAGGTGAAGATGAAATCGCACAATGGAGACGAGTTCATTACGCAACTATGTTTTCCGGAAAGTATTAAACTTTAAATATATAGGAATATAACATGCTTCCAAATCGTTAACAATACTGACTTAAAAAAATAAATAAAGAGCAAAAAGCATCTTTGGTATGATGAATTCCGAATCGATTGGTGTGATAAATTTAAACGAATTTAAGAACTAAAAAATGTATTTAAATAACTTCTTTTTATTTTTTGTAGTAAGTGTCGATGATTCCCACTTCAGTGCTGGGCTTCATGGAGTTATGAATTTGTTAGTACTTCAAAATCTAAAAATCATGAAGAAACAATTGTCTTTATGGTGTACTAGAACTTAATTATAGATTATCATATAATTTTGTCAGAAATAATTGCATTTATTGTTATAATAAATTTCATAGAGTCCTGTCCTTAATATTATATACCTTCGAAGCTATTTGCTGCTCTTTTGACGCGTATATTAATGTTACAAGAACCATGCTAATCCATGCGTTAATCTGTAGGTACCCCTTTTGTCTTATTCAAAAGCTACGAGTATTAATCTCCCTGGCAATCATTTAATGAAGTCTAATAATGCATGCATAAATATAAAACTAAGCGGCATTTTTTAAGGATTCTCCAAGTTCGAAAGTACGAGGGATTTGTTCTCAACTTGGCAGCTACTGCAAGGATTTCCTCCTAAGATCCCGGTTAGGGAGGACGCGCAAAATTTCACAGGCATAATCAGTCGGCACAGCGATCTAAATACTGTAAATTGACTTTCTCTCTCTTTCTTTTCTTATTATTTCATCATCCTTTTATATTCTAGAGAATGCCTGAACGTTTCGCATTCTAGGGTTAACTTAATTTGACGAAATAGAAAGTTCAAAACATTTTCCTACAACAATTGGTCTGTGACAAGACTGATGGTATATTTTTGACCCGTATAACAATTTTCGCTATGCTAATTAGGGATGACAATACCTTACGTTTGATATAATCAATATTTTAAAAATTGAATCAGACATTAAATCATTTAGAGAAATAGTGTAAAGTTTAAAAGTTTAACTAGTATTAAATCGTCATAAAATTAATAAATAATAAATAAAAGGTAGAAATTATAAAAATAAGTAAAAATATAATATTGTATTGAAATAAAAAATAGTGATGTCTATAATGAACTTACAATAAATCAAATCGAACAATTCAAAGTAAATCTAAATCTAACATAAAACTTAGAATAATAATTAAAATCAAAATTATATTTCTAAAGGAGGTTGTGTTTTATCATTAAATTAGAATAATAATAAAAATCAAATTTATATTTCTAAAGGAAGTTGTGTTTTATCATTGTCAAAAGTTTTAAATTCTGTTATGCTATCTAAGGACTTAGAAAGTATGCTTTCATCCAAAGTATCTACCACTACAAAAAAAGATAAAATACCAATGAAACAAATACTGTAGGTAATTAGAGATGGAAAAAAATGTCCACCAGTAACACAGTTGTGAAATTTTCCATTTTGCGACAGATATAATTTCCGTCGGTAAAGATGGAGGGAAAATATCCTCACAAATTTGTCGATAGAATATAGTGATGAAAAATCATAGACGTCACTAAATTAGGCCGGAACGCTTGCCGCTATAAACTAGCGTCAGGAATTTACCAACAGAATATGGATCTTTTAGTGAATTTTTGACGGTATGAACACTCTGTCAATAAATTTAAGCTGAAGTGTCAGGGTTTATCGATGGTGATGTATTCCATTGGTGAATTTCCAATGGTCTGGCCACTCTGTCATTATCTTCATATTAATAGTTTTAAAAACCAAATGGCATCGTTTGATTTAATACCAACATCATTTTCAGTACCTTCCCCCTCTGTTTCTCCTCTGTGTTTTCGAACCTTCTTCTCCTCCCTAGCCAATGCTCACCTTCTCCTAGTCACCGCTCGTCGTTTTCTTCTCGCCATCGCTCGTCGTCGTGCTTTTCTACTTTCTTGTTGCGAGGGTGGGATCAAGTAAGTCGGAGTTATTCGCATTCCTCTCCTTTTAATTTGATTTCTGCTTAAAATTTTTCCCGTACGCATTTTGTGGTTTCTGGGTGTAAAATAAGAACATTTTGGACTTGAAATTAAGTACGCATGATTTTAAGTTTAATATGGGTTCATTTCTCATGGTATTCGAAGGAGATAGATTATAAAGCTAGTGTGCAGTAATAGTTTTGATGATGGATGGATGAATGAATTTGTTGTGATTTGTTCAAATAATTGATTTTTTGGACGAAGTTTGTGTAGTCTCTATAAATGTGTGGTTTTCGAATGGTACAATTAGGTTGACTGATATGGTAAATTTATGATAAACAATGAAAGTTTTCCAACTTGGTTCAAGAACGCAGCGGGTTTGTAGTGTAGATAGATTGTGTAAAAGTAAACTAAATTGTTGGATGGGTGATTCTTAGGCAAAAAAAGCCCTGAGAAGTTTCAATCATTAGTGCTTCCCAAGTCCCATCCAATTTGGTTATTGATTCTAATGGTAGAAACAGCATACTTTAATCCGTGTTTTTCCTTAGACAAGTTAATGGTTCTTATTGGTTTGTCTTTCTTATTTGGATAACATTCTTCTATTGCATAAATTCCACCCACTTTAGATTAATTTAATCCCACTTACTCCTGATGTAATCGATACTTCAAAGCTTATGACGTTGAGTCTCAATGCAGATTTAGTACCAAGTCGTTCTATTTTTACTTATTCTTTTCATCTTATAATGGTAAGTAAAGGGTTGTCAAGTATTATTCAGTCATTTAAAATGTGTAATTCAATATAGGAAATTGTTGTAGTTATAATTGTGTTGCTATAGCATGTATGTTTGTTCTTCCAAAAATTAAAAAAAGTTTGGCAACTAGGATGTTTCAAAGAACTCTTGACTCTGAGATATGGTCAGTACACTTTGAAGAGTTCTTAGATAGCTAAAGTGAATGAATTATTTAATATACCTTTAAGCTTTCTGGTTAACCTTTCTACGATGCAATATAGCATGATTCATGGGGTATGCTAGTAGTGTTAAAGGGTAAAGATTGTGGTTACTTAAAAGGATAGAACTATAGGATCTGTGATTAGTAGAGATGTTATATTTGATGAATTTATTAGGTATGGATAGAGGGAGGAGATTGGTAATCTTATCGGTAAGAAAGGATCAGGGTACTGACTAAAAGATGGTGTTTGAAATTGAAACTCTGTAAGACAATAGTAAACCTGCTCATGGATATATAGGATCAATAATTTGTTCAAAGTATTATGATAGATAAGATTTTTTTGTTAGGCACAATAAACTCTAAATATCACAATAAAAATAATAAATGTTCGACACATCCATGTCCAAATTATCAATAAGACTAAACAACCATATACCTTTTTAATCCATTCTGTTAGTGTCTTCTATTCTACTTCTTTTGTACATAATTATCAACAAAAGTGTTGCTTTCTACTTGAATGTTTATCTAAACAAGGTAAAGATATATCATGTAAATTGTCTCATTCTTAAGATATTTCCAACATAATTACAATTTATATGCCAACAATGCCACTAGTTGAGTCACTAGAACCATAAACAAAACAAATAACACTCATACCTCTCAGGTATTGCATAATCCACTTAACAACATTCTAATGAGCTTTCCCAAAATTACTGAGTTCTTTCAGGTTTTTTTTGTTAAAATAGTAAAAGATCAAATGAATGGTTTCTAGTGGTATCTTCTTTGTTGCAAAGAGCCTTTAAGAAGATCTAATCATATAAGAGCCAAATCCATCCTGTCATTACTCAAAGCTTATTTTCTCCACTGGCACCTATAATTAAACAGTGAGGTTATTCATCTACCTATGTCTTTGTTCTACTGATTTTGGTAGGAGAAACTTCAATTAATAGGTCTTTGTACCAGAAACTTGAGTAATACTTTCTTTCTTGACCACATAATGCAAGATCTAGGTCATTGAAACCCATAATACTAAATTATTTACCATTTTAGGATGGCCCGTTGAATTGACAAATAAAGAAGAAGATTTCAGAAGAGGGTTGTGGGGTCACAATGCTTTAGATCTGGTCTATGTACACTATGGCTATATCATATTTCCAACTATACTTTCTTTATATAATGCTATAAAGAAATGCAGGATAAGTTTTTGTTTTTGTCCAAAATTTAAATGCCAAGTTCAATTATTTTCCTTCATTTTCTTCTTCATCTTTCTAAAAAAATCTTCTTTCATAATATGAGATGGGCAAGCATGAGTGTATTGTTAGAATACACGTAAGTGTGTCACAGTTTCAGAGTTTTGTTGGTTGGATTGTATAAATTATTTGAGGAGAGGTGTTTATCTATTCTATGTTTGAATCGGCATATTATGTTTGGTTTAGACCTTGAGAGCCTACTTTTTTTTCCTATTTACTCATAAGTTTGCCGATTTGAAATAGGAAGAAAGTTGGTTTCTTATTGTGATGGACAATCTTCTTTTCTTATGATGTGGTATGGGCAGTGTCTAACCATGCTTGATATAGCATTCAAGTTCAAAAGGTTAAAGAAAAACGTGCACACAAACACATATACACTCTTCCTCTCTCTCCTGACCATGTGAGAGTGTTATTAACCATTTTTCTCTTAAGCTCCTTAATTAGAATAGGCATGCATTGATATGTCATGCTCCTGAATAAGATCTTATTAATTATTGCTTCGTTGTAGGAACTCATTTGATGGCAATATTTCTATTTTTAAGGAGATTGAGGATAAGCTTCAGCAGGTATTCAGTTTTGACATTCATTTCCTTTGCTAATTGACAATGTCAACATGATTTTCCACACATTTTAATTGAATTTGTATTTGTTTCTATAGTTTACAGCATAGTCATTTTGCTTGTTTTTACTTCATTGAAAAGAGAACTTTTATCATCCTTTTTATGTTTAAAAGGAAAATGACTAGATTTTCTTGCATGACATGGTGACAATCAAATGCTATAACTAAGAATTCTAAAAATGAATATATATCAATTTGCATAATGTTTTGAAATTCATTGTTTCCTTTGCTTTGTTTTGGTTATCTTCTTTGGCCGTTAGTTCACTCTAGCTTCGTCATCTTCTTCCTTCAAGTGCTTCAATGACTTCTTCTGCAAGTCGGTTGAGGTAAGTGAGTTTTATTATTTACTAGGTTTTTGTGTACTTGGTTTAATGTGGGTATTTGTTTGTGGTTTGAACATCCCATTTAAACTTCCTGCATTTTTAATGTAAATGGCCCCCACCAACCGAAACTTGTTTGTGGTATGAACTTTGGATTATCAATGAATTAATATAGGATGGGTTTGATACTCTCTGAAATGATTAGGTTCTTTTTACGTTTCATGTGCGAATCTTTACATGCAACTTTTTTAATATAATAATAATCTTCTTCTAAACATATTAGATAATTTGTATATGTTACAATAATTTATTAATCAAATTATTCATAATTTTTTCTTTACTTATTATATTTTTTACTAGTACATAATTAATTTAGGTTAAATATCAAACTTCTAACATTAATTTTAAATTTCAATTACAATATCTAAACCATTCAAATAAAAATTCCAATTTTATAAAATTAAGTAATTCATTTTATGTTCTCGTACCAAATCAAATAGTTGTTGCTTTTCCCTTTCACGTCCTTAATTGCGTCTTTGAAATCTCTTCTAACATATATGATTACAAATAGAAAAAATAGATCTTCAGTTAATAAATAATTTTGATCTTAACCGATAACTTATGATTTAGCTCTCGTGAGGCTTATTGGTGAAAAATACTGCCAGCCTACGAGTCACAATTGGTTAATACTTAGGAGATGTTATGTAAAGCTTATATGTTTTGTAAACATTAGGGAACAAGAAGGATACTAAATATGGAATCACTATTTGAAATTAACAGTTTTTTAGAAATGAATAATGTTGATAGATCTTGGATGTATAGATGATTAAAACAGTTGATGGTTACATTAATGCTGAGTTTGTTGAGGGAGTTAAAGCTTTTATTCATTATGCATGTTCTCAACCTGCATATATGGATGGCCTAAAGATCAGATGTCTATGTAAAAAATGCAAACACAATTGTTTCCTTCCTATTGATGAAGTTAATAGGCATTTGTTAAGAAAAAGGTTTGTCCACAATTATTTTCAGTGGACACGACATGGGGAACCATTGATTCATAGCACCTCAAGGACTAATCAAGTACAATCATTTGTGAACTTAAATGAGTTTGAAGGGGGGATTGGATTTAGAACAAATAATGTGGATGTAATGCAAAATTCTTACATGCAAATGATTTATGATGCAGCCAGTTAAACCTTTCAGGAAAATATAGAAAATCTTGAAGAAGAACCAAACCCACATGCAAAACAATTTTTTGAATTACTACACTTAGTTGGCCAAAACTTATGGCCAAATTGTGAGACAATGATTCAATTTCCTTCAACTGCTTGAATATTGAACATAAAGTCTGAAAGGCATATTTCTGATCATATTTTTGATAAAATTCTTGAATGGTATAATAAATAATTGCCTCCTAATCGTACAATGGTTGATAGTTTTTAAAATATGAGTTAACTTATTAAGGGTCTTAGTTTGCTTATTGACAAGATTGATTGTTGCAAATTGGGATGTATGTTGTATTGGGGAGATGATATGGAATTACCAGAGTGTAAATTTTGTAGTCAATCTAGGTTCAAGCCTAGAAAGTGTTCTATGAAACAGAAATTAGTACGTTGGAAGCAGATGTATTATTTCCCTAACTCTGAGACTTCAATAACTATACGCTTCTGATGTTACAGCATCTCACATAATATGGTATAATGAACATAAATAGGAAGATGCAATAACGAGTATCCATTAAATACACTGGTATGGAAACATTTCGATGACATTTATTATGAGTTTACAGCTGAAAGTTGAAATGCTAGGTTGGGATTATTGAAGGATGAATTTCAACCTTTTAGTTAATCCAGCAAGCAATATTTATCATGGCTAATCGTAATTACTCCTTATAATTTGCCTCCATGGATGTGTATGAAAGAGGCATATATGTTCTTGATAATGGTTGTGCCGAGGCCTACAAATCCAAAGCATAAAATTGATGTATTATTACAACCATTGATATCTGAATTGCAACATCTTTGAGAATATGGTGCTGAGTGTTGGAACCCCTCCCTGGTGATTGTCGTAAGTCTTCTTAAAAGACTTAGATAAGTCTTATTTCTAACTTATAAAACCTAAGCTAATACTATATAGTTTTGATCCAAGCCTTCCTCTCCTTGAAATTTTCGTAAGTCTATTAAAAGACTTAGGTAATTTAAGTTCCTCT
>JANIJH010000008.1:14923959-14936058 GCA_024520975.1 Erythroxylum areolatum
CCTCTAAAATCAGAGGCCAAAATTATACTCAATGAATAAATGCAGTATAAATTCCTATCCTGTCCTAATTACCTAAATGCCCATCGCATCGGTAACGGGATGTTACATTTAATGGAACAAAGTTGGTGTTTGAATGGTTATGAAGTGGTATTGCACTAGAAGATGTGAATTTGAGGAGATTATGAGTGAAAGTAATATTAGAACAGATGTAGGAAGCATTAGAGAAGTTTGGAGGGGTTTGGGTGTCACAAATGTTCGTTAGACAGACATTAGGTCTGTAAATAGACCTTCTTGGGTCTAAAAAGGCCTCCAGCCCAGTCCATGCCCATTAAACAAACATTAGGTCTATTAAATGAACCTTCTCGTGTCTGGAAAGCACCCCAGGCCCGTCTATGTCTGTTACACGGACGTGTATGTCTATTTAAAAGACATTCACGGGATAGCTACAGTAAATTGCAATTTTAGAGGCAAAATCTCATTCGAGTTATTCAAGGAAGTTGTAGAGCTTGAAGTCCTCTTTCAAATCATTTAAAAACAACCTCAATCCGACATCTCTATTGCAAGTTATGGCAATTGCGCTGAGATAGGTACAATATGATTGAAGACATAAACATGTTTGATTCTTTTGGACATAACTTCCTCATCCTACCTGCAAATGAAGTGATTATTGAAGCAATGGATTCCTAACACATTTTTATACCTCGCCAAAAAATGGATAGCCTTTGGTGTTGATTCCAAAAAGGATTGATTCCAAGAAATATAGGGTCCATTGAAATAACCCTACAAGGAAACCCGCTCACTCTTTATGACTCTTGAACGATTGTTGGGCTCTAGAATCATAGCTCAACATCTTATGGTATCAGAACTTAGGTTTTTCCTAGGCTTAGAATGCATAATGGTGTGAATTTTTATGATGTGTGATTACTTGTTGCATTGTAAATTGATTTCATTAAGTAACATGCATATCATGCATACATGTAGGAAATAGGATTAAGATAAAAACTATAAGCTAATCATTAGTGTTTCCATTGAAGGAGTGAAATGCCACATTGTAGAAGGACACAAGAAATAGTGTAAGGGTCGATTGCACCTGACTTTCCTCCAAAAGAGGAGAGTACTGATGAGCCAATAGTCCCAAGAAATGTTGAGGCTTCTGTAGGGCAAAGTAATGAGCTCATTCGATCATAGATGCAGGAGTCACCTATTCTGCCAAAGCAAATGCCTACCTTGGACCCAAGATTGTTTCAAGCATTTACTCAAGCCTTTGTCTAGGCTATAGGACAGATGCCGCAGACTTCTACTCCAACCCAAGCTAAGAAGGGGAAACATTTTGATAAGCTGAGGAAGTATGGAGCAGTGGACTTTTATGGAACCACTGATCCTGAAGAAGCTGAGACCTAGTTGAGGAAGACCGAAAGGATATTAGAGCAGATGGACTATGAAGATGAAGAGAAAGTTGAGTATGCTACTAGCTTGCTTTAAGGAGATGCTTTACATTAGTGGGAAAATGTGTCAGGGAGTTAGATGAAGCCATCAGTATTAGCATAGAAAGACTTCCTCGTTGCTTATAAGAAGAAGTATCTGTCAGAGGTATACATTCAACAGAACTAGAAAGAATTTCTGAATCTCATCCAGAGGGAGATGATGGTGAGCGAATATGAATGCCAGTTTACACAGCTATCTCAATATTCAGCTGAGTTAATGATGAGCGAAGTGGATAGGTGTCAAAGGTTTGAAGTGGGACTGCACTTGGCCATCAGAGAAAAAGTGGTAGCATAAAATTTCTATGACTTCCGACAGCTGGTTGAAGCAGCATTGGGAGTGGAAAATGTAGCGAACATCAAGGGTGAGGTGAACAGAAAGAGAAAAGGGAGAGAACAGCTTAAGAGGGGAGGTGGTGCTCCTACGTCAGAGAGCAGTGCAAGGACTTTCCCTGCACAGTCTGAGGAGAGGAGTAGTGGAGCAAGCAAGGCTAGACAAATGAAAACTGTCTCACATCAAGCCCCAACAGATGGAGGCAGCAAGAAGGGAGATGGGGATAAGCCACCCATTCACAAATGTGATCACTGCGGAAGGTTTCATAGAGGGAAAATGTTACCGACTGACTAGAGCGTGCTTTAATTGTGAGAAGAAAGGACATATAGCAAGAGAGTGCCCTCAGAATGCAAGACATGAGAGAAGTTAGATGCAAGCTTTAAAGAGAACTGAGACAGTGGGGAACAAGACTACAATAGAAGTGGGTAGCTCTGAGCCAGCTAAGACAGTAAATCATCCAGGGAAACTAAGGGGGCAAGCACCAGCTAGAGTGTTTGCAATGACACGGGAGGATGCAGAGACTTCGAAAGGCGTAACTGGTATGATTAAATTATTTGATGAGGATATTGTTATTTTGGTTGACCCGGGTTCCACCCATTCGTTTATTTCTTCAAGTAGAATTATAAATGGTAGAGAATTGAGCCCATTGGATGCTACTTTGATTGTGAGTACTCCAATCGGCCAGTATATTGTTATTAGTCAAGTTTATAGAGACTATGAGATATATATTGGGGAAGAACAATTAGTGGTGGATCTGGTGCCATTGAGGATAGGAGGGCTAGATGTGATTTTGGGCATGGACACATTAGAGAAGTATAACGCTAATTTGGATTGCAAACAGAAGATAGTGGAGTTCGAGTTGAACGAAGGTAGAACGGTGGTGTTTATGGGAGACAAAAAAGTCAGTCCACCTCAGATTGTTTCGGCTCTAATGGTAGAGAGAATGATGAGGAATGGATTTAAAGCATATTTGGCCTATGTGGTAGACATGAAAGCAGATAGAGGGCAGTTAGAAAATATACAATGGTCTTAGAATTCTCGGATATCTCTCTTGAGGAGTTACCGACTACCACTACCTAGGGAAATTGAATTTCCCATTGAGCTTTTTTCAGGCATAATGTCAATCTCGATTCCACCTTATATAATGGCTCTAGCAGAATTGAAGGAACTTAAGGAGAAATTGGAAGATTTGTTGGAGAAAGGTTAAATTAGGTCGAGCTCTTCACCATAGGGAGCTCCGGTCCTTTTTGTGAAGAAGAAAGATGGGTCATTAAGAATGTGTGTGGATTATAGGAAGCTTAACCATGTCACTATCAAGAATAGATAGCCGCTCGCACACATAAATGACTTGTTTAATCGGTTGCAATGGGCAAGAGTCTTTTCTAAGATAGATTTGAGACCGGGTTACCACTAATTGAGGATAAAGGAGTCCGATTTATCAAAGATTGATTTCATAACATAGTATGAGCATTTTGAGTTTTTAGTTATGCCTTTTGGATTGACGAATGCACCTGCAACCTTCATGGATTTGATGAATAGAGTCTTCAAGCCTTTGTTAGACCAATTTGTCATAGTCTTCATTGATGACATATTGGTTTATTCCAAAAGTAACAAGGAGCATGAGGAACATTTAAGGCCTGCTTTGAAGACATTAAGGAAGGAAGAATTATATGTCAAATTTGATAAATGTGAATTTTGGCTAAAGGAAGTGGTGTTCCTTAGACATGTAGTTTCGAAAAAAGGAGTGCATGTGGATCCAAGAAAAATAGAGGCGGTTGTGAAATAGGAAGCACCTAAGAATGTAGCCGAAGTGAGGAGTTTCTTGGGTTTGGCTGGATATTACAGATGGCTTGTGGAAGGCTTTTCTATTATAGCAACTCCACTTTCCATCTTAACAAGGAAGAATCAGAAGTTTGTGTGGACAGAGGAATGTTAGAAGAGCTTTGAGGAGCCTAAGTACAGATTGACGAGTGCACCAATTTTAGCGTTGCCTTCTAGTGATGATAGATACACAGTGTATAGTGATGCCATAAGGAAGGGATTAGGGGGTGTGTTGATGCAAGGAGATAAAGTGATTGCCTATGCTTCTAAGCAATTGAAACCTTATGAGGTGAACTATCCTACCCATTACGTGGAATTGGCTGCCATAATTTTTGCATTAAAGATCTGGAGACATTACTTGTATGGAGTCACTCCTTGGGTATTTACAGACCACAAGAGTCTTAAGTACCTGATGAGCCAAAAGGAGTTGAATTTGAGATAGAGAAGATGGTTAGAGCTATTTAAAGATTATGATTTGATGATGAGAAAGTGAATGTAGTAGCGGATGCACTGAGTAGAAAATCGACTATAGCATATATGGAGATAATGTATGCTCCTTTGCTGAAGGAATTAGCCAAACTTAGGGTGACATTGAAACAAGCCAAATCCGATTATGTATTGGCAAATTTTAGAGTAAGACCGGTGTTGAATAAGAAGATCAAGGGGTTGCAAGAGCAAGATGAGTATTTAAGCAGGCTTAGAAAAGAGATTAAAAGTGGTAAACCTTCTGAAATAGAGGCAAGGGAAGATAGATTGATGGTGATAGGAAACATACTATGTATTCCTGATATGCAAGAATTGAAAGATGAAATTCTTGATGAGGCATATAATGCGCCTTATGCAATGCACCCAAGAAGTACGAGAATGTATAGAGATTTAAAGGAGCATTTCTGGTGGAAAGGAATGAAGAAAGAAGTTGCAGAATATGCTAAAAGATGCTTAGTGTACCAGTAAGTCAACGTTGAACATCAGGCACCTTCAAGCATGCTTAAACCTTTGTCAATTCCAGAATGAAAATGGGAGAAGATTATAATGGATTTCTTGATGGGGTTGCTGAGAACTAGCAGGAAGCATGAAGCATTATGGGTGTTTGTGGATAGGTTAACCAAGTTAGTATATTTCTTGCCAATTAAGTAGATAGATTCTTTGAATTTTTTGTCCAAGAAATACATAGATGAGATAATCAGACTTCATAGGATTCCAAGTTCGATAGTCTCGGATAGAGATCCCAGGTTTTTCACCTCCAAATTTTGGGAAAGCTTACAGGATGCATTAGGAACTAAGTAGCACTTTAGTACAGCTTTCCATCCACAGATTGATGGACAATCGGGGAGAATAATCCAGACATTGGAAGAAATGTTAAGAGCTTGTGCAATGGATTTTAAAGGCCCACAGGATGATCATCTACCTTTAATTGAATTTGCTTCTAATAATTCCTATCATTAGGGGATTCAGATGGCACCTTATGAAGCTTTGTATGGCAGGAGGTGTAGAACTCCCATTTGTTGGGATGAGGATGGTGAAAGGAGGCTTTTAGGGCCTAAATTGGTACAAATCATGGTTGATAAGATTAAAATGGTGAAATAGAGACTTAAAGCAGCTTAAGACTGAATGAAGAGCTATATAGATGCACATAGAAAGGAGATGGAATTTGAAGTTGGGGACAAAGTATTTCTTAGAGCTTCTTCATGGAAAGGAGTTCTGAGATTTGACAAGAAGGGCAAGCTTAGTCCAAGATACATAGGCCCATATGAGATCATTGAGAAGATTGAGCCTTTAGCCTATAAGTTAGCTTTGCCATCGAAATTGTCTAAGATTTACAGTGTTTTTCACGTATTGATGATGAGGAACTACCGATCAAACCTTTTACACATAGTTCAACTTTCAGAGGTTTAGTTAAGGGAGGATTTGAAATATAAGGAGCAACTAGTGGAGATCCTAGATTCGAAGGAAAAGGTTTTGAGAAACAAGATTGTAAAGGTGGTTAAAGTCTTTTGGAAGAATCATTCGACGGAGGAGGCAACATGGGAGCCTTAGCAATAAAGGAGAAGTATCCACATCTCTTCAATGTCTCAGGTAAGAATTTCAAGGACGAAATTCTTTTGATGGGGAGAATTGTTGGATCGTAAATTTTTTTAATTATTATTGATTTATTTGTTTCATTTTTAGAATTAATATGGTGTTTAATGGGTTAAGAGAGTTAGTAGGCTTGTGTTAAAAGAAAGAAGGGGTAAATATAGAAAGCCAAGTTTAATAAAGGGCCAAATGGGGAGAAATCCTAATAAAAAGGGGTTTGAAATAAGAAGAAGAAGAGAGAAAATGTGGGAAAGAGAGAAGAGAAGAGACAAAAACGTGAGAGAAGAAGAAAGAAAGGAGAAAATTGTGGGAGAAGCTAGGAAAGGGAGAAACGAAGAAGAAAAGAAGGGAAATCATCTTGTGAAGGTAATTTTATCTTCTTCTTCTTGCTTCGATAGAGAAAGAGTTGGAGAGAGAAAGAGTTTTGTGTAGAGAATGGTGTTGTATTGGAAGAAGATGATTTAAGGGAACCCATTTGATTTTAGGGTTTCTAAGCTAGGTTTTGGATTTTCTAACTTAGATAGACCATGGGTAAGTTAGTACTAAGCCCAATCTAGTAATTATTTCATTTTTGTGATTTTGAAGCTTTTGAATTTTATGGAAAAATTGGATTGAATGGAAATTTTGGTTTATTTAGGAACTCAAGGGAACTCAATCTAAGAGCAAGAGGAAAGACAAGCTTGACTTGGATTTTGTAAGCTATTTAGGTGGGTAATTTATTTATAGTTATTCTGTAACGAGCAAAATGCCTTGTGTGTGTATTGTGTGCTAAAATGACTTGCTTTGAAATGTTGTGATGTGAAAATTGCATTATGATGTATGACATTTGATAAAATTTAATTGTGAGTATGATTATGCTATGCCTTGGAATTATATCATGGCTTTTTTATTAAATGGAAAGAAAAAAAGCTTGAGAATACGAACTTGTGATTGATTGAATTGAGCATGAGATTTGATTGTGTTTGGTCGAGAGAGGTACCGTTTCGTAGTCACGTGTATGTCAACATAAAGCCTTCTCCCAACTGCTCGCTTGTGGCATAGGAGTTCTGAAAAGTGGACTCGTTTCGCTCATGGTCTAAACTTTGATTTCTCCATTTTGTTCCACAGAACTCTCGACCCATTTTTTTATGCATTTGCATTTTGATGTGTTAAGTTATGATGAAGTTGAGTATTATGCTTTGATGTTAAATTACATCCAATATGTTTTACGTGATGAAGTATTGAATTATGAGTTGTGAATTAAAATTGTGAATGTCGAACTTACAATGCTAGATTAAGATAAGGCATGTATGTCTAAATGAATATTCCCATAAATTTTTTATTGTGTGGCTCGTTGCCAATGGTTATAAATATATTAGCCACTGAGCTGTGTAGTTCAATCCATCATTTTTCCTCCTCAAGTGCAGATTTAAAAGATCAGTGATCTTTGCAAGGCATTTGGACAAATTCCAAGATAGTTAGCTTTCGTACTAAATTAGTGGCTAGACTTTTGAATGGCGTTATAAGCATATCAAACATTGAGCATCCAATGCATTTTGTATCTTGTGTTAAGACTTTGATGTAATGTTGATATGTAATTAAAGTTATATATGAAATCTATGTATGGACTTCATTTTGATTTAGAAATGAATTGAGAATTGAAGAAGTTTCCCTTGTGTGTATACTTATTTATCTTGTAGTTGTACATTTCATATTTCCAGTTTTCATAGGGTAAAATTGTGTGCTGACTTCAGGAGGAAAAGTGGATTAATCTAGGAGATATTAGACAAAGTAGTCTCTTAAAACTTGTAGTTTATCCTCTTAGCTTTCCAACAGTGTAAAGTATGTAAATTTTGGATATTGGAGATGAGAGATATGAGCATTATAAGTGGTGATGCTGTATGGGATGTATACCCAGGACAACTATGGTAAATGAGATGAATTAGTGGTTTTGATGAATCAAATGAGTAGGGATTAAAGGATTTAATGGAACAAAGTTGGTGTTTGAATGGGTATGAAGTGTTATTGCACTAGAAGAGGTGAATTTGAGGAGATTATAAGTGAAAGTAATGTTAGAATGGATGTTGGAAGCATTGGAGAAGCTTTGGAGGGGTTTGGGTGTCACAAATGTCCGTTAGACGAACATTAGGTCCGTTAAACAGACCTTCTCAAGTCTAAAAGGGCCCCAGCCCAATCCATGTCCAATAAACGAACATTAGGTCCATTAAGCGGACCTTCTCGGGTCTGGAAAGCACCCCAAGCCCATCTATGTCTGTCAGACGGACATGTATGTCTGTTTGACGGACATTCACGGGATAGCAATAGTAAATTGCAATTTTGACCCTTTTAGATGTAGAATCTTGCTTTGAATTCTTCATAAAAGTTGTAGAGCTCGAAGTTATCTTTCAAACCGTCTATAAAAAACCTCGATATTACATCTCTATTGCAAGGTATGGCAATTGCGCCAAGACAGGTACAATGTGATTGAAGACATAAACATGTTTGATTTTTTTGGACATAACTTTCTCATCTGACCTCCAAATGAAGTGATTCTTAAAGCAATGGATTCTGACACATTTTTTATACCTCTCTATAAAATTGATAGCCTTTGGTGTTGATTACAAAAAGGATTGATTCCGAGAAAGTAAGGGTTATTGAAATAACCCCTACAAGGAATCGCTCACGCTTTATAACTCGGGAAAGATTATTGCGCTCCGAAAGCGAGGCTCAACAGACAGCATCAGGTTCCAGTTTCCATTGTATCATAGGTACAATGTTAAACTTCGGTACTGCATTTCATACTCAAAAAGATGGATACAGTGAGTGGACAATCAAGACTGTTGAGGATATGCTCATGGCATTGGAGTTTCAAGGAGCATGAGATCAATACATAGCTTTAATTGAGTTTGCATATAATAACCACTATCATAGTAGTATCGAACTGACACCGTATGAGGCATTGTATGGCAGAAAATGTCAATCGCCTCTACATTGGGAAAAAGAGGGTGTGAGAATAGTTGAAGGCCCAAAACTAATTAAAGATATTGTGAATAAAGTGAAACTGATCTGAAGTCGAATTTAAGTAGCTCAGGATAAACAGAAGAGCTATGTGGACTAGCGTCAAAGGGATATGGAATATAGTGTAGGAGACAAAGTATTTCTAAGAGGATCGCCTTAGCAAGGAGTGCTAAGGTTCGATAAAAAGGGCAAGCTAAACCCTAGGCACATTGGTCCTTATGAGATCAATGAGAGAAGAGGACCATTGGCATACAAGTTAGCTTTACCGATCGAGATGTCTCAATTACACAATGTATTTCATTTGAGTATGCTCAGAAGATACTGATCTGATCTAATGCATGTGTTACCAGCTCAAAAGATCAAAATAGCTAATAACCTGAGTTATGTTAAGGAGCTGATCAAGATAGTGAAATATCAAACAAAACAATTGAGAAACTCAGTAATTCCATTGGTGAAAGTCCTTCAGAAGAATCACTTGAGTGAGCAAGCGACTTGGGAAATGAAGGATCATATGAGGAGACAATACCCCCACCTGTTCAAAAAACTAGGTAAGAAATTTAAGGACACAATTTGTTAAGGAGGGGAGAATTGTAACGTCCCGTTATCCTATGTTAAGGGTTAGAACCCTAAAATAGTGTTCATGAGAGATTATTGAGAAGTTAGAACTTGCATTTCATGCTCATACAAAATATAGCGTACACACACATGCGAATATTAATTTTTGCACATTAAAATGATTGTACATGCATTCATTAACATTTTTCAAGTATAATTGATTTATAAATGTGATTATATCAAGAATTGTGAATTTTATGTATTGAAATTTTATTTGGAGAGTATAATTATTAATTTAAAATTTTTGGTGAAATTTGGAAAAAATTATGATATTTTGGGTATTTTGGACTAGGAAAAATGCCAAAAGACAAAAAAAATTAAAAATAGTAGTAAAAATAAGAGTCAAACGGCAGAGAAAATTTTTATAAATGACATTGGGATTTATTGATAAGTGTTATTACAAATTGGGAGACAATTGGAGTAGAGATTGAAGTTGATTGGATGAGTTAAATAAGAAAACCTAGTTTAAACCTGTTGAGTTTGGACATGTGGCAAGTGTCACTTGCCAAGCCATGTCCTTATCCCACGATTCTCTTTAACATTGAAATACCACTAAATTTTCTTGAATCTTGCTTTCTTCTTCTTCTTCTTCTTCAGGGATTTCTTCTTCACCTTCTTCACAAATATTCTTACCCACCTCCATCAATGTTAATCCTAGCTCTCTCATCTTTCACTTTCTACTCTCACCTTATTGTCTTCTTCATTTGCCACAAGAAAACCTAAACCTCCCGACCTCCATGATGATGTATGTAGTTTGTATAAGAAGTTAAGGCTTGTTGATGTTTTTCAAGAGCTTGGAATTTTGGCAAGTAACATGTTAATTCCTATGAGTTGTATGATTATGAAACAAATATGGTGATTAATTGATATTAAATGATCATGAGAATAATGGTCATTATACATGTGCATCATGGATGAAGAATGAGAATGTTCATGTCTCGTTTCTTTGAGTGTATGATGAGTAATAATAAAGAGATCATGTTTCAAATTTTAATGTGATAGTTTAGAAGTGAAATGAATGTGATAATGGAGTAAGATATGTTTGCAGAAAATATGATGAATGTGTGTATATTATATGTTCTATTTTTGGTATTATGATCAAACATAGAATATGAATTGTTTGGGATTGATACTGAGCTGAAATGGTGGTAGGAATGAAGAGGAAATAATGAGCATATAAGCTAGAAATGATAGACTAAGCAAAACAAATGAACTAGGATGAAAATGATGATGAAGTGTGCTAGAATCTGTAGATGTAGTGTTTCCACTAAATACTCTACTATATTTTAGCCATATCTTGATCTATAGACATCCAAATGGGATGATTTTTTATTTTAATTAAACTAAAGAATATGGATAGAATTTTCATGAAGAAATCTAATTTGAATTCTAACGCTAAGGGCATTGAAATTTGACTTGAATTTTAGTACTGGTTGTTATTGCAGTTTGAAAACATTCGGTAGTATTTTATGTATAAATTTTAGAATACTGAACCAAATTGTATGAAATTGGAGTCATTAGAAACTTAAGACATAAGGGAATAATTTTTTAGAAGAATGTTTGGCCTAAATATCTCATTTTCTATGCAATATTGATCTAAAAGTATGTTTTGGAGAGTAGTTGAATGAAGCTTGAATATTGATCATTAGGTCATGCACGATCTTGTACAAGCACGATCGTGACATAAATGAATCATCAGGGTAGTGTACGATTGTGCACTAGCATGATCGTGATAGAGAAGAAGCCTCAGGGGAGTTTCACGATCGTGATAGAGAAGAAGCCTCAGGGGAGTTGCACGATCGAGCACAAGTATGATCGTGACAAAGAGGAGGTATCGGGTAGTGCACGATCGTGCACAAGCACGATCATGACAAAGAGGGAACATCAGGTAATGCACGAACATGCACAAACACGATCATGACAGAGAGGAATCAACAGGAAGTGCACGGTCGTGACAGTGAAGGTGCAATGCTTTTTGACAGTTTTAAACACCCTTCACTCTTTTGACCATAATTTCTTCTCTGGACCTTCGATTGACTTGAAATTTGAACCATAAACTCCTCATACGTTGTCCTTCCTCTCCACCAAATTTCATAGTCATCTGAATTCACTAGAAAGGATCGGTAAATGTTGATTGAGGAACTCAAGATAATCAGGTTTTACAAGATATGATTTATGCGTGATCATAAGATGTGAATTAAGGAAATATACCTGAGATTATCATCGATCATGCATTATACATGTCGTTTATGTTGGACCCCATTTTTGGAGCCCATCATTCGGAGTCATAAAATGTGATCTTCATTACCCCATTTTTCTGGAGTCCAAATCTTGCTCTTATACCAAACAATGTTGGGCTCGAGTCCCATTCCCTATCCGGAGGTGACCGCTTGGGGCCATCAGGTAAGGATCACGCGAGAGGAGGGTCAATAGGATTCAAATAGTAAAGAGAACTGGGAACATGTATCGTGGTGGGTTCGCCACAGCGAACACCTGGGAGTAATCTCCTAACCCCTTCAGGTCAATTATGCCGCAGTGAAAGTCATTCTTCACCAAGGTGAAGACGTCTTCAGAGAGGTTCGTCGTGGCGAAATCCTCAAAATTTGAATCCTAGACTCCAACATTCAAACATTCTAAACAAGCACATACATTCAAATCTAACCATCCAAACTTAACCACAAGCTAGACATAGTCATACTGTTAGGCCCCGAATTTTTTTTATGATGTCATTAAGCATGAATTGTGTTAATTATGTGTTTATGCCTTAGTTTGATT
>JANIJH010000008.1:14946402-14956485 GCA_024520975.1 Erythroxylum areolatum
TTTGATCCCTTCATTCTTCACCAAATGAAGGGATCTTTAGCTCAAAGGGAAGCTCTTCTCTTCCTCTACTTGTTTCCCTTCCTAAACAACCTCAAAATCTCTCTTAAAGGCTAACACAATTGAAACCCTAGCTTGTTTTCTCTCCTTTCTCTCCTTCTCTTCTTCTCTTCGTATTTATCTCTCTTTTTTATGACACACTCTCTTTTTTTTCTCTTCAATTTTCGTTCTTCTCTCTTATTAAAATGCAAGGCAATATTTCTTCTTCCAATTATGCCCTTAATGATCGAGAAATGTCCCATTTGCCCTTCCATTTATGCATTATGTCTTTTATGCTTAAGTGTCTTGCCAAAAGTACCTTTAAACATTCTGACATAACACTTTCTTCTAGAAAAATATTTCCCATTGTCTTACGTTTCTAATGACACCAAAATCAATCTATTTGGTTTAGAACTCTAAAAATATTGCCCCAAACATTTTCAGATTGTTCTTATGTTGAAATAGTACACTATACTTAAATTCCTCTAAAAAATTGAAAGTCTTAGAGATTGAATTAGGTTTTGATTTCTTTATACAATTTATAGCTCTATGTCTTTATTTTATTTTGAAATAAGGATCATCTTATTCGGAGCTATACCAATGAAGACATCATCAAAATACCTAAGTATGTTTAGTAAAACATCCCATTCATACTCTTCCAACCGATACTCTTACTTTGATTCAATCCATCTTTGTATAATTCCACCAAAAAGCTATAAAATTTTATGGAGGACAGAAAAATGTGTTGAAAATCTATTGGTTCAAGAATCACTTCATTTGGAGGTCGGATAACAAAGTTATGGCTGAAAGAACCAAACATGATTTCGCCCTCAATTGTATTGAACCTGTTATGGAACAAATGTCATAACTCTGCTTACAGATGTCGGATTAAGATCATCTTAGGATGATTTGATAGAAGACTTCGGCATCTACAACTTTTATGTGAACCTCAAAGATAGATTCTATCATATAGAGTGTCAAATTTGGACCAGAAGATGCTATGATCAACGTAAGACGAAGTAGAAAGTCAACCTAAGACGAAGGGTGAGACGAATTGAAAAAAACAAACGAAGCACAAAGAGTAGATAAAGTGAAAAGCAGAAGAAGCAAAGAGCAGATGAAACAAAGAGCAGATGAAGCAAAGAGTAGACGAAGTAAAAGGTAGACGAAGCAAAGAGCAGACGAAGTGAAGAGTAGACGAAGCAAAAAGCAGACAAAGCGAAGAGCAGATGAAGCAAAAAATAGACAAAGTAAAAGGCAGATGATGCAAAAAGTAGCCAAAAAAAAGTCAACTTAAGACGAAACAAAGTCAACTTAAGACAATGCAACTTTTAAGAGGAAACAGAGTCAACTTAAGACGAAGCAAAGTCAACTTAAGATGATGCAACTCTTAAGACGAAGTGGAGTCAACTTAAGATGAAGCAAAGTCAACTTAAGATGATGTAATTATTAAGACGAATGAATTTATCACAAACGATATAATTTTATTGACGATATGACATCATCACAGACGATATGACATCATCACAGATGATACGTCTTTACAAATGATACCACTTTATACTCCTACGTATCTCCCCTTTTAAGGACCATAACTTTCGACCTAATTGTCTAAAAATTCTATACTATTTATTGTTGGAAAACTAAAAGAAAGAACTACAACTTTCTAGAAGACAACTTTCTCTAATTCAGCCTAAATCAATCCAAAATTTCCATCAAACTCAGAACATGAATTTTACATCCATCCACCAATGTACTGCATCTAGTTCTCAAATTTTGAGATTCTTAAAGACAAAATTTAAATGCAATGTCTTCATGAGAAATGTAGCCATATATCTCTGGTTTAATGCAAATCAATAATCATCTTGTTTAGATAACTAGAGAAAAAGTTATGGCTAAAAGACTGAAACAAACTTAGTGAATATTTTCCAGATCAACTACCCATTTTGTTTCAAAAACTTTCCTTAACACAACTCATACCAAGATCACTTTTTCTACTTCATTTACTCCTCATTCTCAACTCAATATCATCCATAAAGAAATTATAATCCATGATTAGTCATGAACACCAATAATAGAACATACACACATATACATATCCTTCATCAACTTACTACACATATTCAACTTCATTTTTGTTTTCATTTTACTTCCAACTTTTACCTTAATTTTTCCCATTTCATAACCTCTCATCTACCAAAAGCACCAAAGCAAAACAAGAATCTATCCACACTTCTTATTTACTACTTTAATCTTGTCTATCATTTCTAATTCAAGAATTTTCATCACTTGTTCTTTACTCATGACTAATCGTCAAAAAATTCTCATTTAATAGTTCTAATCTTCTACGAAAAGTTCGAGGTCCAACAATTCTCCCCCCTTAAAGAATTTCGTCATTGAAATTCTTACCTGAGTGATGAAACAAATGGAGGTAACACTATCTTATGGTTTTCTCAGTCTTCGAAGTAACATTTTCACTCGAATAATATCTTCCAAACTACTATATTTAGCAAAATAATTTAGTTGCTTATTCAAATACCCTACTATCTTAATTGGTTCCCCAATACATCTCGATTTTCTTTCAATTTCCTAATTGACTTACCTTTCTCGAATGATTTTCTCCATAGTAGTTACCTTTTCAATATAATCACCTATATCATCTCATGATTTTAACTATAGGAATCCTAGATTATCTCTTACACCATATCCAAATATAGATTTCGTATGTACTCAATCACATTATTCACCAATGTAACCACATTATCAGTTGGGTGCTCCTAATAACTGGTCGACAAAATCTTGAGGGCTTCTACATATATCACTATCATTTATTTCACTTTCCATACGTACGTTCTTAATCAATTTATAAGCATAAACGCATAGCCATCTTAAAATTACGGTATCGGATTCACTAACACATTCTTATATTGGATCATAACTCTTATCACACCAATTAAACAATCATTCTCAAATCCAAGTTCAACCTTTCAATTTCTCTTCACTTATAAACCTTAAATCTTGTCATTTCCACCTATGTCTCTATTTCTTTCTCAGTTGATTCATGAAAAACTTTTCACGTCCATATAAGTTCAAGTACATCTCCACACAAAATTTGGTTACTTTATTTGCTGACATAATCACAAATACTACATCTATGTCTACCATATTGGACTATGTAATATCCACAAACTTTCATTTTCTTATATCATGAAAGAGTATCATTTTTCTCTCTAATTCTACTTGACACATATTTCGAAAAATGCCCATGTAAGATCTCAATTTGAGCTCTGATATCACACATGTTGGGCACCGTTTTCGAAACCCAACTCTTGAAACCATAAGACGTGAGCTTATTCCAATGTAGTCTCCTTAATCATTTTACAAGGAAGTCAATATGGACATACACAACCGAAACTACTTCAATCTATCATTTCATTACTAAAGCAATAGAGTTTGAAAAACTTTTTATTTACATATCAAAAGCCACACCTTTGGCTTATTACAAAATACAAAATAGCAAATTTGAAGAAATTTCCTTAGGCTCTTGATCACTTGATCTCTTAGCTATCACCTAAGATGAGATAGAAAGGGGGTGAGCTTGAAAGCTCATGGGTAACAATTTATAACAAAAAATAAGCAAAAACCATTGAAAACGTTCACTTGTCATAGAAAATTCTCATTGAGTTCATAAAGAACTTGTTTATAAAATTTCTCGTCATGTAGTCAAAATCTCAAACTACAAAACATGAATGCATCAAACTTGTTCACATAACATAAACACATAAGCACATCAGAATGGTTTGGGTAGATCCATAAACATGGTGTACTACACATTTTCACATAATGGTCCTATGTAGTCGTAAACTTGAGGGAGTCCATGAAGGAGCTCCGTGTCATTAGCGGGCAAGTAGTAGAAGCCTTTAACTTGATCAACGTGCACGTGACATTCTTAATGAACTACCACAAATCGACATAATACATATTTCATAACTTGTAAACTTGTTGCCCAAAATGGTACTTTTTGAAAACTTACTTTTCATATGCTTGATATATTTTGGAAACCATTCTCAGAAACATGATTTCATAAACATGTATCTTTTCAAAGCGAAGTCCGTTTCAGAGTCTTTTCATCAATTATCAACACAATTAATGTAACAAACATATAACAATTTCACAATTCATTCAAGAAGCAATAAATGCAACTATTATGATGCAATTGAAATCATTCAACTTTCTTGATTCAAAGAAAACATTTAGTGGCTTATTTACTCTATTATAAACATGTACCCACCTTGATTTCCTTGCTTATAGACTTGCTCAAAAATGCCTCTTCTCTTGTTCCTCTTGCCTCTTTTGATCCCTTCATTCTTCAGCAAATGAAGGGATCTTTAGGTTAAAGGGAAGTTCTTCTCTTACTCTACTTGTTTCCCTTCTTGAACAACCTCAAAATCTCTCTTGAAGGCTAACACAATTGAAACCCTAGCTTGTTTTCTCTTCTTTCTCTCCTTCTCTTCTTCTCTTCATATTTCTCTCTCTTCTTCATAACACTCTCTCTTTTTTTCTCTCTTCTCTCTTCTTAAAATGCAAGACAACACTTCTTCTTCCAATTATGCCTTTAATGATCGAGAAATGTCCCATTTACCTTTCCATTTATGCCTAATGTCGTTTATGTTTAAGTGTCTTGCCAAACGTGCCCTTGAACATTCTGACATAACACTTTCTTCTAAAAAATGTCCTCTATTGCCTTAAGTTTCTAATGACACCAAAATCAATCCATTTGGTTTAGAACTCTAAAAGTATTGGCCCAATTATTTTCAGACTATTCTTATATTGAAACAGTACACTATACTTAAATTCTTCCTAGAATTTGAAAGTTTTAGAGATTGAATTAGATTTCAATTTCTTCATACCATTTGTATCTCTATGTCTCTAGTTTATCTTGAAACAAGGATCATCTTATTCGAAGCTATACCAATGAAGAAATCATCAAAATACCAAAGTTTGTTCAGTTAAACATCCCATTCATACTCTTCTAACCGATACTCTTACTTTGATTCGATCCATCTTTTTCAAATTCTAACAAAAAGCTTTCAAATTCTATGGAGGGACAGAAAAATGTGTTAAGAAGCCATTGGTTCAAGAATCAATTCATTTGGAGGTTGGATAACAAAGTTATGGCCGAAAGAATCAAACATGATTTTGCCCTCAATCATATTGAACCTGTTGCGGGAGAAATGGCAGAACTCTCTCAACAGATGTCGGATTAAGATCATCTTAGGACAGTTTGATAGAAGACTTCGACATCTACAACTCTCATGAGAATCTCTAAGACAGATTTTATCATTTGGAGTGTCAAATTGGGACCAGAAGATGTTTTGGTTAATGTAAGACGAAGCAGAAAGTCAACCTAAGATGAAGGGTGAGACGAATTCAGAAAAACAGACGAAGCACAAAGAGCAGATGAAGCGAAAAGCATACGAAGCAAAAAGCATATGAAGCAAAGAGCTGACAAAGCAAAGAGCAGATGACAAAAAAAGCAGACGAAGTGAAGAGCAGACAAAGCAAAGAGCAGAGGAAGCAAAGAGTAGAGGAAGCAAAAGAAGAGGAAGCAAAGAGCAAAGGAAGCGAAGAGTAGAGGAAGCGAAGAGCAAACGAAGCGAAGAGTAGACGAAGTGAAGAGTAGATGAAACAAAGAGTAGATGAAGTGAAGAGAAGATGAAGTAAAGAGCAGATGAAGCAAAAAACAAATGAAGCAAAAAGTAGACGAAGCAAAGTCAACTTAAGACGATGCAACTCTTAAGACGAAGCAGAGTCAACTTAAAATGAAGCGACTCTTAAGATGAAGCAAAGTCAACTTAAGATGATGCAACTCTTAAGACGACTGACATCATCATAGACGATACAATTTTATAGATGATATGACATCACCACAGACGATACGTCTTTATCACAAATACCATTTTATACTCCTAAGCATCTCCCCTTCTAAGGACCATAACTTTCACCCCAGATGTCCAAAAATTCTGTACTATATACTGTTGGAAAGCTAAAGGAAAGGCCTACAACTTTATAGAAGATAGCTTTCTCTAATTCAGTCTAAATCAATCCAAAATTTCCATCGAATTCAGAACACAAATTTTATATTCATCCACTAATGTACTATACCCAGTTCTCAACTTCATGACAAATTTTGATATTCTTAAAGACAGAATTTAAATTCAATGTCTTCATGAGAAATGTAGTCATTGTCTCTGGTTTAATGCAAATTAATAATCATCTCGTTTGTATAACTAGAGAAAAGGTTATGGCTAAAAGACTGAAACAAACTCAGTGAATATTTTCCAGATCAACTACCCATTTTGTTTCAAAAACTTTCCTTAACACAACTCATACCAAGATCACATTTTCTACTTCATTTACTCCTCATTCTCAACTTAATATCATCCATAAAGAAATTGTAATCCATGATTAATCATGAACATTAATAACATAACATACACACATATACATATCCTTCATCAACTTACTACACATATCCAACTTCATTTTTTCTTTAATTTTACTTCTAACTTTCACCTTAATTTTTCCCATTTCATAACCTCTCATCTACCAAAAGCACCAAAGCAAAACATGAATCTATCCACACTTCTTATTTACTACTTTAATCTTATCTATCATTTCTAATTCAAGAATTTTCATCACTTATTCTTTACTCATGACTAATCGCCAAAAATTTCTCATTTAGTAGTTCTAATCTTCTAAAAAAGGTTGGGTCTAATAGGTCAACAAAGAGGTTTTGCTAGAGGAGGTTAGTCCTCGAGTAATAGAAGTCATGAAAGTGCTTCCACTGCAAAAGAATTCACTCAAAGATCTGTAGCTAGAGGAAGGCGACAAGACTTTCCCTTATCAATTGATATTAGTAGGGGTTCCTCTGTGGGCTGAGGTTCTGGTGCTCCAAAGTGTCGTCATTACTCCAAACACCATTGGGGGTACTTGTAGGACGACTACAGGTACATGTTTTTGATTTGGTAGCACTAATCATTTGATAGCAAATTGTCCTATAAAATAGTCTCAAACATCACAAGGTAGTAGAGAGGTTTCTCATGTACCTGCAGGGAATAGAGAACACGATAGTGGAAGTGGAGGATCTAGCCAGGTTAGGCCTAATTTGAGTAATTTTTCAGAAACTGTTGATTGACTTGTTGTACCTCCTGCTACGGCTCGAGCTTATGCTTTGACGCGAGGTTATTATTGGTACTATTTCTCTCTTTAACTCTGGAATGCATACTTTGATTGATCCTAGATCCACCCATTGTTATATTTATGTTGGAGAAATTATTAATAAAAAGATGCCTGTATATTAGTTAGATTATGATATTCATATAAACAGTCCTTTGGGCAGTAGTGTGTTGGTTAACCAGGTTTATAGAAACTGTCCTGTTATGATCCAAGGAAGTGAGTATGTAGTGGACCTAGTTGAATTGCCTTTTCATGAATTTGATTTAATTTTAGGTAAGGATTAGTTGTCTAAGCATTAAGCAGTGGTTGACTGTAATGTTAAGACTGTTATGCTTTAGAAGCCTGATCAACCTGAAATAATATTGTACTGCATCTGCACTAGTTCTCTGCCTAATATGATATCTACTATGCTAGCTCAAAGGTTCCTTAGGAAGTGGTGTGAAGCTTATTTGGCTTTTGTACTTGATTCTAAGAAGGAGAGTGTTAACCTGTAAGGCATTTCAGTAGTGAGCAAATTTTCAAATGTGTTTCCTGAAGAGCTACCCAGACTTTCTCCTAAAAGGAAAGTGGAGCTATCTAGTGAGATTATGTCTAACACTACATCTATATCCAGAACACCATACAAAATAGCTCCTACTAAATGAAGGGAGTTGAAAGTTTAGTTACAAGAGCAACTGGATAAGGGGTTCATTCGACCCAGTGTCTCACCCTAGGGAGCACTGATTTTGTTTATTAAGAAGAAAGATGGTAATCTCCAGATGTACATTAATTCCAATAATTGAATAGGGTCACAGTGAAGAATAGGTATCAATATCAAAGGATAGAAGATCTGTTTGATCAATTCAAAAGGTTCAGGAGTATTTTCCAAGATAAATCTTCGATTAAAGTTGTTGTGGTTTAAACAAAACAATATAAATTGAATTCTATCTAGACCAATTAGAAGCAAGCGCACCCTGTTGACAAGTAATATAAAATGGTAAGAACTGGATATTATACCCAAGGGTTATTCCAACATGCAAGACAATTAAATTAAACGATGAAAAATTACTCGTACGATCAAGAATTGATTGATTTGAAAACAAAATAAATTAAAGTAAGCAAATCAATGAAATATGCAAAATGCAAGGTATGAATTAAAACGATTATATTTAATCAAATGATAGAAATTGGTTAATGTATCAGATTTCAATTAGATTGGACATAAAAAAATGAAATTGTAACAGTGGATTGATCTAGGAATTACTTCACTTAAATAAGTCGAACCCAATGTTCATGAGTGTTCCCTTCTCTTTTAAACCCAAGTCACCCTTTGGAATAAAAGACGTTCAATACAAGAAGCCTAAAACTAAGTTAGTTAATCTTAGGTATCCTTACACAAGATCCTAAAGTTGGTCTACATTTTAGTCTCAAGTATGTTGCTTGATTAATTTTTCGGCAAATTAAATCCCGTTGGTTATAGCATTCAATCATCTAAGGTCTTAATCTAGGTGATCAAGCTAAATTAGGACAAAATATGTGTTTAATCAAGAAAAAAGTAATACCATAAAAATTATCCTAATCCAATATCAATCTTAACCTTAACAAAAAGAAAATGTACTCATACATATTCATCAATGTAACATAAATCATGGTCATAATATATGGATGCATTGATTAAATCCACACAATTAAAATAAATAAGGAATTAAAAAACAAATTAAAAACACCTCCTTGATGTGACAATTTAATGCATAGTTCTTAGTCCATGTATGCTCACACCACACACAAACCACTTTTGCATTTTTATCTTCACGTCCCAGCTTCAACGTTCTCTCCCACCAGCTGTCTTCGATTGTTTATCTCCACCAGCTGCTTTATCATTTTTTTCATCAGCTGCTACAACGTGTTTATTCTCTTAAGCCACCATGTGCAACATCTCCTTTGGTCTTCACTAGCTAACATATTTAATCTATACCACCAGCTTGCTTTAACATGTGTGCTTCTTTTGTTGCCATTCCACCAGCTGCCAACTTTTGAATGGAAAGTCTCCTCAATGGTGGTGTAACGTCACTACAAGAAAAGGAGGCCTTTTGCGTCGTTTTTTAAACGTCGCAAAAGGAAATTAACCGTCGTCAAAAACTATCTACGACGTCTATTAAAACGTCGTAGAAGGTAGGGTAGGCATTAGTGATCTACGACGTCTGTTAGCAAACGTTGTTGAAGGCCCAAGTATTCTTCGACGTTCTTGTAGACGTCAGGAAAGGTGTAAACATTTTGCGACGTCTGAAATAAACGTTACGGATTGAAAAGTTTTTACGACGTACCGAGGATGTCGTAGAAAACAATCATTCTACGATATGTATGAAGACGTCTGTGAATGTAAGGATATTTTACAACGTTATAAGTAAACGTCGAGAAAGGATTTGTTATACCGACGTTTACAAGACGTCGTAGAAAAAGAGACTTTCTACGACGTCTTGTTGTTTAGACGTCGTAGATTGTGAAATAATTAATAATTAACCGAAAATAAATTGATTTAAAATATTTTTGCAAAATTAATGAATTTGTTTTCATTTATCTTAAGATTCTAAAATTTATGATTAATCAATTTTAATTAATAATTTTGAAATTTTCAATTTCCCCAAAAAATTGAGTTTAATAAATATGAATTATAATTAATTTTTTAATTTACATTTGTTTTATAATTTTTTTGCAAATTTAATATTTATCAAAATTGTAAATTATTAATGATTTAATAAAAAATAAATATTGTTTATGAATAAATATATTTAACAATTTATCAATTTTTGAATATATCATTAATTATAA
>JANIJH010000008.1:14970506-14987921 GCA_024520975.1 Erythroxylum areolatum
ATTTCAAACTTACCACAATGATCTCATTGAAGTGCTTTAGCATTCTCAATGCTTTATTTCTACTTAGATTTAAACAATTTGAACGTTTCAAAATTTTAAATCATCATTTTATTTAATACATATGACTATATCACATAAAGTCATTAGTAATAGAATAAAATATAATATCATCCTTTTATGAATTGTTATTCCATCCAATATATCACATGTATAAAATTTAACATTTCAGTACCATCATCATCCTTTCACCAAAGGTTGATTTGGTTGTTCTTCAACTTTACAAGTTTCACAAGTTCCATACGATTCATAATCAAAAGGATACATATATCCTTGTATATAACTTTATGATTCTCATTTTATTGATTTAACCAACATGGCATAAATCGATTGTCTCGGTTATCTAATTTTTTTATTCTTGCCATTTATGTTAAGCATAAGTCTCCTTTGATCCAATACATATACAAACTATTTGCATAAACTTGGATCAACTAATTTGACTTAACAATCTATTTCTAACCATGCATTATGCATTACAATAATGTTGAATCTAAATTCAATATCAAAAACTCTTAAGCATGAATTAGAAATATATATGATCTATATCTTTTTACATATAGGCAAGAAAAATTATGCAATTGTTTTCTTTTAATGACAACTATTATCATACTATTGCTAAGCCTTTAATTGTAGTCCACTATTATGCTTTTAGTAAGCTAAATTAAGTGGAACAATTTCATCAAAGTACTATACCTTTCAGCCCTACTCCATGCTTTTGCTATCAAGGTGTTGACCTACATCTCACATGTCGTTTTCAAAGTTTACAAGGCATTAGTCAACTCAAAATGTCAATACATTTTGTCATCTATATGATTTTAACATATCTTTACAACTTTATCGCCATATCCTCTGTAGGATTATAGAAAAATTGCATTATGAACATACAATTTTCTATCTAACTTTTGAGAACTTTTCTTAAACATATCCTATGTCCAAGTACTTAGGCTCACTAACTTAGTATCAACTATACTAAATAAGGTAAATTCCACTAAGAACAAAATATGAATGTAAGAAAAAAAACAAGTAATCAATTATATGCCATGACCAGCAAATAAGATTAGGACTTTAATCATGCATTTGGTTACTCTCACTATTTTATTCGAAATAATAGCCCTCACTACTATTCAAAAATATTACTCTAATCTCTCTAGTGGACTAGGATCCCATTCAAATATAGTTGACCTTGAGTTTACTCAACAAACCAACTACACTTAAATTAGGTAGATAACAACTTTATCAATCACATCTCATGTGATTCCTATATCCGTTAGGTGATAACTCTTGTCAAAATATATCTTATATATCATTCCTAACCCTGCCTCTAAATTCATGTGATCGTGAGTTTGCTCATCCAAATCACACAAATTTAATTAACTAGAACCCACTATTATAAGATTAAACATATTCGGGTTAAAGGAGCCTTGAGTTTCCTCAACAAGCCTTACAATAAACAGAACTTTGATTTATTCTTATAACGATGGAAGGCAATAATCACGTTCTTAACATGTACTTAATATTTTATAAGGGATTTTAATTTCATCCGTCTCATCGAACATAAATTGCATGTAAAATATCACACATATAAAATATACAATTTATCGTGCATCTAATAAATATATCAACCATATAATAAATTATGCAACTTATGCCCTCATAATCAAATTATATGCATAAAATATCAAGCTTTATATGATTCTAGTTATTAATTTTTATAATCCAAAATAACATTTTCAACTTCTTGAAAAAACTTAAATTAGATTAAAACCATTTATTTCTAAATAAATTAAATTCCTATTCTAAATAGAAAATTAATTTGATTTGAAAACAATTTTTCAAATCTAATTGGAAACCATTTCCAATTTATCTTGACTCCTTTGATAAAATTTAATTGAACAATTTTCAATAAATTGTACTTCTTACTTATTATAATTTAGAAAAACTTCTTTTTCAAAATTATACAAGTAACACATTCTAATCCAATTAGAAAACTATTTGTAATCTAATTAAAAATTATTTTTCGTCAATTAGAAAACTACTTTCTAAAATTAAAAGGAAACTACTTTCAGAATTAAATAAAATACTTTTGAATTTAATTAAGAAAGTTATTATGTATTATTTATTTAGAGATTTATTTCTTAACTAATTAGAAAACCTTTTTTAATAAATTAGAAAACTATTTTTAAAATATTAAAGAAAGTTCCTTTTCTTGATAAATAAATAAAGACACTTTTCAAATTTTAATCAAGATAATATCCCTTCTAATAAATCAAGAAAGTTATTACGTATAAATAAAGAAACAATTTCTAATTAAATAAAATACTAATTCTCTAAATAAATAAAATTAAGAATTTAATTTATGTCAATCAGATTGAAATAAATATATATTTAATTAAGAAACATATTTATTGATTACTTAAGAAAACAATTTTCTTAATTTTAAAGAGCCTAATTAACTAATTTCAATCTAATTGAAACTAATTAATTTAAAACTTTTAGAAACAACTTTTCTAATTAATTAATTTTAATCTAATTAAAACCAATTAATTCTAATTTTAGAAACTACTTTTCTAAAATTAATTAAGAATCAATATAATTATTAATCTTAATCAAATTAAGAAAAATTATTATGTTAATTTTGGAATTGATTTGATGATTAATTAACTAACTTCTGAAACATTTCTAATAAAATTAACCCTTTGAAAACAATTGAAAACACCTTTTCAAAATTATTAGGAAATTAAATTAATTTAATGACAATTTAGTGTTTTAAAAACAATTTTTAAAAAACATAGAATTGGGTGGAGGGAATCTGGCGCGTGCACAGATAACAACACGTGTGGAGCATGTGGCAGTCAATGGAGGGTTGACTAGCGCATATAATACACGCGCCACTCAACACCTTCGTAGGAAACTTTTGGAGAACAGTGGGCGCATGTCCCACAAACGTCCATCGTCTTCTCCAAATGCTTCTACCATCTTCAATTGTCCCATGTTCGTCGCTCGCTGAACCACCACCCACGTCTCTCCATTAACATCAGACCGCTTCCACGTTCCCAAGCCACGACGCAACATCCTCAATCGTAGGGTCTCCAACCGAAGGTTCTCAAATCGCCGCCCTCTGCATCTGGTTCCTCACCATCGACTGGTCTCTCCATGCTCACATCCAAGGAGGATGACGTCGCCTACGGCGTTGTCTACAATGGACGATTAACGCCCATCGTGTTCTCCATTGGAGACAATCGCCCAGCAACTCCATCGGCAGTAAACACAAGCAAAAGGAGAAAAATATGCAGAAAACCCATTCATTCGCCAAAGGAACCCAGGCATTCTCCAGATGTAAAGCATCGCTCATGAAGTGTCGTGACATTTGCATCGCAGGCGACTCAGTGCCCATTATATTCTTTCAAACGCGAGACATAAAACCCAAAAAACAATTAGGGATTTATCGGAGAAGCAAAGAACACGCACATCTGGAAACAATTTTCAGAATCATCGCACAATAGATGCAATCAGAAGGCAGATAAGATTATGGATTTCAAACAACACCCACAAGGCTTGGTATAAAAATTACAGAAAACCCTAAACCCATTGTTTGGATACAGACTACAGAAATAAACATAAAAAGCATAGATTTAGTTTCGGCGCAATCATATAACATAGAGAAGAACACCTAAAACAAGAACATTCGTTAATAGCTTCGGAGAAGCAATTTCAAAAATTGTTAAACAAGAATAGTTGTAAAACTTTTTGTAGTATCCGAAGCATTAAAATCAAATCAACAATAAGAACAATTTTGGGTTCAGAATATGAACTGTTCTTATTCTAAATCAATTCCAAAAATATAACCAATAACAATCAAACATTTTAATAAAATTATAGGAATAAATTAGGCTTTGATACCACTGTTAGGAAATCAGCTCGGGATCCAATCCAAACTATAGCAAAATAATCACGAAACTATTCGTGACTTTTGATTTTTCAAAAACCAAGATCTATTTAATTCTATAAAATGATTAACACGAATCATAACAAAGCAAAAATTTAATTTGTACCTTATTCCCAAGCTTGATCTTTATCTTAATGCATCCTTGAATTGTTTCCAAAATTGATCCGTCTCAATCATCGTAGTCGTATAAGTATCCGGCCTCTAACGGTATCCACAGAACAGGTTAAGAGAACTTTATAAATTTTAAAGAGATGGTTAAGCATAAAGTGCTAACTTTATAGAGCTTTTAGTAATTTAATTGAAATTAAATTCTAATTTCAATTAAATTTTAATTAGAATTACTAATAATTCTAATTATTACCAATTATACCCAAATAAGATTCAATATCTTATACTGATCCTTATTTATTAAATATCTCATATTTAATCATAAAGTTTCTCAAACTTTGTAATCAAGTGTAACTTGATTAAATCAACTTTGCTTTCTCCAACCAATTCTATATGTGAGACCCATTAGGTTTTCAAATATGTTGGCAATGATTATAAATTATATTTCTAATTCATAATTAGAATTAGATAAATTAAAACTCCTTTTAATTTATCTTTAATTCTCCAAATAAACAATTTATAATCATAGATCAAGATTGGCGTCTAGCAACACATCATGACCACCCAAATATTTAGGAATGTGAAAGTAGTTTTGACTAACCTTTTCATGTATGATTTTTCTATATAATTCAATCATTTCATCAACCAATGTTTCAATTAGACATAGAACATAAGATTAATGTCTACTTTATTTTAAATCCAATTATATTAATTCTCTGTCATTAACTATTGATTCAATAAATGATATTTATAAATTGTTAACAAAATACCATTTCACCTTGGCCAAGAATTTCTTGAATCAATATTAATCGAGAATAACGGAATATTCTTCCTAATTACTTTTAATCGAGAATAACGGAATATTCTCTCTAATTACTTTAGGGTGATAAATCCTATCTTGATTATTCAACTATTTCCATATAGTTCATGCTACATCCGATGACTACTGTTTAAACGATCTTTGATAAAATAGATCACGAATAGTATCAAAACATAACAATCCCTGTACAAAATAACTTTGATGACCTAAAGTCAAATGATCACTTATACGATCATCATAATGAGAATTTCATAGACATACAAGTAATGTTCCAAATAAATTTCTCATATCGGTCTGTTCAGTGAACTTGTTCTTTAGTAAGCACCTACACGTTTGTTTAAGTATCTCTATACTTTAGCCTATTAGATCGACTACTTCCTTCATAAGGAAGAACAAAACATGTGCTAGTCTTTTTACGTTCTGTTAATGTCCAATCTTAATATAACAATGACTAGGAACATTTACGAATAATACATAAATGCAATATGAATCTCATAATTATAATCTCATTTTAATTTTATTTGCAATGTAAAATTATCCCATGGACTTTATCATATATATCTAAACATGTACAAAATAAAGAATGCATTTTAAATAATTTGTCACTAAACTACAGCTAAAGTGATTGGCTGTAGGGCATAAACCAACACAATTTACTTTAACGTTGCTAAATTTGAGACTTTTGGCTATGAAATAAAATATTGTTGTCAAAAGTCTACATTTGGTGACAATTTAAAAAACGTCACCAAAAAAACTTAACTAATAGTATATTCTATTGTAGTAATTATCTTTATCTTTTAAAGTTGATATAAATCTACTGTGATCTATCTGCACATCATTCAAGATCTGCTATTTATCTCTATCTATTGGTAATGAGTCATTCAAGCTAAAAGTTTTTCATAACATACTGGTATAATCTAATGCTTACTCTTGTTAAGTCTAATATTCATGGTCTATCTATTTGAGCAGATATTAAGTCCATGAGCACATATTAAGTCCAAAACTCTCACATGTCTCCCTCGAATATATGATCCAGCTAACTTTTAACTCAAAATCTATCTCGAGTTCATCTTTTAGTCTCACATTTAAATCTTACTTCTTATCGAAAATTTCTGCCAATATATACTAATGCATATACCAACTCATTGACAATGTCTGTTTTCCTTACCTACTTGTAAGTTTTTACTTTGTTTCATCATCTCGAGTATTAATATTTGATACTCGTTAATGCGTGTACGATTTCACTATTAGAACTTAAGGGTCTAAAACTAACAAAACTTTGTTATCGTTCACTCTCTACAAAAGAAAGAGTCAACTTGTCAAGGTTTTGCAAACAACAAAACAAAATACATAGCAACACATAACAGAAGATTGCCACTTAAACAATGGTATGGAGATTCTTGCAACTTGTAAACAAAAGATCAAAATTGTATAAGATTTTGGAATTTTCTTTAGTTTGTCCTGTCATTTATAGAATGGAATTTTAGAAGTCATAACGAGCAAATATGTCCTTTACATCTTTTGTCTCCTGTGACGTGCAAGTCTATCAAGATTTGTTCGTCGTATTTTTACAAAATAAGGCGGCTGTCCAACATAAATACGATAATATCTAAGTTAATTTTTAATAAAAAATTTGAGAGAAACTTAAAAATAACGTTAAAATTGATTAATGTTTAAATGTGTTTATTTTTTTTATCTTTTTATTGTTTATTCCAGAAAGTGTTGAGAGTGAAGCTAGTGAATGATTATTTTCTTTTTTGTATCTTAATTTTGAGCCCCATATTACATGGGGAATCGAATAACTAAGATGAGCTGTCCAGAAGAGCGCCCTTTAGACATGGTATGCTTTGTAAGGAAACCAATCTGCCATAGAATGCTCTTAACAGTGAGGGGCGGGGCGACCACACAAACCCCAGAGTATTGGGTTACATTGTGGGAGTATCAACTAGCCATATGTTCACCGACAGGGTACCAACAATTTGCCCCAAAACTTCTACACAACTGCCCTTTGGTCGGTATTTCTGAGTCAATTTAGTATATATGATCATCTAATCCTCAATTCCTGAGAGGCCACATGAAGCAAGACAATTTAATCCGAGGATGAGTAGACATGTCGATAAGCAGGCAATTACAAGTTGTACAAGCAAATGAGCCAAATAATTAAAGGGACCACCAGGACTATTTGCATTACGAAACCTGAAAACCCTCAAGGACAAGAACTTGTCGAAGCTTGATAGATTAGCAGTAGTTAATGTAACTGCTGGGCCCCGGAAATATGATGTAAAACCCTATTTCGTTGACCTTTATTAACCCAGTTGTCAAAGAACCATTATCAAGCTCTGTACATATAGCTTCACATGGGAGAAAAAGATTTAATAAAAATATCTGAGCTATCTTGGTTCTGTCTATATATCCAAGTCCACATATACATATACACATGCTTAAGTAATGTAGGAATATCGTAATTAGAGGTTTGGGGAATCTTGTCGCAGGAGTGGTGGCATCTGCCAGTTCCCTTCATCATCTTGTAAAGTTCCGGCAAGTGCCACCACACTGTGACAAGATACCTTTTAACTTCTTTCCCCGATTAGCATCACGGTGTCACCTTTAATTATTCCATACTTCTCCGTCCAACGCCAGGTTTGCACTAATCTGCCGAATAGTTATATCTTGTTGTGTCTTCTTGGCATGGTTCCATAATTATCCTTCATGTTGTTACCGCTTTTGTTTGTAAATGAATTCATCTTCGTTAAGTTGATTATGGAGTATCGTTAAACGGCTTCACGTTTGAAAAGTGTTCTCTTGATAGAGATGGAGACGGATTTAACGTTTTACCTGGTACTTCTCATTTCTGCATTATCACACCTATCACTGCTTTTCTAGTGGACAGTAAGCAAAGGGAAACATGTCTTAATCCTTTTTCACCTTTTCCATTGCCATATTCTTTTCTTATACGTTTTACAATGACGTTGTGATTTGTGGACTTCGTCAGGAATTGCTAAAAGTACAAGAAGTTTCAGGATTTTCTTTCCCAACGTTCCGATCCGTCGGCTATAGAGGTCAGAATGAATATTCCAGCAGTCTTATTCGCTTCGTCAAAGTCATTAAGGAAGATAGCTAGGCTCGGATTACAGATCATTCATTCACCTGTTAATCCAACTTGAGGACAAATTCGTGAGTAAATATATGGGAATAGATGACTTCACCTACTTGTAGTTATAAACATAATTATCAGTTAGGAGCGTTGCGAGTCACCCATCATCCAAGTGACGTCAATGAATGATATAAGAGTAATATATGAGAATGATTCAAGTTTTAACATGGCTTCCAGCTGTGTAGTGACTGAAACTTGCATAAACAAGTCCTGGAAATCCTACGAAGAGTAATTTAGTAAGAAACTGACATGATAGAGATATTAGTACAGAATAACATATCTTGTACTAAAGTCCAAACTTAAATTTATTAACTTTTGCTTTAGATACCCAATACACTTCCCCAAGTTTCGCCTCAAGTATTGGGCCTTTAACCTGGGAGTTACTCAACACAAACACTTGCAGGTTTATGGGTATAGCAATCAAAAAATTTTGAAATATGGAGTTCACCTTTTGCATATCAAGTAGGAAAATCTTCAGTATCAAACATGAAATATAAATTAGGCTAAGATGGTGAGATGTTAAAATCAAGGGTTTAAAATAGGGGAGGAGATAGAGAATAAATATATATCAGCCAAAAAGAATAATTAGAAAGTTATGCAATGGAGTACTTTTCTGTCTGCGCAGACCATTTTGATTTTCGCCATATAAAGAGGTCTCTCTTAAAAGAAGAAATGGCATTTTTTTTCAGCAGAATTATCGTTGTTAAAAAAAGATACTCGAGCCCAAGTGATTATGGGAAATGCCAACCTAGTCAAACCTGCATCACCAATGAAATCCTTCAAGAAGAGAACCAATAATAATCTGTTTCTATTTGACATTGTCAATCTGGAAATTTAATAATTTCTAAGCGGACTCTACAAAAGTATACTTTACTTTATTGGCGGGCAACCCTGGACTTATCAATTGAGTCTATCTCTTCTTCTTTTTTCTATTTATTTCAGTTGACTTCTAGAAGTAGTCTGAGCTGGGGATTTTTTCAAGTAAAGGATGTTGAAATCTGTGGGCCAGCTGTGAGATCATTAGAGTCATTAGTTATTGGCATAAGATGAGGTTTTGCAATTGATATTCATGAAAATTCAAGTTATGAAGACCCTCCTCCTGTTCTTTAGAAGGTAAAAGCCTAAAAGGATAAACACTTGCTAGTTGCTATTGGTCCTCGTGTCAATCAATAGCAAGCAAATTCGATCACGATTTTCTCTGTGGAACAATTTTCCACCAGTCTACATGAAAGGGAGAAGCAAGCAATTGGTAAACAACTTGCAGTACGTAGTAGCAGTCGACTTGGACAAAATTGTTGGATATTCAGACGTCTCATGTAACCCCACTCACTATATCGGAATCAGAATGATTGCCTACTAAAACAAAACACATTAATGTTTAAAAGATTAATAAAAAGGACAAAACAGCAGCCTGGTTGTGCTGACAAGGCTCATTTTCAGTGAAGAGTATATACATATTCGTTGTCACTCACTAGGCCAAAGATACAAACTTTTAACTTTAATCTTGTATCACTTTCTGCTATGAACATAGAAGCAGTCCGGTACACGGCGTGATAGTTTCATTAACATTTTCCTTCCTTTTTTCTTTAACATCAGTGATACATAGTTCCATTAACATTTTCCTTCTTTCTTTAACATCAGCATAAGCAAATGTCCAACGTCATCATTCCAGTAAAAACATCTTTTGGGGTAGACGAGGAAGGAGTCAATCACCAAATATACAACGATAAACTACGTGTAACAACTTTGGCTGCCTAGTCACATTGATCTATACCATTACCAAGAGAATACAGTGACACTTGTCCGAGCCATGTAATGGATATCAACCGTGAAATTTGTCCACCAATGTCACTCGAAACAAACCGATCTTGTAAAGTTTCAGCTCTTTCCCGCCTTGATACAAAATGAATTGTTGATTGCCAGCAATCTCTCTTCTTCTGCAATTAACTAAAGCAATGATTAACAGATAACTTCTTGCTTTTCATGCGTATTACTTGCATTGCCTAGGTCGGAAATTTTCATTTGACAAGAGAGAGCTGATCAAGGTCCCCAACCTTTTTTCTCCGGGACCAGGTCTAAGGATTGAGATATCACCAATAGTAGAGCATGGATCAGTACCATTTTCCCTGCTACCTATGCACCAACCACCGGGTGTAAGCATGCCAGGACCACGAGATAAGAGCTCAGAATCAATTTTGTCAAGCACTGGATCATCTTGGTGAAACTTCCGCGCAAAAGGAGCATTACTGTCAATCATCTTTTGCATGTCAGAAAGGTTGAGAAAGTGTGGATGCTGCTTGGGAGGGTTGTCCCACGATATGAAATGCAGATCACTATTCACAGTTGTGTTTCGAAACTCTTGAGCATTACAAATGACTGTGTGGAAGTAGCCTTCAGGTGAAGATAAAAAATTGGCATAGTACATGAGTACAGTTCGAGGTAAATTGTCCCATCCCCATATGGTGTAATCAATAAACGGTCGAGACAGTAGCATCCAGGCAGAACCTACGTGAATAGATAAATGTTGATTATATGATCTAAAAAATAAGCATAGTCCAAGACTAACTTTGAGAAAAGAATAAATTATTCAACAGAAAATAAGGTGTTCTCGAGAGACAGTTACTCTTGATTACATTTAGCAAACATACTAAGAAAGGGTTGCTTACATACCCTGCTTTTCAGGTGAACTCTTCTAACCAAATCATAGTAAGTACTAAGTTCTTACCCAATAATTTACTGCCATGCATGCTATTTGCAACAGTCGAGCAATATTAACTATTTCTTAAAAGAAAGGTTACCCAAATATTGAAGCAGTTTATTACCTCATTAACTTAAGCAACAAGGACCAGGAATTCCATGTAAAAGATCCTAAAATGTGGAAACCCTACTTGTTTAATCTTCCAGAAAATTGATTAACCCTGTCGATTATACATGATTACCAGTAGCATAGACATTTCATGAAAGGTTTACCTTTTACGACTCGGCAAGATTTTCACAATGTCTCAGATGAGAAACTACTTATAACAAGACGTGATGAGAAATTGCTTGTAATAACAAAGTTCAAATTAAGATCTCTAGACATGAGGGGAAAGGAGACAAATGGAAACTAAAACGACTCTTGAACACATTCAAAATAACATGCCATTTTTCAGAAATCTCCTGTACAGCTCAGTTTAATACAGAGCTACCATATGCCTGTGATCATTAGCCTAATAATAAGCAACAGCATTTCAACTTTAGGTTCTTCAACTTTTTCTTTCTTGTTTGCTTATTTATATATTTACTTTTATTTTTTATTTTTATTTTTTTAAACAGTTATTTGTTAGTTTATTTGTCTATTGTTTTCTTCTAACCATTTTCAAATACTTTTTTTTTTCCTACGAGTCTATTAAAAACAGTCTCTCTACTAGTTAGAGATAAGGTTACTTTTGGACCTCCCTAAACCCCACATGTCAACAGGGTTCATAGTGGGACAATATTGTTGTTGTTGTTATTTCAATAACAGAAATTCGCAACTTTCAACTTGAGGTTCATCAACTTTTTCAATATATGACATTTTCAATCAACATTAAGCATCATGTCGATTATCATCAGTAAAATGACATTATTTGTAGTGAAGAAACAATAGGTATAACTAGAAAAGTTCCAAGCCTTCAAACAAATCTGTGCAGTACAACAATGAAGACTGAAACATTAATTCCCACAACCAACTTCATCCGCTAGTTCTCAGTCCCACCTAGAATCAATCCACGGTTAAGTGACAAGGCTGGATAAGCTAGTTTTGCTTATCCCCATGGTACTCTCCTCTTTATTTTCTAGTTCAAAACACACTAAAGCAATCATCTAGAAACCTGAATGTAAATTCTCAGAAAAAAGAAGTCTTCTTGAAGTCATGTACTAACTACTGTACACATATCTATAGAGCAATCCGAGGATGATTTCACCAAAGGAAAAAAAAAAAAACAGATTTTGAACGTGGGGAAAAAACAACAGAGACAAGGAAAAAAATTTCAGAACTCAGCTAAACTTCCTAACATTGAGTGTGTCAAAAAACCCCAATACAATTTGACAAGAAAAGACCAAGACCGGTTTTCTTAGATAACTTTCCCTTCACCGAAAATTGAGAATAAAAAATACATATTGGATCTCTGTTCTATATCGTAAGTTTTCATTTTTCAGCAAAGAATCACACCGTTGCGCACCACCAAAACTTGGCCCGGCCTCTTTGCATGTTATTTTTTATTTTTTGAAATCGATTGAAAGAGAATATCAAGCTGAATTAACTCATTATCGATATAAAGAAGAATAATTGATTCATTAAGGCTTTTTTATAAACAAACAAAATGAGGAAACTAGTACCAAATAGGCCAGAGAAACATATGGAAGTGATAGCAAGCCTATCTTCTTCAACCATAATCGCACCTGTAAAGAGTTTGAATGCCGTTGGGACACTCCTCCTCTGAGTAACCCAAAAGACATCAGCTTTCTTTGTCATATACAAACCGGGATCAATGATGATTGGTTTTGCTCTTTGAAACCTACACAAAAGTACCATTATACCCAATCAATCCCGCAACTTAACAAAACCAACACAATAAGAACAAAGTCTCAACAGAATCAAAGTTTCCACTCACTCTTTCCAACCAATATTACTCGTATGATCAATGAAGTTAAGATCCCGCGGCAGATGCAAAAAGGTGTGAAGCAGATCTAATCCAACCAATTAAAAAACACAACTCATTACTACAGAAGTCACATGAAAGATCAACCAAATATAGAATCCGACAAATGTTGTACTTCACTTACCGTCCTGTGTTACTAGTGGATAATCAGATGCACTCAGATTAATAAACCAATCCCAATCGCCGCTTTCCTTCAACAGAATCGCCGCAGCATGCAGTGTATTTGCGACCATAGTGGGTCCTCTGTAAGTGACAAGATTCGCTTTCGCGATCATTTTCACATTTCCAAATTTGACGAAAACGGGATGGTGCTTCACGAATTCACCAAGATCCAGCCTTTCCTCAGGCGAAGATGCCCTGTCCAAATGCACCACATACTGATTTCTCGGATGGTACAACGCCATTAACGTCCTCTTCAACATGTTCCCATCTCCAGTTGACCCAGAGATCAGGAACGCGAATCGAGGAGGAGGAGGAAGAGTAGAGACAGGTATTGGATGTAGCTTTGTTTCAACAAATTTAGAACCCAAAACAGAGAATGATCTCGAAAATGGGACAAAAGGCGAGCCATCTGAGGAAGTTAGAGTAGTGAGGAAGAGCAGAAACAGAGAGACAACGGACCCAATTGCAAGGGGAAAAATCCAACGGCGGCGTTCGTTTGTTTGCTGATGGCGTAGGTGCATATAGTAACTCTTCAATCTCTTCATGCTAACGACGAAAACGCCACTACCCAGAAGAGGAAATGTGGTTAGTTCGCAGAAAAGGTGAGTTTGGAGAGGAGATTATACATGTAGGTGAGGTGGGTCGAGGCGGAGAGGGTGTGAAAGTGACGTAGGTAGAAAAAAAAAAGCTTTTTGGGGGGTTGAGCTCTATCTATCGCCGCGATAGAAGGGGGAAAAACTTGGTGGGTGGCGAGGACCTGTAAGTTAATCGGGTTAGTGTAGGAATTAGCTGATGTTTTGACTTGAAGACAGCGACATTGAGTAGGGACCTGAGATTGAGTACAAAGCTACTCCTTTACGTTCTTGAGCGCGGACAATTATATATGTGGTAGTTTGTTGGGTTTATATTGGGGTTTTTTTGATCGGTGATGAAGTTGGTGTTAAGTACATGTAAGGAGACTTGGTCTCGTCTTGCTCCCACGAGGAATTTACTTTGATGGGTAACAATCTTGCTTGCGAGTAAACAAAGTACATGCTAAACTTGTGTTAAGTGATGAATTGGAAATTGTTTTGTATTAAATATCTGAGAAGGAGCTGAACTTTCCTCTGTTTTCATCTTTGCTTGATACTACTTTTCCAGCTTATAGGTGGTTGTGTTTGCTCACGCGATGGAAGGATACTTGTGAATCGGCATGATAATAGTCAAATAGGGATTGGATGCATGATTATGGCTAATTAATTATGGAGAAATAATAAACTATATACATTTATCAATTTGGATTGATTGATACACACACTATCCATGGTGTTGAGAACTCACTAATGTTGTAAAATTGTTCGGTGTACATTTACCATTTATTCATGCTTATTTGGATTCATACATTATCCAGGGTGGTTGATAACCTTTTTGCGATGATTTTTCCAGACACCCAATAATGCTGTAAAAGTATTTTGTAACATACCTTATGTCCTATAAAGTCTATGATATAGCGCTTAAATATATTAACTAAATTGGACAACATAGCCAGCAGGTGGTGGTCCATTTCTCTCTGAAAAATTCATAACATCGTGACTCATCCAAAACACTGTATAAGTGAAATTGATTGAGAGTAAAAATGCATTGAATGGTTATAAACTATTGATCTTGTTAAATAATTTTTTCGTAATAAGTAATTGAATTTAAAATGGAATTGGAGATGTATTTCTTTAACTATTTAACATTGGAATTTTTATAAAATAGTATGTTATCTTATCAGCCTCAAATTTAGTAAGAAAAGAGTTTTATTTTTGATTGGCTTGAATATCCTTCAGATATTGTTGAAGATTTGCACTATTTTCATCCCGAGGAGAAACAAGAATTTGTTGGTCTAGAGCAAGATCTAAGTTTTATGCTACTCTTTCAGATCTTTTATTTACTCAAACATTGTTTTACAATCTATATCCAAACTGATAGGGAATGGAAAGGTGAAATTTAGTCGATGCATGCCAATTTAGATTTACAAAAGGAACCAAATAATGGTTGAAAATCTTGGTGAGCAACATTCCATAAGATAGGCATTTGGTGGCATTTTTATAATTCCCCTTATTCAGCAATCTCAAGATCATAGCTGGGAGATTCACTTTGTTCCCTTTTAGCAAATTATACGCCACATAAGTGTCCAGCAGGTTGCACCTTTCAACTGAGCTACTCCTGGGAAAAAATTGAAGTAGCTGAAAGCGATGCAAGGCATCGTAGTATTAAGTCTAATTACTTGCTCCAAGGTCTCTCGTCTTGGTTGTTTTCAGCATGAATGCAGATGAATTTGACAACTTCGATTAACTCCAGATAATCATCTCACTTATTACAGAAAAAATTAGTTCTCCCATAGGAGCTACTTCAAGTATATCTCTTAAGATTTTCTCATAAATTAAAGTTTCACATTCATGCATCCATTAAAAAATGGCTATTTTTCCATTAATTTCTTCCTTTTTCACGTGTGAGTAGAATATCTTGACTAACTAATCGCATACTATCTCATTTTATTTCAGAAAATTTTTCCAACCAGTGGCAACAAAGTAAGGAGAGATAGGTATACCTATGTCATCAAACATCATGGAAGGCAAAATCCGACCAGCAACAACCTTTCTTTTCTTGTACTGCATTTTATAGGGAACTTCAGTTTCTGTTGATTGAAATATTTTTTATGGTATTGATGTTTTTCCTTTTTATGCAACTATTTTTAAACTTATTTGCCTTTTTTTCTTTAGGAATCATCTCTTTATGAAACAACTTATTTATATCAATAGTTTCTTTAGTCACATGTGCTTTTCCCTTTTTTATTTCTTCCTTTTTTTTCTTTTTCCTTTTCTTTTTCTTTTTTTGGATTCTTCTTCCTCTTTTTTTCAGCATTAGGGTTTTCTTTTTGTTCAAAAATGTTCTCAGCTTGCTTTGCAGGACTTCCTCTAGTTCGTGGTTATCTAATCAATCGAGAATTTTCTTCATCTAAATCTTCCTCATTTATAACCCAGTGTACTTATAATACTTAGGGCTTAAAGGAGATAGGTAGGAATGTCAATGGGCTGGGACAGGCCCAGGCTACTCCTAGCTCGGCCCGACCATGGGCTAAGGTGACCCGTGACCTGACGGGTCAGGATAAGTTAGTCTGTGGTCTAGCCCATGGCCTAACGGGCCAAAGGGGCTAGGCCAACTCGACTCATCTTATAATTTTTTAAAAAAATGTCAAAAATGACGACATTTTTGAAATAACCGTCAAGTCATGCACAGGTCTGACCTCGGCCTGTGGCCTAGTCCAGCCAACCACTTTTGGCCTATGGCCCAGAACAAAATCAGGCCGACCCGGGTTAAAATTGACGTCCTTAGAGATAGGTTCAGTAATATAAGCTTCATCGTAACTATCAGTAGAAGTTGGAGTTTTCTTTTATCATTTTGATCTGGTTTGTGCCATAGTATGAGTGATGGATGAGGTTTAGAAGAATTGAGATGAAAACAAAAAGTTGGAACGCGGAGAGTCAAGAGCGACACATCGAATAAAAATGAGGGTGAGTAGAGGAGAGAAGTATATTTCTGGTATCACTACAAGAAAATAAGGCATTCTGCGACGTTTTTAAAATGTAACAGAATGTCCAAAAACGTCACAGAATGTATTCTGCGACGTTTCAAAAAACGTCGCGAAATGTGATGTAGGCAAAAGGTTTCCGCGACGTTTTATAAAAAACGTCACGAAAAATGCTAATATTCCGCGACGTTTCGAAAAACATCACTAAAAAGTTGGACAATCCGCGACGTTTTGAAAAACGTCACAGAATCTCTAACATTTCGCGACGTTTTTAAAACGTCACAGAATGTGAAAGAATCTACGACGTTTTTTTGAAAACGTCACGAAAGGTCTTCAGTGACGTTTTTAAAAACGTCGCGAAATGTCTTTCGCGACGTTTTTATTATTATTTTTTTATTTTTTTGAAAATCAAATTAATTTAATAATTTTTTAATTTTAATAATTATTTTTTAAAATATAATTCTTTAATCTTATTTATTTAATAACTATTCAATATTATTTATAAATTTATTTATTTAACAATTCTTCAAATTTTTAATATATCATTAATTTTAAACATTCCACTATTATTTTTTCCATTTTTCAAAAATTATTTTAATTTAATAATTATTTTTTAAAATACATTTTTTAATCTTTTAATGTTATTGTTATTTTTCATTGAATAGAATAAAGGATCTTTCCACTCACAACGTTCCTTGAAACATTGAAAGAGTAACTAAAACTATCAAATCTGAAAACTTTTTATATAGATCACTAATCTAGTACAAGGATCGATCACATAATGTTGCAGACTCGAAACACGAACGCAACAGGGCCACGAATCATCTAGCAGAACAAAATTACAGAGGCCATGAAAGGCAGTGGCAAGTTAAAGAACAAAAGAACATTTCTATGCATTTTGCCATTAGCTTCTCTCTCAGTTCCTAGAGA
>JANIJH010000008.1:15076630-15088668 GCA_024520975.1 Erythroxylum areolatum
ATTATATTAATAATATTGAATTATTCAATATTTATTTTCGTAAATTTTAAAATAATTATTTATAAGAATAAAAAAAAGCATTTTAAGGTTCTGAGTTTCTGACAGCTTTTTCCCATGCCTTTCTTAATGGTCTCTGATTGTCGGATTCTAATGTAGGACTTAACTACATTTAATCAAAGGGTCTCTTGACTCTTGGGCTCCGCTACTCACTTTTGTTAAAATTTCCAACAAGACACCACACAAAAACAGAGGCGTTATGAAGAGAGACTCAGACTTCTCGGGTAAAAAACAAAAGAAGAGGGAGTGTGCATGAGAGAGGTGCGGCGGTTGTTGTCGAAGGGTCAGTGATCGTGCGGTGGTACGGCAAGCAGGAGAGGTGCGGCGATCTTCGCAAACCCAGAGGCCAGATCTACACAATGAGGCGAGGTCAAGGAGGAGAACAACTGGGAAGAGACAGCAACCAAGCGTCGGCAGCGGTGAGACGATCCAGACACCGGCGACAAAGACGGTGAGAGCCAGAGAGTGAGAGAGAGAGGGTGAGAGTTAGAAGACTGAAGAAAGAGGGGTAGCAGACTCGAGGTCGGGATCCGACTCCGGGGGGGGAGGGGTTGGTTAAATTTTTTTTTTGTAAATAAGTCCTCCGAATTTGTACATTTTGTGAAATGTACCGAAATTTTTCGGTACGTTGGGTACCGGCCAGTACCCACCGAAAAACCCCAATATTAGCCGGTATTTTTGGCCGGTACAGAGGTTGGGTTCCAGGTACCGGTCTTCGGCCGATAAGGTACTAACCGAAACGGTACGGAACCCAAAACGTTGTGAAAAACTACTATACAACGTTATGTATCGTTTGGTTATACGTTTTGGTTAAATAATAAAACCAAAACAATAACCACCGTGATGCCTTCTTTTTTTAATGATAAATAATTATTATTATTTATAAAATGAAATAAAATAAAACTATTTTATTTTATTCATTTATTTTATATAAGAGAATATCTAATATTAATTATATTTTCTGTGCTAGCAAAAAAATAATAATATGCCTTATAGATTATTTAATAAATTATCTCATAATAAATTAAATAATCATAAACAGAAAATATTACACTCGTAAGTGTGTGACCACATAGATTCATCACTAAGTCGATAGTAATTAATCCAATTAAATACTAATCAAAATTGGTGTTTAACAACACTCCTCAACGACTGGATAATATGAAGTAACAACTTTACAAAAACGGAATCTAGTTAAGGATAATATGTTATTACCTTCCATCATTACAACTCTGGATTATCCTAAGGTATGATTTAACTGTCAAATCATATTAGATAACCAACTATGTTACATGTCGATCATTAATGATTGGTGAATGACTTAGAAAACTCCTTTTCCTCACTTATTCAATCGTCTTGGCTAAGGTCTTGAAACAACTATTAAAATCAATGACTACATAGAGCTCAAACTTATTACCTAGAGTTGATGGATCCTATCTTGACTCACCACTAATCAAATAGGTACTTAATTACATTCAATTGATCATTTAACTAGCATTTTTACACGTTAGGTGTCCGACATAAAAAATAATAAGTAACCTATTGATTACTATAATGATCTCAGGTCAAAAGAAATATATACATTTAAATTCTTATGAGAATATCTCACTTGACAGTTTATAGATAATATTAACCATTGGGAATTCTCGGTTTGGTTAGTTCAATGATCATATCTCCATATGCATCATCTATATATGTAACTTAGTAAATGAGATATACTAATATCCATCCAATAAATACTATTACATGTATATTGATCTAACCAGATCATTAAAGTTCTTATTTGATGATCCTATGATCAAGAACACTTTTAAATTAAACCCTAAAGACTTGACTCTCATTATCATAATCTCCATTATAATGGCAAGTGTATAAATTTAATCAAGGATTTATCATATTAGTATAAAAAAACAATAAATGTAATATAATAATAAAATCATTTGCCATGTTATTAATCAAAATTAATAATCACTAAACTAAGGTGTTCAATCTATTACATAATGATTGAGTCATGGGTATAATTCCTACAATCTCCCACTTGACCTACACCCAATTAGTCATGAACTTTAATCCTATCTTCTTCCTTTATCAAAGGAACTACACCAAGTTTAGTTAAGAACTTTTTCATCCAAACATCTTCCTTAGCTACATCGCATATAGTTATGTATTCTGCTTCAATAACTAAATTAGCTACAGCAGATTGCTTGTAACTTTTCCAACTCACTCCTCCTCCATTCAAGGTGAAAATATAACCAGAGATAGATTTGCTATCATCCTTATCTGATGTAAAGCTAGCATCAATGTAGCCTTTTAGCTTTAATTCATAATCTCCATACATGAGGAATTGGTCCTCAGTTCTTCTCAAGTGTTTAAGGATGGTTTTAACCACTTTCCAATGTTCCTCACCTGGGATACCTTGATACCTGCTCGCTATTCCTAGCGTGTAGGTTACATCAGGTCTTGTACATGTCATGGTATACATGATAGCTCCCACTGCGCTAGCATATGAGACCTACTCATGTGCTCTCTTTCTTCTAGGGTTTTAAGACAATCCTCCCTACGAAGAGAAATTCTAGTGCCTATCGTTAAATAATCTTTTCTAGAATTTTCCATGTGATACCTATTTAAGATAGTATAAATGTACATGGATTGGGAGAGCCTTAGCAGCGTCCTTGATCTATCTCTATAGATCTTGATTCCAAGAATGTAAGCTGCTTCTCCTAAATCCTCCATGGAGAACTACTCAGATAGTCAAATCTTTGTCTTTTGCATAGCTGGTATATCATTTCCTATTAGCAATATGTCATCAATATATAGCACTAGGAAAATAACTACGCTCTCACTAACTTTCTTGTACACACATAGCTCTTCTTCGCATCTATCAAAATCAAACTTTGCGATTGTTATATTAAAGCAAATATTCCAACTTCGTGAAGCTTGCTTCAATTCATAAATGGATTTTTATAGCTTGCATATTTTATTAGGACCAGATGACTATGTGAAACCTTCAGATTGAGTCATATAGACATCTTCCTTGAGCTCTCTGTTAAGAAATATTATTTTTACATCCATTTGCCATATCTCATAATCATAATATGCAGCTATAGCAAGTAGAATCCGAATAGATTTGAGCATTTCCACAGGGTAAAAGTTTCTTCATAATCAATACCTTCCTTTTGATTATATCCCTTGGGAACAAGATGGGCTTTATAGGTTTCAACCTTCCTGTATTTTTTTCTTAAATACCCATTTACATCCTATGGATTTTATATCTTTTGAAAGATAAACCAAAGTCAATACTTTGTTGATTCTCTTGGATTCTGACTCAGATTCCATGGCCTTAAACCACTTCTCACGATTTGGACTTACCATAGGTTCTTCGTAAGTCTTAGGGTCATTGTCAATATGTGGAATATCATCAATATGATTATCCTCATCACCTTGCACCATTACGTTTAATCTATCTAGTGTACAATAATCCCTAATAAACCTTCTAAGAGGCTTATGTTAAATAGGTTATTCCTCTACTTGATCTTGTTATTGCACTGGTTCTTAGACAGGTTCATTAATCGATCCATTCTCCTCAACAGTTAAGGCTGGTACCCTATATGTTAATTTTAAAACATCAAGTAAAGGTTGCTCAATAAGCATTTGATGATCTTGAGCTTGTGTTGATTCGTCAGAATCTTGAATTTCATCAAGATTTATTTCTACACCATGACTTCCTCCGTTAAAGAACTCCCTTTCTAAAAAGGTTACATTTCTGGTCACAAATATTTTGTGTTCAAAAGGGTAATAGAAATAATATCCCATACTTTCCTTTGAATAGCTAACAAATCTACACTTGTTAGACCTCACTTGAATCTTATCTGGCAGCAATCTCTTGACATAAGCTGGACAACCCCAAACTTTCAAATATTTTATGTTAGGCTTACGTCCTTTCCATGTCTCATATGGAGTTTTAGTGACTGCTTTAGTGGGAACTTTGTTTAATAAATAGGCAGTGGCTTCTAAAGCATATCCCCATAGGAAGATGGGAAGATCAGTGAACCCCATTGGGATCTCGCCATATCCAACAAAGTTCAATTTCTCCTTTCTAAAACACCGTTGTGTTGTGGTGTTCCTGGAGAAGTCCATTGAGACAAGATTCTATCTTGCCTTAGATAATCAACAAAATCATCACTAAGATACTCACTGCCACGGTCATATCTTAGTGCCTTAATACTCTTACTAGTTTGTTTTTCAACTTCACTATGAAATCTTTGGAACATTTCAAATGATTCAGACTTGCGTTTCATTAGATACACAAACTTATATCTTGACATATCATCAATGAAGGTGATAAAATAAGAATATCCACCTTTAGCTTGAACTTTCATAAGCCCACATACATTAGTATGTAAGAGTCCTAAAAGTTCACTAGCTCTCTCACCAGTTCCACTAAAAGGAGAATTGGTCATTTTGCCTTTGAGATAAGATTCACAAATTTCATATGATTCATAATCACATTGACCAAGACATCCTTCCATGTGCAACTTGTTTTCACTTTTGTCACCAATATGACCAAGTCTACAATGTCAAAGGTAAGTTTGATTTGCATGATTATCTCTCTTCCTTTTTTTGACCAGAAACAATCATAATTGGATAAACAATTATTTCAGGTAAGACATAAAGTTGTATTGTAAATAACCATTTACATATAATTCATCACCATGAAATATATTACATTGGTTATTCTTAAAGATTGTATGAAATCCACGCTTGTCTAATGATGAAATGAAAACAATGTCGAAACAAAATTAGGAACATAATAACGATATTCTAATAATAAAGTCTTTCCCATAGGCATAATAAGAGAAATAGGTCCTACAGCTAGGGCAAAAACACTTGCTCCATTCCCAACTTGTAGCTTAACTTCTCCCTTTTTTAGTCTCCTACTGGTCCTGAGACCCTACAACATATTGCATATGTTAAAGCTACTACCAGTATCTAATACCCATTTAGTAGAATCAACAGTAGTTAAAGAAATCATGAAAACATTTTTCATAAATGTCCCACCTTGTTTCTTGCCTTTCAGAGTAGCCAAATACTCCAGCCAGTTCCTCTTCCAGTGTCCCTTCTTTGTACAGAAGAAACATTCAGCATCCTTTTGGTCAACTCTCTTCTCCTTACCCTTGGATTTGTTCCAAACACCCTTAGGCGCAAGATGATTTTTTTGGGTTTCTTTTTTCCCTTCCACTTACCCTTAGAAGAGTTACCAACCAAGTTCACCCTGATACTTTCACCTTCTCAGACGATACTACTTGATTTTCATAATCGATCAACAAGTTGAGCATCTTATGAAGATCACAGTCCATGTTGTTCATGTTAAAATTAATAATGAATGGTGAAAAAATATCAATAAGAGATTGTAAGATCAAATTTTGTGACAACTTTTTTCCTAGTGAACACCTTAATTAGGAAAGAGATTGTAAGTTGTTCTATAAGATCAATCATCTTAAGAACATGGGGTCCTATAGGAGATTTGGGCTTTAATTTAGACTTGAATAAGGAGTCAGATAACTGGTATCTAGAAGTCCTACTTTGTGACTCATACATCTTCTTAAGATGCTCAATGATCTATGGAGGATTCATACCTTCATGCTGCTTTTGGAGTTCAGAACTCATTGATGCCATAATAATACACTTGGCATTAGTACTTTGTTCATTGTACTTAAAATATGCATCCAATGCATCAGCATCATCAATTCCCTCAGGAGGCCCTTCCTTTATGGGTTTATCAATTACATCGATACGTTTTTCATGCATGAGAACAATTCTTAGATTGCAGTACTAATCATCAAAATTGTTACTCGCTAGTTTATTAGCATCAAGAATGCTTCGCAATGATATAGTAGACATTTTGAAAAATCTAATAAAAGAGAAATCACCAAAATAAGAACACAATCATATATCATTTAATCATAGACTTTTATCTAAATGATATAATATCTTTAAAACATGAATGAGTCGCTTAGTTGTCAAGTCGTTACTCATACATAATTAAAGAGTGATAAATTTCCTATTTGATCATATAAAATTTATAGTAGGCTTAATACTATATAATCCCCTAATTTTCAAGTCACTCATATTAGTATAATTTAATTTATCCATCCAAGTGACGAAGAATTAATTAATATTATACTCCCTAGGTAGTCTAGGCCAAAAATATAAAATTAAATAATTTTTCCTCACACATGCATCATATGCAATAGAAAATATTATTTATCCCCGAACTAGAAGTTACTTGGTTATCAGGTCATTCCTTGTAAACAAAAATAAATATTATTATCTATTTGGATGAAAAAATCCTTTTTGATAAAATATCATATATTGTATCAAAATAAACTCAACAATTTTAAAGGTCACAATTTCATGTTATTAAAATAATTTTAATAACATTAGTGATTATATCACCTTTCCAAATATCATTTACAAGTAAAGTCGTTTATCAATATAAACTCTAAGGGGACGCTTGGTTCACAGAGGATAATGAGAATGAGAATAGGAATAAATATAGTGAGAAATGGGAACAAATATAATCATTATAATTATGATAGCTAGTTAAGATGAAGGAATAATTACCATTACCATTGATGGTAGTTGGTTTGTTAAAAATGTTGAGAAATTAAATTTTGTTAAAATTTTGTTTTATATCAAATTTTAAATATATTTTATGCACCCTATTTATAATGACAGAATGTTTAAAATTAAGTACATTGCGGTATTTCATTTCCAATAGCTCTTAAAGAAAAGAATACTCCAATATTTTCTTACATCAACATATCATTAGTTACATAATATCTTAAAAAATAGTTTAATAATCCAAAATATTGTACAATTTGTCAACAAATCCAAAATATCCACCATTTCGTTGTTATAGTAAAATCAAGTAACATAATTTAATATAACTTACATTCCTTTGATAATGCAAATGATGTAAGATATCTATCGTATATAGAATAGCTTAACCAAAAGCCTTCAATTTATGCAAAATAACCATGTACAAAATTACAAATATTGTTTGCATCACAACTACAAAAGACCTAACTAATACAAAATAACCTAGTTAGGCAACATCAATTGCATCATAAGTTCATAATACTTTCAAAAATATTAATATGCTTCCTCGAATGATTCACAGACTAGAAGATGGATAGAGGAATCCAAGTACAAAAGATTTTTTTAAATGACTTGGCAAAGCGAACAAAATATGAACTTTAGCAAGATCATTACAGAATAACACAATAGCCTTATCAACATCCATTTGAGATATGCTAATATTAAGAAGCTCACTGATGAGCTCTTGCATCTTCGTATTACTTAAGGAATCAGATTTAGACTCCGTAATCAAAGCATTTGTAACAGCTGCATATTGTGAGACCATTTGTTCGCAAATAGACTCAAACCTAATAGTGAAATTGTTTAACTTTGACTCAATCGTACTTTGAAGTGTTGCTGGTTTTTTTTCTCTTGTAAGAACTTTCCTTTCTTGATGACAGTTTTTTACCTTTTTATTCTATGGCTGCTTGAAGGAATAGTGGAGGATCCTTGTGTGTCAAATACCACAACAAGTTCATCTTCATTGTTCGATAAAGAACACACTGTCATATTCTTTGAGCTATTAGCCTTAACATTTGCTTCAGTTATATCCTCAGCTTTGAGTCTTGTCGCTCTATCTTTACCCCACACCATGTCTAGTTTCTGCAAATATGAGAATTTACAGTTCCACATTCAAATTGCATTTTTGTGATTCTGTAAAAAAGAATTACAAGAAGAAGAAGATTAAAAATGTAATAATAGGAAAATGATATAATTATGAGAAAAGAAACTGCTAAAATAAGAGTTCAATCAACTTTTGAGTTTGATGTCCTTACCAAACACCATTCATCAAACTATCCTTTCTCACAATTGATCTTATGCTCAACATCATCCCGCTGAAATCCACTTCGTATATGCAGAAATTGGAAAAGGGGTATGGGTATGAAATGAAAAATAATGTTTGGTAGCATACTATCATTGAATAAATAAGTATTTGATTCCTTCATTTTGGGTAATAACCCATTCCTCTCGTAATCCAGAGGAATGGGAGTCATTACTGTCTAATTTTGACGCACATTCGCTGCTATGAATGACAGTATCCGAATCACTCTCTACTTTCTATTCTCTCCATGAAGTGGATGAATGTACTCCTCTAATCTCTCTATAAACTAATCCTTGCAAAACACTCGAAACAATACATTGTACTTTCTTTCTTCTTTATTTGTTTTCGATATAATTGCATACTTCTCTCTTCTTTTCTACTGAAGTAAGGTTTCCAATTCTATTATCCATTTTGTTCTATACTTTCTTTCTTGAATATCTATCAAGGTTTTGGGTATTGTTTTAATATCTCTCGTACTCTTGAGTTGGGTTTGTTTCTTTTGCTTTTGTCACTTGCTATGTGTTTTCTGTTACTACATATGCTTGAATCTACACATAGAACATGCTTAGGTTCAATCTTGTATGTCGGGTTGGTGTTGAATGTCTTCAACTTGTAGGCCAGAGACAAAAATTTTGTTTTGTTGATGATCATTATCGATTAATGGTATTTTAGGTGTTTAACGCTGTGTATAGTTCATCCTCTGTTTAGACAATGGTTCGAAAGAGATGCATTTAGGAATTTGCTTTATATTACGCAAAGGAAAGGAGTGCTAGAGAGAGAAAAGGAAAGAGTGTAGTCCTTGATTTTCCCCAAACAATAAGATAGAGGCCTATGACTATGAGTTAAAGATCAACTCACTGAGTCACTCACTTGTAAAATAACGAAAGATGCCAGCTAAATAACCCAATGGTGATCATCGAAGTGCCTTTGATTGAGTTATGGAGATTTGTCTCTCCACTATAGCTTCCTGCATACTATTTTCCTCTAGTCCAGAACAAATCAATCAGTGCACCTCTTATTAACATCATAATCATAGCTCCTGCAACTATTTCTATAGTGATCTTTTTGCATGTTTAACTAGAATTTTAACATGAACCAGTAATTTACTTCTATTGCATTTGTATTTTAGATCTACCACCTGATAGGAAATCACTTGACTGGAGTATTTGCATAATAAAGCTAACCCACCTAAGATATATTGTGATTTAAAATGCTCAAACATTTTGCTTGATGAAAATTGTCATCCTAAGCTATCTGATTTCGAGTTGGCAAAATTGGGTCTTGTTGGAGACAAGACCCATGTTTCTCCTAGAGTTATGGGGACTTATGGATATTGTGCACCTGAATATGCAATGACGGGTCAACTTACACTAAAATCAGATGTATATAGTTTTGGTGTTGTGCTTTTTGAAATTATTACTAGGAGAAAAGATATTGACAATTCCAGAGGCTATTGAATTGCATAATCTTGTTGTATGGGTAAGTTTTGATTTGACATAGTTGTATCTGATCATGGGGCAATTATTTTTGCCCATATGGATAGTTGTTGATTTATAAAGGTTGCTGAAGAGGTGTTACTGCATTGTATATTTGCAATTTCATGCCACTATTTACGTTATGCAGTTCAACTATTGCAATTGTTGTTTAAATGTTTGAAACATAGCAACTTTAACAATGTAGGTAGTTTTCCTTGAATATTATTTGATGCTATTAGGATGACATAGGCTAGACGTTTGTTTAAAATAGATAGAAATTTGTCCAAATCTTGATTATGACTTTTTATTTACCTAACAATGCAAGCCATTACAAAGTTAATGGTTGGAAGAATATTGATCATAGCAGCTGCAAATGTTGTTGTTGTATTCTTCATTCCTAGAAAATACAAGCCGATGTTCAGCTAGGTGATCATATAGGAATGGAAGAGAATAGAGTATCTACCTACCAAGTCTACATATCTGTAAGTTGTAGATAGGGCCTACCTCACACCAGTTTTCATATCAAAACTGAGAAGAATTCCTATTCCTAATCGCACGTTTTATCTCTGGTCCACATTTTATATATCAGGTTCATAAGTTGAGTCATTATCTTGAAGTAGCTTGTTTTGGTTTTCAAAATTGAAAAACTTTCTTCTTTTAAGAAATATAACTTCAATCGACTAGAGTTTGGCTTGTAAAGAGTTTAAATACTTTTGACTAGGATATTAAAATTGACATTGGTGATACACAGTTCAATCCACTGTACTGAGTCATAGGCTTTTTGGAAGTCAACTTTTAGGTACAAATCTTACTACTTCTTTTCCTAGAGAAGTTTTTAGTAATTCCTGCACTACATGAATGTTCTTCTTCTTATTTGATTGTTGCTTCTTTATTATTTCCTTGGTAAGGAAGACAAAGGAAGTGGCATTAAAGGTGAACCCAAAGTGTTAACTACTTCTTTAAAGGGTTTTGATCTCTCAAAACATAAAGGAAAATTCATGATCATTAGTTCTCACTTAATGCTTGACTCTTCCAACTTGAAATTATCCAAAAAGCAAGAACCAAAGTTCATAAGCATATGCATTGTCATATAATCCATTCTTTAATATATAAAGAAGCCATACCACCAGTGCTTTAAACATACAAGCATTTGATTCATTTTTCATATTAGGAGATATGGAAATTTGTTTTCTCTTATTATTTTAAGACTTGATCTTAGAATATTCGCTTTATAGGATTGTGTGTCTTGATAGTGATCTTCGTCTTGATCCTGTTTTTCTATTACCTTCGTTTATTGTTTTTATCTCTTTTCCACTACTATTACCTAGCTTTTCAACATGCCCTATCTATATATTGGACTATTATTTTCTGTATTTTTTAATGTAGATTAAGATGGCTATCCTCCTACTAGCGAACGACGGAAGAAACTAAAAAAAAAATTGATACTTTAACAAACAACAAATAATATAATGGTTTTTTTATTTGTTATCCATTATGTTATGTATTGTTTGTACCTTTAATATAAATTCCATGAAATTAAAACAAAGGAAGAAAAAAGGATTGATAGAATGAGATGGATGTTTAGATTGACCATGGATTGTGATAATGCCTGCATTAGTGAACTCCGTATGTATAGAGCAATATTTAGGATATTGTGTGATATGGTAAGAGATGTCGGGTGTTTAAAAGACACTAGGAACACATCCGTAGAAGAGGTTGTAGGAATGTTCATATACACCTTAGCTCACCATAAAAAGAGTAGGACAATAAGCCTACTTTTTCTCCGTAGTAAAGAAACTGTGAGTCAAAAATTTCATCAAGTTCTTAACATAATTATAAGATTGCATCATATTTTGATCAAGAAGACGGAGCTTATTACTCAAGATTGTCAAGATGAGAGATGGAAAAGTTTTCAAGTAATTGAACATTATAATTAACCTATAACAATAATATCATAAATTTTTTAGGTTAAATCACCTTTTAGTTTAATTTGTAGGGTTGCCTAGGAGCCTTAGATGAGACACTAGTTAAAATTACACCTCCTAATGACGATAAGCCCCCATATTGCATAAGAAAAGGATGTATTTCAACAAATGTTTTAGGTGTTTGTTGCCCAAACATGCAATTCATATATGTATTGCCTAGTTGGGAGGGCTTTGGACATGATGTTCTTATGCTTTAAGATGTGATGTCAAGGCCTCATGATGTAGCACCCCACTCTCACAAGACACATACCCAACATCTTGAGTGATGTTCGAGTACGTATCCTGCAAGGGCAGCATGCTAGAATATTCAAACACTGAAAAACTCAATACAAATCATCATGTCTTGTGACAACTTAACCAAAGCCTCCCCTATGCTAGAGGAGGAGGAGGTGGCACTTCATCTGCACCTCAATTGACCCCAGAATGTCCCTGTAGAGCCCGGCCTCTACCGCCATCACTCCAGGTATTGTCCTCTTTGGTTCTTGCGTGAGTCACGACTCGAACACAAGACCTCAAGGTTTTGTTCCACTTTAAGTGGACGCCTCTCACCATTGAGCC
>JANIJH010000008.1:15156025-15171185 GCA_024520975.1 Erythroxylum areolatum
AAACCTTGAGGTCTTGTGTTCGAGTCGTGACTCACGCAAGTGCCAAAGAGGACAATACCTGGAGTGATGGCAGTAGATGCCAGGCTCTACAGTCCCAATATTGATGGACGAGATCATGTAAGATTATTACTCTCCACAACCTTGTCAATGACTTCATGAGATCTTTCCATACTCAAACCTAAAACCAAAACGTGGGACAAATCGTATTAGGCCAAACACAACTCTTATATCCACTTACAAGCAATAGTTAAGCACTAATTAAACCAAAATTGCCTAAACCATACTCTGATACCAAACAATGTAACACCCACATACCCCCGAGAGGATGTGCAAATGCTACATATAACCAAACTAAAGCATACCAAACATTTCAAGCATTCTTAGAAACTCAAGCCATATACATTACCTTTTATTAGATGTTGTATTTAAATAGAACATATCAAACATATTGTACTTATCCAAATACATGTCATAATGTTACAAGCCAACTAGTATAAAACAAACTGAACATTTTCAATACAAAACACATTCTTCTTGGCTACTACGGTTATCTTTATCCCATACTTTAAACCTTCTTATCATAACCTACACAGAAGCAAAATCACCGTGCTAAGTATAAAGCTTTGTGAGGAAAAACTAAACAAGACATAAACTGATGACTGTTTCTAATAATTGCTTAACATTCACATATACTGAATCAAATCATATCACATCAATCTGTAATTGCTCATATTAAAGTGCAATCGAAAACTTATGTGTCTCAGAAAATTATGATTAATCAATATATAACTTTCTTGCATCGAAACAAAACTCATAAATATCATAACAAAGTGTACATGTATCAAAACTGAATATCAAAACAGGATATAAGTCTTTCATATCAGAATATGTTTTGAATCAAATAAGGGCTTATCTTATATCATATCAGAACTTTTTTATATCAAAATTGAACATGTATCAAAATACAAAGCAAGCTAACTTGCTAATCTTTTTTTACAAAAGTGGGTAATGGAACTAGAACAGAAGATATCATGATTGGTATCTCAAAAACATAAGGGAGTTATGTCTTAAAATCAGGGGACACTATAGTGTCGATAATCAAGGGACACCTTAATGTCAATAATCAGGGAACATCTTAGGGTTAAGTTATTGGAGCAACCACAGAACCTTCTAGGTATGCCTATTTATCCACAACTGGGACTTGGCAATTTTAAAACAAAACATTTACATTTCAGAATCTTCATATAAAATCTATGTTCCAAAACATATGACTTTATTTCATTTTGCTCAAATTCAACATATTCATTCACATTTGATCAAACTCAACAAGCCTTATAAACATAAGCATTTGCAATAATGCACCAATGGATACATTACGTAATTACATGTTCCAAGTACTCATTTAAGTTCCCAATTCACAAACATTCATAACTAACACATCACTTATATCATTTAAATCACATTTGTGTTCATAAGTATACTTCATTTCTTTAATAACTTATAAGTTCCAAACTAGACACTTTGATATCAAAATAACACCTTCCGTAAGTTATTACCATAGATGAAAATCCAAAACATATTCAACCTTTAACCAATTAATCTAATCTCAAACTAGGTTCATTATAAACCCTAATCAACTTCAATTATGCCAATGTAAGGTATATTATCTTACTATGGTTCAACAATTACATAAAACAAAGATTACCATGTTAAGGCCTTACCCAAGATTGTGTGGTGCATTCCCACAATCATGACAGAAGCTAATGTATCTACCCATAATTGTGGGATAAGTGCCATGATTGTGGCCTGACTATTACCCTATGAATTCTAGATCTAAACATCTTCTTTCCAAAATCCAAAACAGCAACATGACAATCCCTAAATCATGCTTCAAGTATACCTTAATTACATGCTAACTCCTCATCAATTTCATATCAAATTTCAACTCAAAATCATCCATTTATCAACTCATAAGCCATTGTCTATCATGTAACAAAATCTATAGCAAAACCTATCAAACAAGCATTATGTTCCAGATCTCATTGTATTATCAATACAACATATATTCCATTCTAATTAAATCATCACAAAACTTATAATAATACATACTATCAAGTTTAGAATTCCCTTACCTTCTTAACTTCAAATTTCCAACTCCAAAGAACCAGCTATACCAGTCCTTCCAAGCAACTAGTACACAATTTCAAAATCAATGTGAAATTAAGTTGATCGTAGCACTAAGAAGATAGCATAAAAGATAACAAGATCCAACATCCTTGACGCAATATTTAGTTAAGAATTTGGAGTGGTAATGCAGAGCTAAAGGATAGGGATAGTTTCGGTGGTGATTGAGGAAAAAGAGAAAGAACAATCAGTAGGAACACTTCTTCCCTCGCTGGACTCATTTGATGTTAGGTGTCACTCTTACCGTAAGGCATATGTCTCCTTTGCATGTATCACATATGTCTTGCATTTAAGCTACCAATTTTCACACTTCTATTAAGCCATTTGTCACTTAATGAATGCTGCCAAATGCCACAATTCAATCAGGCCACTTGTCACCTAACCAATGTTGCCAAATGTCAATGCATTAGCTATGCCAAATGTCATTAACTCATAAGCTTAGTCATTCTAATTTTCCTTGTACCAACTTGATTTACTACTTGACAAATTTTAACTTGAAAAATTTTCTAGTCCACATATACATTTTAATACGTCAATTTTCTAATGGTAGCTATTAATTCCAAATCACTAAGTATAATCCATTAGACCAAAATTCTAGACATATGCAATTCACATTCAAATCGTAACTCAATTTTAACACCTATCACACATGTACTTTCATGAACATGCAACATTTCAACTAGGGTATAATTTAGGATCTTACATATCATATGTGGGTTTACTCCATTATAGAATATTTGTAACAAGAATTCCTTAGGTAAGTTGTGGTGTGGGCACGTCCATTGCAAATCCTTGTATCTTTTCCATGCTTCGTAAATCGATTCCGCGTCACTTTGTTGAAAGTTGGTAATTTCCTTAATTATCTTAGTGGTCTTAGTCAGGGGAAAATATTTGTCTAAAAAGGTATGAACTAGTTGATCCCATGTCATAACATTGGCTGGGTTAAGGGAATGATACCAAGCCTTTGCTCTATCTCTCAAGGTAAAAGGGAAAAGCTTAATTCTGACTGCATCTTCACACATATGATGGTACCGAAAGGTATTACAGATTTTAAGGAAGTTCACTATATGTGCATTGGGATATTTGTTCATTAGTCCATAAAACTACACATTCTGTTGAAGCATGTTTAGGAGGGCTGGTTTGATTTCAAATGATGTTGCTTATACGAGTGGCCTAACTACTCCTTAGTTAACTGCATTAAACCCTAGTTTCACCAAGTCCATAAGGGTCCATTGCTGACGTCCTTGTTTTTCTTCGTGTTCTAAAGTTTGCTAAAATTCCTCGGCCATTATTGATTTCACAATCTCTCCTTCTTCTTCACATTAAGTTTTCCTAATGTTTCGTTCTAGTCGAGTGATGTCTAAATCTAAGGTTTCAACTATGCGACTCGAACTTCTCATGACTCTTGTGCCCATGCAAGAGCATGATTTCGGAAATAGAAAAGAAAGAATGAAATCAAAAATTAAAAAAATAACTAAACACCTTAAATTATAGAACTAAATTAATCACTTCCCCAGTAACAATGTCAAAAACTTGATCGTTTTTCGATGTGTGTAAGTTATAATTAATAATCTTGATAATCCGCAAGCATATAAGTCATTCGTGTAGTACATAAGGTGTCGACCCCAAGAGGACGGATAATCTAATCCTAAAATCTAAGACTAAAACAATTCACAGTAATTCAAAATGTAATAAAACTAAGGCAAGAATTTAATTCAATCATGCAACTTAATTCTAAGAATCAATTATAAAAATATTAACAAAGTAGCAGTTGCAACCATACCCAAGAATCAACCTATAGGAATTGTCGATTGAGAGAAAGGGTAATTTTTACTTATCTTTAACGTTAACCTAATTGATTATGAATTATTGGATTATTGGTCTTAGACGATCATAGAGTTGATTACTCTCTCTCAAGTTATAACCATTAACCCTAAATTATAAACCCTAATTAGAATATAAAAAAATTGCAATCTCTCAATTAACAATCTATCCAAAGCTTAATTAGATATGAAGTTGTCCAATAAACTATCGAGAACTTATATGAGATCTCTCTTCACACAGTTACCAATTTGATTAATTTTCATTCTTATTAAATAACCTAACTCTCATTAGCCCAATTTAATTATTTTTCATTCGATTCACTCTCTCAGTCTATTACTGAATTAAAATGTCGTAGAAACCTTTTCCCTACACTACCTTTGACGATGTTTTTTGTGATATTTTTTAAAACGTCGCAAATGGGATTCTGCGATGTTTCTCGACCTTTTACGACGCAAAAGAGGTTGTTTTCTTGTAGTATAGGCGGGTTGTTTTCTTGTCGTGTAGGCTTGGCATGTAAGATATCAAATTTCGGTGTCTAGCATGCTTAATAAGACAAATAATGATTGGGCAATTTGGCTAACCATAATTTCAATCTCCTGCCAATTTAAACAATGAAAGTGCATCCCATTAGCAGAGAAGAGAGATTTGGGGTGAGAGAGAAAAGAAAGAGAAAGAGAGGCAAAAATATTCTATATATTTTTATGGATCTAGTTTTTCTTTGTAATTTTTCATTTTTCAGTAGTAAAATTTTTCTATCCTTGTCCGTAATTTTTACCCTAATTTAGGAGTTTTTCACGTAAAACATGTGTAATCATTACTATTCCTTCAGTCCTATTTAGCTGCGAACATACTCTAATCTGGTTGATTTTTACAACAATATTGAACTTAAAATTGGGTAAGTTTTGAAGGCAAGTATTTAAGGCCATTTCAACTTCAACTCTCGGATAGAAAAATAAAAAGAAAGAAAAAATAATATTTGATATCTGTGTTTATAGTTCAGGAGATTATAATATAGTTAGTTTCAAGGATTAGAGTTAGAGAATGAATGCTAATGATAACTGCCAAAGCATCAAGGAATTTGAAAGCTTACAGCGACAGGGCCAAGGAGGCATTGTCTTTTTCCCATATGTGCCTAGTCCTTACTTTGAAAGGTCAATAATATGCAATAAACGTTACCATCGTTAGCCTGTTAATTGATCAGGACATGTTGAAACTTCCCAAGTCTGAACGAGTGAAAGTATTTTGTCTTACCATATGACGTGTTTCCTTCTGTAGAATAATATTCAATTGATTTGAAAGGCCAAGAAGAAAAATAGTACACAGCTGCGCTTCAATTGGAGGAATGGTGCTAAGTATTAAGAGCCGTGAAAGCATCGTCCGTAAGAAGCCACTTCTCAGTCAACTAAAGCTTTATAGCAATGTAGTTTTCTGATCCTTAAACTCTGGTCCATATTAAGAGGACTGTTCCTTTTTCATGGGCAGTGATTAGGATGTATGATCACTACACATAACAGATAATTGAGAATGGCGACAAGGCGTGAGTAACACCATTTCCTGCACTTAGTTGTCCCTTACGAATTTTGGTTTTGCCGGCAAGTGGACTTAGGTTAACAACTTGCGTTGCATGTTTAGAGAAAAGCAAACCTGTAGAAGAAAATTGCACCACTGATATGCGTCAAGGTTAGAATTATAGGTAAGACTTTGAGACTTAATGTGTAAATCATATGATTTGTACTTATCGAATGTCTTGTTTCATGTAGAATATTACTCGTATTTTAAAATTTAAAATTTTACATTCTTCAATGTTATTGAATATTTAAAAAATTATACTCACGAAGTTGAATCCATCATTCGCTACTACTTAATGATTTTTTACAAATATTTTTATAAAATATTCAATAGGATTTAAATATGAATTTATCAAGAAAACAGAATTAGTAAAAATAATAAGATGATGAATGGTAAAATGAGGTTTACCAGTTGACCACCTCTTCTTAAATTAATATTGAGTGCGTAATAAGATAACGAATGATAGAATGAGGTTTACACATTGACCAGCTTTTCTCATAACATTCAATGCAGAAGAAATTCAATATAGCCAAAGTTACTTATAGTATCAAAGTAAACGAAGACATACAATGCTAAAACAAATATGTAAGCTTAGGAATTTTTTTTTTTTGTTAGTTGATTACAGATCATACAGGGATAAACAAAATTTTAAAATATATTATCTTCTATAACTTACCAAGAATCATTATTCATTTATATCTTCAATTCGAAGATTACAAATTAATGACCTTAATAGACCTAAATTCAAATGAGTAATATTATATTTTAAATATTAAAATTAAATAAATTAAATTTAAAAATATGAAAATAAAATATATTGCAAAATTAAAACGCATAAATTCAATTCTTTCAATCTAATTCAATTCAAAATAATTCGATACAGTTTCTCAATTTGAGTATTACATAACTATAGAATTGTGCTAATTTAAGCCAACAATATAACTTGATCCAAGAAATTTGATAAAACTATAGAAAGTTGATAATAAAATTCAATTTTAAATCCTCTTTTTTTAAGTGGGAAATTTCTAGTATTTATCTACAATCTTAGTTAGTGCACATATGCTCTACAAAAGCATGGCCTATTACACAATTATTTGTTTTTATTACACTTTAATCAATTTTAAAATTTGGCCAACTTAACGTGATTTGGTAATTGAAATTGTTGAATATTATTTTCAAGTGTTACATTTTTAGTTGTCATAGTCTTAAGATGTGCAATACAATTTGTTTTATTAAAATTTCTAAAATTGTTATAGTTGAGTCTTTGAGTTTGTTAGTTAGTTGAATAATTCTTTAGGACATGTGGACTTTTATACTATTTTATTACATTTTATCATTGCTGGAAGCTATGTTTTAAAGACCTCAATAGTTGTAAATCTTAAAAGTGAGAATTAGCAAATTCAATAACATTTCAATTTAATGCTATCTATTTCACTAGTGAGATTTTGTAATAATAGTATCAAAGTTAGTTAGAAGTGAAAGAATAGTAAAAGAGATATGTGAGATAAGAGTGTTACAATAGTATCTTTATTCTTTTTCTTTTGCAGTAGAAAAATGATGACAATTGAAACTTTTGCTCAACCAACAATCCCCTTGCTTTGATGGTTACTATAACTATTGGAGCATCCTAATGGATAATTTCTTCAATTATAAGAAGTACTGGCATGTCGTCTCTAAGAGTCTTAGAAAGAATTATTGAACCAATAGTTTGTATGCAAACAAATGAAGTAAAAGGACAATGATTCAAGGATTTCAAGGAAAAATTTATATTTTGTAGGATTTGACAACTCAAATCTTAAAAACTATTCAAGCAATTTACTACTCAATCTTGAAAACTAATCCTTTTTAAGGATTTTTAAGGATACCTTAAAGCAAATTTGGGATTTTATAAAAAAGAAGTTCCAAATATTTGTAAGGAAAAGGAAATAGCTTTGAGCATTTCAATCAGAGTTTAAAGTACTCCAGATGAAATTAGGAGAATCTATTTAAGGATTTTCCTTAAAGACAATGATAATTATCATCAAAATGCAAGATAGGTATAAGATAGTTAACATAAAGATTATTTAGAAGATTCTTTGATCAATGACATCAAAATTTAATTTTACGATATGTATAATTAATATAAAGATTATCTAGAAGATTCTTATATCAATGACATCAAAATTTAATTATATGGTAAGTTCTACAACATAATCAAAGGATCTCAAGTTTCTTTTAATTGATGAACTACAAGGTTCACTATTAGCTCAAGAACAAAAAATAAACCAATAAGATTAAAAAAAAGAAAGCAAGTGTTGAAGGCGTCATCATAAAATTATTGTATGCCAAATAGAGTTGATAGAGGATAAAGTAGTGCTAAGGTCAAGGTAGAGTAAGCAATGATCGTAGAAACCAGTATCAATATCACCAAGAAAATCAACTTCAAGGAAAAGAAAAAGGACGTGGAGGTAACCACTCAGCAACTTATAAACCAAAGCCAATAGATAAATCCAATATAGAGTGTTATATGTGTCTTCTCTATAGTCATTATTAATTAGTATATCAAACCAATTTGAATAAATAGAGTGGTGAAAAACAAACTTTATTATAAAAGAAGAAGAAGAAGAGATGTCTCTTTTATTGATATGGTATTCTAAAGGGGAAACTTAATAAAACATATGATAGACATTAATTGCATCAACCATATGTTTGAGGACAAGAAGGCATTCTCTAACTTTGACGAACCTTTCCATAGTTATGTCAAGTTTAGTGACTATTCCATGGTTCTATCATAGGAAAAGGAAGGGTCACTACTCAAACCAAAGAAAATACCTTCCACATTATCTATGATGCATTTCATATGCTAGATTTAAAATAACTTACTTAATATGGGTTAACTATAAGAAAAAGGATGTGAGGTTTCTACCATAAATGAAGTGTGTAGAATTCAATATTCAAAGATGGGTTCAATTGTTCAAGATAATATAATAATGAATGATATATTTCCTCTATATCTTCAAAACATTCTTCATTCTTACTTTTTTAGTAAAATCGAAGGATGTAGTATAGCTATGACATTTTCATTATGATCACCTATTAGTACAATAAAAATTTTGTAAAAAAAAAAAAGGATTGATCTTTCTCAAATTACAACTCCCTTTGATGTTTATGCAGATTGTATTGTTAGCAAACAATATTTAAGTCAATTCTTAAAAGAAAAATCATAGAGAGAAAAAGAAAGCTTTTGAGTTCATTTGGGTTAATATGTTCATCTTCCAATGAAGGAAAAGGAAAGATAATAACCATTATTAATGATTATAGTTAGAGAATATTGGTATTTTTTTGCAAGAAATTTTAAAGTTTTATTCACACTAAATATGTGAGAGAATACAATTAACATGAATTTGTAATTTTTTTTAGACTTATGGAATCAAAAGGTAGCTTACAACATTGATAACTCCTTAATAAGATGAAAAAGTGTGAGAGAAAAAATCATATGATTGTGAATATAGTGTGAAGCCTTTTATTAAGGAGTGAAGCTCTTAAAAGTTTTTTTACCTAATGCATTCAATTGAATTGTTCATATTTGGAATAGATGTCCCATACTTAATATCCAAAATATGATATTTGAGGAAGTATTTCTACGTTCATATTTTAGATGAGAAGAGGAAAAGGCTAGAGAAAAAAAGGAGAAAATACATTCTTCTTAGTGTTAGTGATCAATCAAAAGCCTATAAACTATCTTAACACTAAGAAAATCAATATTAGTTTATATGTGATCATTGATGATGAGAAGTTTTGGGAGTCGAATAATGATGGTATCAGACAACAAATTCTTGCTAATTTTATTCGAGAAAAGAAGATGGAAAGTAACAGTTAGGGGAGGATGAAAAACACGCAATTCCTATAAGTTCAGAAGAAGAGGAGTGGCCTCAATATATTAGAAGAAGACATGAATGGATGACTAATTATGAGGTAATCGGAATTGGCCAATTTAAGGATCTACTTACACATTTCACACTATTTTCAAATATAATCCCACCACTTTGTTAGTGGTTGTTAAAGAAATAAAATGGTGGAAGGGCGCAATCGAAGAGGAAATTGCAATATTCAAAAGAAATAATACTTGAAAGTTGAATAAGCTTTTAAGAGGGCACAAGAAAATTAGCGTCAAGTGGATACACAAGATGAAATTGAACAAAATAACAAATTTGACATGTACAAGTAACAGTTAGTAGGTAAATGTTATAAATAAAATTTTGGCATAGACTTTAGAAAAGTTTTATCCCTAGTTGTATGACTTGATATAGTCAGAAGGATGATTGTTTTGATAGCTCAAAATACACGACCCATTTTTGAACAAAATATAAAATTAACCTTCTTACATAGAGGCTTAAATGAAAAGAAATTTATTGATCAACTTTGTGGTTATATTAAGAAAGGAGAAGAGAATAAAATGTATAAATTGAATAAGGCACTATAAACTAAAAACAAGCTCTAAGAGTTTGGTATAGTTGTATAAATACTTATTTTTATAAGGAATATTTTAAAAAATATTTATATGAATATACAATTTTTACAAAGATTGATGATAGGGATATAATGCTCATTATCTATTTATACTGGAGGTGATAATGTAATGTTTGAAGGTTTTAAGAAATCCATGATGGTGAAATTTGATATAACTAATCTTGGAATGATGCATTATTTTCTTAGTATTAAAGTTGTCCAATTGTCAGTAGAAATTTTATTTCACAAAAGAATTATGCTCAGGAGATTTTATACAGGCTTAAAATAAAGAATTATAATTTTTTAGCATGTCATCTGAAATTAGTTTGAAACTTATAAAAGATCATAAAAGAAGAAGGGTTGATAGCATCCATTACAATTTGGAATTTTGATGTATTCAACAGTTACAAGCAATTTTATGAATGCCATATTGCAATTGGTACCAAATTTGGGTCTAGTGTGGCACAATACTAGTATCAATCGATTAATTATTTAAAAATTACAAAATAGTCTCTAAATTTTTAAAAATTGCAAATTAGTCTTTCAATATGTTATGTTATATAATTTTTTTACTTTCTTTCAATCATATCTCAAATTTTCATAATAATGAAAATTTGATATAACAAGTATTTATTTATTTTTATTAATATATTTTCACATATCTCTGATAAATTAAGATTAAAAATTATTTAACTCTTATATAAATATAAAATTAAGAATAATCCAAAGTCAAAAATGCATTTATAATAAGTGAATTTAATTTCAAAAATTAACTTTACATATTTCAGAAGTTATTATAATAATTTTCATATGTATACACTAAAAAGTATATATATATATATATATATATATATATATATATATCATAAATATGAAATCTATAAATTTTAAAAATATTCACTAAATATATTTAAATTAAGATAAACCGATATATCTAGTTATATAATATATAATCACTAATTACAGAAAAAGTTATTTAAAAAATTTTATGTCTATCTTTAATGTTTATTAAATAAATTATAGACAATTTTATCATTTTTTTTAAATAAAGTATGGTCAATATTTAACCAGTATTTTAATGACCGACCAATACCAACCGATAGTGTTGGTGCCGATCGACACCAAAGTCCAGTACAATACTCTTTTGCTTAGTACTAAATTTTGGTTGATATAACCGCCGATATTCAAATTACTACAATTATGCATTCAACGTCTTATCGGCATGTTTATTAAAGATCCAAGAAAGATGCATCTTCTTGCTGCAAAAGAATTTTTAACTAAATTCAGGGAACAACTAATTGTAGTTTGTTTTATAAGATAGGTGAAAAGTCATAATTGTTTAACTATACAGATTTAGATAGTAATTATATTAGAGACTTAGATAATAGGAATAATACATCTAATTATATTTTTATTACGAGCAATTTTATGGTCTTAAAAGAGCAATCAATTGTGGCTTTATCAATTTCAAAGCATATTCTTGTCAAGTAAAAAAATTCTTTAAGAATTCATTTCAAGTAGAAAGTATCTACTCTCATTACTACGACAACAATATTTCAATAACAAATTTTTTTTAAAAAAATCTTGTTTTATATGAAAGAAATAGACATGTCTATGTAAAGTTTCACTTCTTAAGATACCTAAATTTAAAAAAAAAAGCTAATATAATAAATTGATCATTTTGTGGGAATTTACAGGAGAGATTGTTGAATGTTATTTTCACATATTCTAGTTTTAGTTGTCCTGATCTTGATATAAGCAGCGGAATTTGTTGCATAAAAATTGCAGTCTGTTATAATGGTGTGTTTAGGTTTGTTAGCTAGCTAGTTGAATTTCTTTAGGACTTAATTCATAGTTGAAAGTTCAATAAATGTCCAAGTTTAATCCTCTCTATTTTAATATTATTGAAGTCTAATTTTTATAACTTTAGGGCCATGTTTCTAACTAACCAGATCCCCACCCCCAATATGTTTTATGCTATTTTGGTAGTTTAAGGACAGAAAAAAAAAAAACAAATTGCATGATGCAGAAAAAATATGGTACGCAGGTGAAAAGCTTCGCAGTTTATTTTGCATGTGAAAATACCAGCAAGGATTAAAGCAGCACCATTGAAGCTTTGGGACTGTATATTTATCATACAGTATCTTTTCCTGGTGCATTCGTTTTCCTGACCATTTCAACAGTGCTATCACTGACGTTTTTGTATCTATACCAGTTAGCACATAAAAGAAAATAAATAAAGTTGACAATTCCCAGCCCTCCGATCATGAAATAGAAATAATCTAATCTTCCCTTGTTAAGATCTTCGGCTAACCAGTCTCCTCTTTTAGTTTTTCTGGTGTTTTGGTGGATTATGGAAACCAAGAAGCCACTTAGATAATTGGCTAGTGCATTGGCCATAAAGAAGAATGATTGAGCAATGCTTCTCATGTTTTCTGGGAATTGCTTGTAGAAGAACTCGGTCTGTGCTACGTACCCAAATCCCTCAGCTAGTCCCGCAATAGCAAGTTGGGGCACTAACCACATACTAGACATTGACGAAATAGTTCCGCCTTTTGGTGCAATGCCTAGGGTTGGCTTAGTAAGAGCAACATGCCTTCTGCGTTCCTCGATTAATCCAGAAACGAGCATGCAGATTACTGAAAGAACAATTGATATTCCCATTCTTTGGAGCAATGTGAATCCACCTTCTTTACCTGTCAACCTTTGGACTAACGGAACTATAATTCTATCATATATTGGGATCCAAATTGTGAGTGTCAACATGGTGAATATAATGTATGTCGCTGCTGGCACCTGAAACTTACTTGAATTGAGATGTCTGTCAGACTGAAGGGCTTGGAGCACTGTATAAGTCTGTTGTTGGACCAGTGGAATAGAGAAAATTATAGCAGATACCCATATGGGAATTGTTCTTAGAACACATTTCACTTCTTCAACTTGTTGGATGCTACAGAGTTTCCATGGATTGGTAGCTGAACCATCCATATTAAGTTTGTCTTCATCTGTTATGATTGCCGCCTTGTCAAGAAACCTGCAATACATCATGATCGTTTAAGTACAAAATCTTTGTGTGCTCGTAGTAGTAATACTATAGTTTTACTAACCGTCATAATATTTGTTGAGACCAATAAATTATGATTGATTTATTAACTTCAAAAGTATATAGGTTGGTTATCTCACCTAAATTGACTAGTATGTGGAAGTTTAGAGTTGATGGATTTGGCAGGAAAATAGTTGAATAGAGAGAGCGTTGGATTTTCTGGAACTTTTAGTCTTCTCTTCTTTGTAGCAGTAACGAGTACTTGTGTCAAACTAGTTAAGGGGCTTCCTTGTGGCTTCACAACAACATAGATTCTTGTTCCCACAAAAAATAGTGCGGTGGAAAGAAACATAAGAAATGCAGGGATGGCCAACCCTATCCCCCAACTGACATCAGACTGCACATAGACAATGCCTGTTGCCGATACCATCACAGCGAAGGTATAAGTAAAATAATACCAATTAAAGAAACTCGTGATACCACCCTTGCCAGATTCAGTCTTTGGATTGAACTGATCAGCTCCAAACGCTAGGTTGCAGGGCCTTATACCACCTGCTGCAATGACTAGTAGAGCGAAAGCACTTAGTAAGAGGGTGAATTGCCAAGTTGTTGGCCCTATACACGATGTGTTCTCTTTTGCTGCACATGTTGGAGGGTGAAGACTGGGAATTGCTGCTGTTAGTGTTAATATCGTCATTCCCTAAATCAAAAGGAAAAAGTTAATAAAGCTAAAATTGACAGTAGAAAAGAGACTAGTTGATTCTTAACAGATGAAACTTCTCATTTTTCTATAGTTATCAAACAACTTCCACCAACACGAGGGACCGGAGACAAAAATGTCGTAGGTATTATGTGAGAATATTTTACTATCAAATTCTGAAAGTGAAGAAAAGAAAAAGAACGTCGTATTCCAAATTTAGCAAAACTAATCTCAAATTACTACCATATCTAAATGCTTTAAAAGCATCCATATTGATCTGAAAAAAAAAAAGTCATGTAGGAGGGATTGGTCTACAAAATAATAATGTTCATAAAGAGTAGATCTTCATTGTTAACTAGCAAAACGGAAAGAAATGAGAAAAACAAGCATATAGGGAGTACCAAAACGGATGCTATAGAACCAAGAGCTAAAGAGTTGTAACGCCCAAAGTAAGTGTCAGAGAGAAAGGCTCCAACTAAAGTAGCCATGCTTGCAGTGCCATTGAAGACATTAACAAATGTGGTGGCAGCAACGCTTTTCATGTTGAAAACTGTTGTTAAATACACCACCAAGTTTGTGACAGATCCAACAGTACCAAGCTTCTCAAACGTCTCGTTACCTGCATGAATTTTGGGTTGCAAAACAATAAGCAGAATGTTTGAATCAAATATTCACAAGCTTCCAAGCAAGAAAATTGCTTCCAATAACATCAGATTCTCTCTTTTCATGCGCTTTCTATGAATATTCAACTTACCGATGATAAAGGGCATTGCTTTGATTCCTCTGTAGTTGATGACTTCCTCTCCATCATTTGGATTAGTATCTTCCTCTTGCTTGTTATCCATGGATATGCTTCACAAGAAGAGGTGTTTTCTATATTATGAAGAAACTGCAGAGGATACTATATCTCCAATTTTTAGAAATATAAATGGATCAAGCAGTGATATTTTTATATAGAATTCGGTTGATCGAGGAAGAAACTTGATGCCCAACAGTCTGATAGGGACAACAAGGTTTTCCTATATTATTTGGACAAGCTGTCATTGACTGGTAGTAGTACAGGATGTCAGATTTGGTGGCTAGTGTCGCCACTATTTCTTTATCTTGATCAACATCATATTTTATCACTAAGGCACCAACGTTTTGTTTCCACATCTTGAAGATGCCCCCTTGACTGATTGAAGAAAGCACCTTCAGCCCACAACCTGTCAAGCCTTCTATCTGATGGAAGCAAAATATCAAACACTTGGTGCACTGTTCACGTGCACTGTACACGCTAGCCTTCAGCAAACAAAATTGCAGCTTCGGTCTTCTCTTCTCTGTAGTTTGAGTGTAGGAAGCTCCTTGAAAAT
>JANIJH010000008.1:15210899-15227214 GCA_024520975.1 Erythroxylum areolatum
GCAGTGACTGCTCTAGCATACCACCCTCGTGAGGCACGGGCTCGGATATTACCATCGATATCGGGTTCGGGTTTTGCAGGATGCTACATTTAGCTTAACACATTCACAATAATTCCAAAAGTCCATGCTTAAACAAAATCATCAAGAACCGAAGAAAAGTCATTCCAGCATTTCACCATTCTCTGCGCTTTCTTCACTATCATTTTCCTATATTTTCATTTTCTGCATTCTCTTAATCCTTTTCCTCTAACTATTATTTAAACACTCTTTCTCGTCTCAGATCGTCATCGTATAACTATTCTTCAACTCTAAATTCCTTCTTTTGATCATCTTTAAAAACACTCTAAACTCACGTATACAGTGAATACACAACCATAAACAGAGCATTTATTTGTTCTTCTTTCCAAAATTTTCTATTCTTAATCATACACATTTCCTATGATCTTTCAATTTGTAAATCATTTCTACACTATCTTAAGACAGCTAGATCACCAATTATTAGAAAATCACACATCAAAAGTTTTCATACCATATATCGTCAGTGTTTATGAAAATGCCCGTTTTTCTTCGTGATTATGCAATGACAAATAAATCACCATTTTGGTTTCATAAACCAACAACTCTAAACTGTTTAAACGATACTTATTGATATTTCTCCAAAATTTTCAAAAGCTTAAGGAGCCCTAAATTTCATGCAACTCACGTAATACCACTTTAGGGGTCCGTAAGCTTCAGTATTTCTTAATGCAAAGAGAGGGAAACAGAAGTTAAGGAGTAGAAGTGAACAGGTAAAAACAAGGTTTAACTTAAGGGGAGTCTTAATGAAAAACTTTGTGTTACAGAAAGAAAAAACTTTGGAGAAGAAAACTACGAGAGAGAGATGAAGACAAGAACAGTAACTTGTCTTTCAAGGTTAAAGAAATTTAACTTAAAACTTAGACACTTGTCCACTTCTGAAAACATTAGCTAATTTCCCTAAACTAACTAGTTCTATTTGAACTAGTTCCATTAAATCCATCTTTTCATTACAATTTTCTCTATAATTTTCAACTTCATCTTCCTACAAATTCTAAAGTCATCTCCAAAAATATCAAAGTCATTTTTAACAATTCTCCAATATCATTTGATTCCTATTTCTATTTTCCATACAACAATTTACTTGCAAATTGACATTTTTCCTTCTCAAATAAAATCAACAATTTCAAAAATTATTCCTAAAGTTCACCAAAATTCAAAATTAACAAATATACTCGCCAATTAAATTTTTAATGCAACAGATTCACAATTCTTATAACATCACATCACAATTCAATTATACCTGGAATTATCCATGAATGCATGTACAGTTATTTTCATATGCAACAATTCAAAATTCATGTGTATGTGTATATAATATAATGCATGAACATGAAATGCATTTCTAATCTCTCAATAATCTCTATCATATTTACTATTTTAGCCTGAACATGAGTAATGGGATGTTACAATTCTCTCCTCCTTAAAAGAAATTTCGTCCTCGAAATTCTTATCTAATTGACCAGGAAGGCAGGGGTATTGTCAAATACTCTTCCGTTCCCTATTTAAATTCATTGCTCGAATACTTTCCTCTAAAAGACCACTTTCGATGGACTCACTAGATCTTTCGATCACTTATTTTGTCACTCGCTATCTTAACTAGTTCCTCAATACATCTCAGATTCTTCACAAATTTCACTTCCTATGTTGACAATACAAATATGACAAATCATATCGGTATTTTTTAACATACTCACGTATCACGCATTACAAATCTGAAACATCGTTTTTGGTACTACAAACTCATATGTTAATGGTCCTATGCTCTCAATAACTTCTTGTGGACCAATACAATTCGAGCTTAGTTTATCCTTTTTCCTTATTTGAGAAGCAATTCATCTTTCCTTTAACAATTCCCATCTCTTTAATGTTAATACACTCCACTCTTATGTCTATTTCACTATATTCTATAGCCTCGATGCTGATCCATCAAATTCATTCATCTTTCATAAGCCATTTAATTTCTATCATAGATTCATTTCACACACCAATAGTATCTTAAATTTATTTTGGCTTATAACCATTTATAGGTCCTTTTAATTTCAATATAATGGCGAACGACTTTTTTTGTCGCATAACGCCTCATACATTATTCTAATGATAGCACTATGATAATGATTATTATGCATGTAGTCAATTAGAACTATACATTGATCTTATGTTCCTATAAACTCCAAACATATAAGCTTTAAGCATATCTCCAACTGTTAGGACTGTTGGTAATTCAAACATTCAGTCACTTGTTTCTACATTCTTAGTAACTAGGTACCATTTTGGCATATTCTTACTAGGATGTCTAGCTTAGGTTATTACTTGCTTTCTCTAATAATCTCTTTGCTTAATCATCTTTATTGAGCATACATTCTTCTTATTTCAATCACAAAATATCATTCTTCCTATTAAAATTGATTTTCAATTCCTCTATAAGATTCACAATCTTGAATCCTCAGTTTTTGGGCTTTGTTAATTCTTTCATGTGAAATTGATCTTAAATTTCAATAGCTAATAGTACTTTGAATTGCCCAAAATTTAACTCGACATTTTATGTTTTTTATGGCACTAGATCAGTAACCTCAATATCTAAATTTGTGATACACTGCTATTGAATTTTCTGTTCAATACATCAGAATACAACATTGGCTTTACTGGGAAATACTCATTTGTACATCATAATCTTCCAGTAACTCTATCCATTGTCTCAATCTCGTTTTCATTTTTTTCAAACTTAATAATTATCTCTTACTTTAATAATCCGTATAAAATCTGAAATGTTTCACTGCACTTATAATGTCTCCAAGCTCTTTAATGCAATTACCATTGCAGTAAACTCTAAATCATGTATCAAAATTCAGCTCATAAGGCTTATGAAAGATGAAGAATTTGATGGATCAATATCGAGGCTATGGAATATAGTGAAATAGACATAAGAGTGGAGTGTATTAACATTGAAGAGATGGGAATTATTAAAGGAAAGATGAATTGTTTCTAAGAGTACCACCTTGGTAAGGTATGCTCAAATAAAGAAAAAGGATAAACTAAGCTCGAATTGTATTAGTCCACTTGAAGTTATTGAGAGCATAGGACCATTAACATATGAGTTTGTAGTACTAATAAAGATGTTTCAGATTCGTAATGTGTGATAAGTGAGTATGTTAAGAAATACCGATATGATCTGACATACTTGTATTGTCAACACAGGAAGTGAAATTTGTGAAGAATCTAAGATGTATTAAGGAACATGTTGAGATAGTGAGTGAAAAAATAAGTGATCGAAAGATTTAGTGAGTCCATCGACTGTGGTCATTTAGAGGAAAGTATTCGAGTGATGAAGTTAAATGGGGAATGAAAGATTATTTAAGGAAACAATATCCCCACCTGTTCAAACAAACAGGTAATAATTTCAAGGATGAAAATTTTTTTAAGGAAGGAAGAGTTGTAACATCCCATTACCTGTGGGGAGGTTAAAATAGTAAATATGAAAGAGTACTGAGAAATTAGAAATGCATTGTATACTCATGCATTATATGATATAAGCATACATGTGAATACTGAATTTTTGCACATGAAAATAATTGTACATGCATTCATGGATAATTCTGGGTATAATTGAATTGTGATGTGATATTATTGAGAATTGTGAAATTGTTGTATTGAAAATTTAATTGGAAAGTATAGCTGATAATTTTGAACTTTGGTGAATTTTAGGATTTATTTTTGAAAATGTAGATATAATTGTACTAGGGAAAATGCCACTTGGCAAGTAAATTGATATATGGAAAATAAAGATAGGAAACCAAATGATATTGGAGAATTGTTAAAATTGAATTTGTAAATTTCAGAGATGACTTAGAATTTGTAAGAAGATGAAATTGAAAATTGAGGAGAAAATTGTAATGAAAAGATGGGATTTAATGGAACTAGTTCAAATAGAATTACTTAGTTTGGGAAGATTAGCTAATATCTTCAGAAGTGGACAAGTGTCCAAGTTTTAAGTTAAATTTCCTTAACCTTGAAAGACAAGTTACTGTTCTTGTCTTCATCTGTCTCTCATAGTTTTCTTCTCCAAAGTTGTTTCTTTCTATAACACGGAGTTTTTCATCAAAACTCCCCCTAAGTTAAACCTTGTTTTTATCTGTTTACGTCTACTCCCAACTTCAGTTTCCCTCTCTTTTCATTAAGAAATACCAAGGCTTATCGATCCCTAAAGTGGTATTATGTGAGCTTAAAAGCTCGTAGGTAACAAGTTTATAATGGAGAATAAACAAATCATTGAAATGTTAATTTTTCGTAGAAAATTCATATTGAATTCATGAAACGCATGGTTCTCAAATTCTCAACTAAATTCACAATTCTAGCACAAAACTCATAATTAAAACATCATCACACAAACATAACATATACATTTAACCATCAAAGCATAACACTCAATTATGCACCATTCTTAACAATTCAAATATGCAATGTACAAACAAATGACTTGAGGGTTCCATGAAAGGAAATGGAGAAACCAAAGTTTACACCATGAACGAAATGAGTCCATGTTTTGGAGCTCATATGCCATAAGTGGGTAGCCGGGAGAAGGCTCTTGTCAACATGCATATGATGAATAAAATGGTTCCACTCTTGCCCAAACAAAAGCATGTATTCACGCTCAAGTCATTTCATCATATGCTCATACTTTCATATTCTTTTCATTTATACAAAATGCCATAACATTTTTCAAAGCATAACATAAAATATTTCAATGCATTTCCTTCTTCATTTCACAATTCATCAACAAAATTCATATACCAAACATATAAAGATTTCTCAAATCATTCAAATAGCAATCATGCAACATTATAAAATAATTGAAATCATTTAATTCTCTTGCTTTTGAAAATAAAGTTATGGCTCATTAACTCAATTATAAACATGTAACCCACCTTAAATTTTCTGGCTTAATACTTGCTCAAAGATGCCTCTCCTCTTGCTCCTTTTACCTTTCTTGATTTCCTTCATCAATGGCAAAATTTTCCATTCAATAGGGTTGCAAATTAGAGACCCATAGAGCACATTTTCTAAAATTGATTCTAGAATACTTAAACCTATGCATTTCCTAAGCCTCCAGAACTAAAATCTTTGTAAAAATCCAAAAGATTAAGTAAGACCTTACCTTGAATCTTCACCAAATGAAGAGTTTCTTGACTCTAATGAAAGCTTTTCTCTTCATCTACCTCTTTCTCTTCTTGAACAACCTCGAAATCTCTCTAGAAAGCTTCGAAAAGATGAACGCTAGCTTGTTTTCTCTTCTTTTCTCTCCTTTCTCCTCTTCTCTTCGTATTTTCTCTCTTCTCCTCTCTCACTCACGTTCTTCTCTTCTTCAATTGCAAGACAAACATTTTTTCTTCCACTTATACCCTTAATGAGTCTAAATGTCCATTTTGCCCTTCCTTCATGCCTTATGGCTCTTTATCCTTAAGTGAACTACCAAAAATCCCTTCATAAATACACTCTTACTAATTTAATTCAACCAACCTATATAATAAAATCCTACTAACATTTACATAATAATGAACTCCAAAAATTAATCTATTAAGACCTCAAAATTCATTTAAGTCATACTTAACTCAATAAAAATAATAAGATAAATTTTGGGGGCCAATATTGTTGATGACTGCGACTTTCATAGATAGGACCAAGAAATAGGACCAAGAAGATGTAAGTCTTGAACTTATGGATGATAGGAAAAAAGAAAGATGTCTTCAACCCTCTACGAGTCCAATTGAAACTATGCAAGTTGAGTAAATTGAAGAAGAGTCATATACTAGTGTAGTGAACGAGGTATTTTTATGGTAGGTTATGAATTTTAAACCTACTAGAAACCATGAATTGCTTAAGTTAGAACTTTTAGCGTCTTGACAATCTTCAAATAGTTTTTGCTCTTTGTGATCTTTGTTAATGCCAACATCTAATAGACAATCGGGATCTCATACAAGATCTCTCTTCGTGTAATTACCGATTTGATGTTTATATGACCTATTAGGTTATTAATTCTCATTACCTAACCTAATAATGTTACTATCGATTCAATCTCTCAATATGTTACCTAAGTATGCAAAAATCATAAACAATCACAATACCTAAACACGTTAGCATCAAAAGCAACTAAATCATAATGGATTCAAGAATTAATCCCAAATGAAGTTAGAACATCCTTAACAAGGTATTCATCATCCTCATATCCAAATCATACATCATATGAAGTAAATAACAAGAAGAATAAGAAATAACTTGGAAAGGAATTACAAGGAGTGGTTGGCAACAACTCCTCTTCTTCTTTTTCTTCTTCTTCTCTTCTCTCCTTCTTCTCTCTTCCTTGGCTTCTTTCTCTAAATGGTAAAATGGAGGCTTTTTTATTAGGTTCATTTAATGATCTTATATAGTCCTGGGGCTATTTAAGGTAAAAATTAGGTTTTACCCAAGCTAAAAAGTCTAAAAAGAACTTTTAAAAATGAAAACTAAAGGAGATCCCCATGTCTACAGCATGCTTATCACGATTGTGATAGGATTGTAACCATCGTGACCCTTGAAATTTGACTTTTGTCATGATCGTGAAACCATCGTGACCTTTGAAATTTAGCTTTTATCATGATCGTGACAAGGGTGCCACAATCATGACCTAGTGTGATCCTATTCTGTCACCTTCTATCATGACTGTGACAAGCATGTCAAGATCGTGATCTTATTCCTTTTGTCCAAGATTTCTCCAACTTCTTTCAATCTTCTTCATCTGAGTTCATACACTAACAAACATATCAAAACACCTCAAGCGCACAAAATTAAAGTTTAATATCATGCACTAAACCATAAAACATTAAAAAAACATAAACACATAATCATAGTAACAAAATTCTAAACCTAAACATGCATAAATAATCTAATCAAAACCTAAAAACACACTAAAACATCTATGAAAACATAATGTAAACTATAACTATTAGAACATTAAATTCATTAGGCATACAAAAGGAGTTAAGGTTTTATCAAAGATTCAAATATATATTTAGGAAATTTATGTTACTTATTATGGTAATTGAGAAGAAAAATTACAAGATTTAAACAAGTCCTCACTATAGTCAATCTTGTGAAATTCTCTTACTAAACCACTATCCAAATAGTATCGATGATATAATATAAGATATTTAAATGATTGATTTAGTGAAAATGAGAGATTATTAAATTATGTCATACAGTCAATCGGTTGGCTGTAATTTAGTGAAAATTATTTAAAGACATTCTTTATCTTGTACATATTTATATATCTCTATTAAAGTCTATAGAGTAAATGTAAATTGCAAATCAAATTATGATGAGATAATAATTGTGAATTCATATTACATTTATATATTATCTTTAAATTATTATGTTGATACTGGACATTAATAGACAAGTTTAATGAACTAACTTTATATGAGATTTTCATTTAGAACATTACTTAGTGATCCTTTGATTTGAGATCTCTAAAGTTGTCTCATATAAAGCTTTCCATGCTTTGATATCACTTATGACCTATTTTAGTCACGAGTAGCTCAATCAGTGTCATTGGATATATTATGAACTATATGAAGGTAGTTGAGTAACCAATACAGGATTCATCACCTTAAAGTAACTAGGAAGAATATTTTATTACTCTCTGTTAGTATTGATTTAAGAAATCCTTGACCAAAGTAGTCTGACACTTGAAAAATGGTTTTTAAATTTCATTAATGGAATCAATTGCTAATGATGGATAATCAATATGATTGGACTCAGAGTAGAGTAGATATTAATTTCATTCTTTATGCCTAATCAAAATATTGTATGATAAAAGGATTTAATTATACGAAAAATTCATGTACGAAAAGCTTAGTCAAAATCACTCTAACTTCTTAAATATTTGGATGGCCATAACTTAAATATGAAAATAAATTATTTAATTAGATAATTAAAAATAAATTAAAAGAATTTAATTTATCTAATCTTAGATATGATTTATGATTATCATTTATATCTATTACCAACATATTTGAGAACTTAATGGTCACATATAAACAATAAGTTAAAGAGAGAAAAGGCATTTTAATCAAATTGGACTTGATTGTAAAGTTATAAAAACTTTATTAATAAGTATGAGATATTTAATAAATAAAGACTAATATAAGATATTGGATCTTATTTGGATCTAATTGATATTTAATTATAATTAATTGTAATTCTAATTAAATTGAAATTGAAATTAGAATTTAATTTTAATTAAATTATTAAAAGTCCAAAACCTATTATAAATAGGCTAGACTCTAAGAAAGCTAGCACTTCTTGTCTAACCATCTGTACAACAGTTATAGAGTTCTCTTAAGTTAATACTTGTGTGGCCATGGTGAATGAGAAGAGCTAATCTCAGAAACAATTTGAGAAAAATGACAAGAAAATGATTAATCTCTGGAATAATGTACGAATTAACATTCATAGTTTATTATAATTTGTATGTTAATCATTTTATAGAATTTTAATGATTTTTACTCTTAGGAAATTATAAAAAATAATTTTGTAATTATTCTACTTTACATGATATTAGATCCTGCTTCAATTTCCTAACAACATTTACCGAGAGCAATGTATGGATTGAAGATGCACTCATTCTATATTTCCTCAAATTACATACAAATTCACAAGCTCTTTAATTAGGAATGTCAATTTTGGCCCGATCCAGCTTGGCTTGATTTTGAACCAGGTTGACTGGACTACGAGCTAAAATTGTTTGTTCTCATTGGAATGTCAATAACTATGCCATTTTTTAATTTTTAGAAAAATATATAAGGTTGGTCGGGCTGGGTTGGCCCATTGACATCCTTATCTTCAACATAACTTATTTTGGAATGCATTATATGTTTTCTTAAATCCGCATATGTTTAATTTGTGTGCTGAAGTAGGTGAGCTTCAAATTCTATATTGATTTGGTGAATGACGTAAAAAGTGACATAAGATAATGCAATTTTCTTTGCACCAATTCAATATGTCTTATCTCATCGTTTTTGTTTTCTTTTTCCCTTTGGAAAGCAGAAAAGGTTTTTTTAATGTATATTTTTCCTGAGTTTTGAACTCCAGTAGATAACGATGTCTTTCTTTGACATTCTAACCACAATTACAATGTCCATACATATATTCTCCATCGTGGAGTTCAGGGTTTGTGTTATTGCATGTTCTTATTCTTTTTCTTTGCTGCACATGACTGTATAATAGACAGTTATAGGTCTTGTAAATACGTTAAAAGTAATTTCAAGTTTTTTATTATATGTGCTGCTGCTCGTGAACATATTCATGATGTCTTTTATTATAGGATATTTTAACTTTTTATAAACTAATCATGCCTACCTAATATAAATTAAATGGATGAATTAAAATAATAGATTCTGTGCCTATTTTTCTATCTTCAAGTCTACTCCATATAAGCCTCACTTTTATTTAATTTCAAGTCTGTTCAACTCCATACAATCACGAAGAGAGATTTTACTCATTAATTTGCAGTTTTATTTTTTGTTTTTGATTTTTATTAATATCTACATCTATAACTTTAATAAAATTCAATCATAAAATATATTACAGTTTCATAATAATCTTGTGTTAACCCTTTTTGTAGAATATACTTCAATTAATTGAATTCAAATCAATTAATGGAAGTATGAGATATCGTGCTAATTATCCTGCAAATATAAAAGCAATTATCTTGGTGACGAAATATAACGTCGCTAAAAGAAACTAAATCGGAAAAAGTTTTTAGCGACGAAAAAAATCATCAAATAAATGGCCGCAAAAGCCCGGTTGCAAAAAATTATCTGCGACGTTTTAAAAAAAATCATCACCAAAAAAGTTTTGCTGCAATCATCACTTCGTCGCTAATAAGAATATGTGGCGAGATGAGAAATAGTCGTAGATAACTTATTGTCACGTTTAGTTTAATAATTAGCTTTGTTAACGTAGGCGTAGATAATAATTTTTATTGACGATTTATTTTGGTAGCAAAATATATTTAGCTACGAAAATTAAAGCATAGCTAAATATTATTATAGACATTCTGAAAAGTGTGGGTAAAAAGATTTGGTAACAATTTTATATTTGTAGTTAAAATCTTTTAGTGACGAATATTTATTTTTAATTTAACTCCTTATTACCAATTTAATATTTAATTATAATTATTAACAACGTTTTTAGTTCATGTTATTGTTTTTAACATGACTTGAATTATAATTTAGTCACATCTTATAATTATAGTTGGTGACAAATTGTTTAAATAATAATAAAATAAAATAAAATAAAAATGTTTCATAATTAAACGTGAAATGCATTTTATGCAAAACCATGTAATTAAATGTTAATTACAAAACTTAAGAATTTTTTTTTTTTGCAAACTAAGACTCCTCATTGTCAATACTACTGACATACTGTGACGTAAGTATTTGTTTGACCATCTTTTTTAGCTTAGTCAACTCTCTTTTAGTACGGTCTAGCTTTTGCTCATTACATTGTAATTTTTCTTAAATACGATCTAACTTTTCTTCATTAAATTGTAACTGAGCCTTAAGCAATTGGTCTTTCTCTTGAAGCGTCGTTACATATACTGACTGTGAAGATGATGAACCAACTAGCTTAGGGTCATGCCTATGACCTTTGATATACCCTGATCTTACACAAAGGACATTGTTGCAAATGTCATCCATATTGGGCTCATTCTTGTTAGACAATGATCTCTGCAACACCTCCCGCATCTTGTCTTACAATTTAAAATACAAAATCGAGATGTAATTCAAATATTATTACTTAGTATTACATATAAACTTTAAAATTAAATTTTTTATACTTACATAATTATTTTGTACCTCTTTAGATGTCCAGCCTTTACCTTCTTTAAGATTACACTCTTGTCCATGAAGTTGAGTATGACTTTGTTATATGAATAAAAAAAATTGGAACATATTTGATTATATTGTACTAACTAATAGAATAATAACTTCTAAACATTACACTTACAAATTCTTGTCATATGACAACAAATGATTTGGAGTTGGTTTTGTGAGAAGCTTTCATTTTTGCTTTGTTAACCTTGGCTTTGTCAGACTTTTCCTAAACAAAGAGAAGAAATAATCATTAAATGCAAAAACAAAATTAATGGAAGGAAATATAAAGAGAAAGAAGATAAATGCTAATCTTCACAGAGGCGCAATAATCACAAATTTCACTCCAATTTTTGGGAGTCACCCATTCTGGAATATGTCTCCTTGCCTCCTCATCTAAAGGAAAAGACTTGTAGTATTTATAAAGTCGATAACAATGATCCTTTGCCCTTTGTTTCGACAATGAATTGACATTGCTTGAAACTTCAAGATTCTCGATATCGACATATCGATGATATTAAACTTCATTTATGAACAACACGTATAAGTTAACTTACCCTTTAAATAAGTAAAACCGTAATGCATATAATAAAATGAATTAAAAATTTACCGAAACTTTGTCAAAAGTATTATGTAGCAAGTTGTCTTCCTTCAACTACCTAGCATGCTAAAGACATGGCAATTCATTCCTGACAGTAACTCCTAACTCATTGGACAATTTTGCTGATTAGATATTACCAACACGACGACGTTGTGTAGGGTCAATATGTACAGACAACTTTCTCTGCATTGCAACATTCATAAGTTGCAACTCAGATCCTTTAGTGATACCTCTACCTCTTTTTCATATGCCAGTATTGAAACCTGACAACAGAAGAATAATGATAACAAAAACATATTAAACCATATAAATATATATTTGAATATAATTGTAAATATAGGTAGTTAATAATAACAGACCTGAAGATCCCTCAATACTAGTTGAGGTAGATATACGTTGTTGCTAACTACCTTCATTAAAGGATGATATTGATGGTTGTTAATCAATAGGGTCGAATTGATTTGGTTACTGTAAGGGAGGAACATCTTCAGTAGTTAGCACTATATTTCCCTTGTTTCTACCAGATCCCATTAAATTGAATATCTGTAAATGAAATATCAACATAATGTATAATCTTTACTAAAATAGCAAAATTCCATTTGAATATAAGTCAAAACACAAGTTAAAACTAAACATTTAGTATAATCATAAATCATACACCATCATTCGGCATAGACATAATTAAAACATCAACAATATACATTGATTCATCCTTAATAAACATAAGTTAAACATCAGCAACATAAGCCAAATATGAACATGACATTTTAAACAATATATTTACTTTCAATCATCATGATCAAGATTTTGAAAATCATCATCTTTAATTACGTTATCATTGGATTCTTCATCATTAATATATTCGGCCTAAGTATCATCATTGTCATAAAATGCATCCTGAGTATAGTCTTCATTTGCTTGTATTATAAAATTGGCTTGGACTTCATCCAGTTGTGCTATGTTGGGATCAACATCTCTCCTATGGAATTAATATATATCTGCATCTTTAATTCGAATGGCTTCATTATTGAAATTTAATACAATCTCTTAATAAACTTCATTTGCATCCTTATTGAATTGACCATTATCCTTTTCACAAAAATCGAAGACATTTTAGTGTTGAAACTTTTGAACAACCTTTTAATTGTTGCCCAATACAATATCGATGAGGTAGAAAACTTGCTTCACTTGACTTTTAAAGACAAAAAGGATCATTATCTTACCATGTCTTCCTAATATTGATACTAGTAATTTTCCTGTACACTTTCATATCAATAAGATTAAACCATTTACACTTAAATAGAACAACATTCTTATCCTTGATATAGTGCAACTCTATTATTCCAGAGATGACACCATAGAAGTCAATAAAATTGTCACCATGACATCCCTCAATAACAACCCCACAATTTTTGCTTCTAAGTCGACTATCTCGATCTTGTGTGTGAAATCTCACCCTATTAACAATGTAACCTGTATATTTTTCCCACAAATATGAAGCTCACATTCCAAACTATATAATGCTATTGTTGTTTATCGCATGTTACAGTTATGTAATCGTATCATCTGTATGAAAAAATGAAATGAGAAGTTATTCTGACATATAAATTGTCATATGTTCATAATATATACAATCAATATGTAACTTACTTGATTTCTAAAACATGATACAAACTTCAGCTTATGCCTTTCTTCAACATCAATAATCTCTTTGCTGCGAATGGGCTCTTTATGCTCTCTATTTAAAAAAGTAAATGAGAATAAGGAAATGAGATTCAATGAAAATATTCTAATATGACTGTTTGAATCAAAAAGAATATACGTACAACTTTCTCAAAATTGTTCAAAATATATCAATGGGTGATTTGGAATTTGTGTTTAGTTAATTCCACATATTTACATACACTAAGTGGCCTTACTTTTTGGGAGAAAATTGATAACCCACCCTCTTCATCAAAATCAAAGCTACTTTTTGGTCTATTAAATCTTGTCTCCATATCACTTAAGTACATTGAAAAAAATGTCAAGCATTCATTTGCTATATAAGCCTCTATAATAGACCCTTCAGGTCGAGCTTTGTTACATACATAATGCTTAAGAGAGCATAAGAACTTGAATCAGAACTTTAAAATATTAGGAATTGTTAATAACAAATAACTTTGAAAAAGTAAAAGTTAATCTGAATTACCTTTCAATCAAGAACATCCATCAAAATTAAACCAATCCATAGAGTTTTAATTCATATGGTAAGTGAATTGCCAAATGAACCATAACATCAAAAAAAGGATGGGGGAAATAATAGTTCAAGCTTACATAGAGTCAAAGCTATGTCTTTTTCGATTTTGACAAGCTCTTCAACTTTAAGTGTCATGTAACATAATTTCTTAAAAAGCTCTCCCAATTGACCTAAAGGTATAGACATATCCTTCGACAAACACCCACGTATTCTAACAGGATGTAATCGTTGCAAAAGTACATGATAATCATGACTTTTCAACCATGATATTTTTCCCTCATTAACATTTACACAATGACCTCTATTTGATGTGTATCTATTAGGAAAATTCAGTGATTGGAGAAATTGATAGAAAGATTGTTTCTTCCTTTTTGACATGTTGTAACAAGTAGGGGGAATAATGTATGACCTAGCATCTCTTTTTTTCAAATGTAAGTCTTTTCTAATATTCATGTCTTCCAAGTCAAGTCTCGCCATAATTGTATCTTTCGATTTCCCATCATAGTTCCTAAAATATTCTGACAACTATTTTTCTCAATATACATCACATCAAGATTATGCCTCAATAGTAATTCCTTTTAATATGCAAAATGGAAAAATATGCTTTTTTTGTCCAACTGAGTTCAACATCATTTCTCTTTCTCTTTCTATTACTTGGGTGTTTCTTAAGTGTAATGTCACCTAAATGTGATAGCTGGTAAACAATATCATCACTAGACAAGTACAAAGGAGCTTCACATAATTCTGCTTTGTCATTAAACAATTTACATCTTCACCATCCATGCCCATGTTCCAAACAATCCACAAAACAGTGACATATATTCTAAATATTTCACTTTGAACAACAGCAAAAGTTTGTATTCCAAATTCCTATAGATCCTTTAAGTCATTAATTAATAGTTGCATGAAGACATCGATATTCCTACAAGGAGTAGTAGGACCTGGAATAAGAAAAGACAATAACATAAAAGGCTCCTTCATACACTTCTATGGAGGTAAATTGTATGGTACTAAAATTATCGGCCACATGTTGTATGAAGTACTCATATTTTCGAAAGGATTAAATCCATCTGAGGCCAATCCAAGTCAAATATTATGACAATCCTATGCAAACCATGGAAACTTTCTATCAAATTCTTTCCATGCCATTAAGTCTACTGGATGATGCATAATGCTATCATCAATGCGTTCCTCTTTATGCCACATCATATCCATGGCTATTTTATTTGACATAAAAAGTATTTATAGTTGTGGTTTAATAGGAAAGTATTGAAGGATTTTATTCGGTATCTTTTTTCCTCTCCCATCATCCACTTTCCACCTTTATGTATCATAAATCAAACACTCCTGAACATCTTTACTTTACAAAACACACTCATAGTTATATACATGAATTGAACTATATATTAATCCAAGGTCCCTTAACAATTTCTTTGCATCATAGTAAGATTTCGACATTTTGTGTCCAATAGGTCATGCATCATTTTGTAAGTCAATTAACATGTCAAAAGACTTGTTACTCCATTTATTATAAACCTTCAAATGCAACAACTTGACAATAAAATATAGTTGTGAGAAATTTGAGCACATGGATATAATTCTTCTTGAGCAACATTCAATAACTTCCTAAAGTTATCTTTGGTAATAATACCAATTATATTAGGCATATTTATTTCATTGATAGTCTCCATATAATTCCCATAATCGTCTAGCTTCCATATGTTCTCCATGATAAAGCCATGAAGTACAGAATTTATTTATGCCTCAAATTAGCAAGTGATTATATACCACATTTTGACTTTGAAAGTCAACATTTAAGAAATCGATGCAAGGATAATGAACACAACATTCATCACCCATTTGATGTTGTACAAATTGCATAAAACTCTTAACTCCTATGTATTTAGTGGATCATTTCCGATGAGACATCTGACTTTTATCCATGTCGCTATATAATAAAAAACTAATAATCAAATTAAATGCAATCCTTGTTTAATTGTTATATGACAATAAAAATTATTACTATTATAGTCTTTTGGATTGAAGTTTGTTGAAAAAGTTACAACTAAAAAATAGTAAGGTACATGGCATTGTTTTCCCTATGAATTCGAGAAAGCAAGTTCTCGTTGTCGGTCCTAGGCTTTTGAAAATTTTCACCTATAAGCCTCATTGGAGTTGCATCACTGGTTTCTAGCCAATATACCATCATAAGGGTTTATTATTCCTTAATGTTTCAAACAATAGCCAAATTAAATGCAATCCTCATTGAATTGTTATGTGACAATAAAATTTAATACTAATTAAAGTCTTTCAGATTGAACTTTGTTGACAAAGTTACAACTTAAAAAAATAGTAAGGTATGTGGCTTTATTCATACCTGTGAATCAAGAAAGTAAAATCTCGATATCTATAAGGCCCCAAATTACACCCTAGTAGAAATGTTACATGTTCATGAAAGTAAATGTGATAGGTGTTGAAATTGTGATATGATTG
>JANIJH010000008.1:15236041-15246165 GCA_024520975.1 Erythroxylum areolatum
ACATTTAACCCCTTTTCTTCCAATTATGCCCTTCACTTACAAGGACTTTCCCAATATGCCCTTATTTGTCTTATATAGCTCTACTCTTTGAACCCACCTAACACCACCTAATATAATTCTAACACTTCATTCTAAATTCTCATTTCCATTCAATGCCCCGTTCATCCTTGCTAAATTTAAAGACTCAATTAAAAATAATAATAAAACAATTAAAGCAAAATACAGAATAAATAAATTAATTAATTAAAAAAAATTCGGGCCCCAATAGATATACTTTTCATGTATTCTTTGTCCCTCTGTTTGTTATGATGTGGTTTCGATTGTCTGCATAAATTACCACTACTATGCTTCATTGTGATTGATTAAAGATGTATAAGTACTAAACTATAGTACTTTCACTTTGCAAACCCTCCTTCTTATGCTCTATTTTCAATAAATGTTTAGCTATTTATTGTGAGTTCTTTTTTTGTTTTTGCATATAGTGTATGGGGATTGTGTTTGTTTTTGTGTTTCTAAGATGATTTATTGTCTTCCTTTGTTCTTTTGATAAGTTAAAACAAATGATATTAAATAATAATCAGTTCATTTACAAAGATGTAGGCCAGCTACAACATATACAACGAAACGATAACATTTCAAGAAGGGCCTTTAAACTAACCACAAACGGTGAGTTTATAGCTAATGCTTCTACGTTTAAACATGGGTAAAAAATCATTTAGCAAAAAGGGTAAACGTAGATCGCGTCTTTCCCCTCTTCGCCTAACCCTACCAAATTAGGGTAGAGTGTTCGGCGATCTTTAATCCAAATGCAGAGATGGAGGATTGAGCTCTACAACCAATGCTGCTTTCGGTGTTCCTCTACAATCAATGGTCCTTCTAGTGTTCACTTGGATGACTTCACACTTTTAGATCAAGTTATGCGTGTTATGTTGGACCCTGTCTCTAGAGCCCAACGTTCGATTCAGATACCAAAGATGCTTGACCCAGGTCTCAAGACCGAGAAGACCATTCGAGACAGTCGCGTGAGAGTGATGTGAATAAAAAGTAAGTATTGCATTTATAAAAAAATAAAATCTCAGCGTGGTAGCAAAAGAGAGTTCGTCACGGTAAGCTATAGGTTCATCGCGGCGAACCCATGGAGTTATCTCCATGGACCCTTCAGAAAAGTTTCACCGTGGCATAAATCATTCTTCGCCACGGCGAAGATGCCTTCAGAAAGGTTCACCATGGCGAAACCCTTAAAAACCGAAACCCACAAACATTTTAAACAATCACGTACATTCAAATCTAACCATCCAACTCACCCACCCGACAAACATAATCATACACAAATGGAATTTCAATTATGCATTTCCTTACTAATTCAAAGAGTTTAAGCAAATACATATCATCATACACATCAAAACTTAAACAAAATACATAAGGAAATACATAAGGATGCTCAATGTTGATATGCTTATAAGGCTATCCAAAATCACTAACTTAGTACAAAAGTCTCTAACTTTCTTGGAATTTTTTATGCCTTGCAAGGATTAACGATCTTCTCGTTCTACACCTAAGGAGTGGAAGGTAATGGGGGGAGTTACAAAACACAGTGGCTTACACATTTATAGCCATTCGCAACGAGTCACACATTCAAGCATATAAACATATATATGTAACAATTTAATACTCCACAATTTAAACTCATAGTTACCAAGATGTCATCATAAAGAACATGTCATGTAATTTATTCATCACCACATAACACTCCATTATGCATCATGCTTAACAAATCAATGATGAAATGCGCAACAAATGGCTCAAGAGTTCCGTGGAACAAAATGAATAAACTGAAGTTTATACCGTGAACAAAAATATACGATTTCTCAGGATCTCGTGTCCTCAAACGAGCAACTGGGAGAAGGCTATATGTCAATGTACACGTGACTAATGAAATGTTCCTCTCTTGCCCAAACACAATCAAATTTCAATGCTTATCTCATTTCACACACATTCATACTTTTCATGCTCATCATTTTTTTTCTCTTTTTGCTTATAAAAGGTACCATGACATATTTCAAGGCATAACATGATCACAACCACAATGCATTTTCACAATTTCCATAATTCAAAACAAGCAATTTAATACACAACATACAAGCAAGCAAGACAATTTGCCCATATTACATAACAACTATAAATATATTACCCACCTAATTTCGCTTGATAATCTAAGTTCAATGTTGTCTTTCCTCTTGCTCTGGGATCATGCTTGCTTGGTTTCCTATAACAAACCAAGCTTTCATTCAAATAACATTCAAAATAAATCCATAAGGTTTCAATAATCAAAAATGCTAAAATTGACTATAATCCTTTCAAAACCTAGACTTTCGGGTCAACTTTTCCATGATCATTATGATCAGTTCAATGAAGGAATTTGCTAACAATTTCTTCTAAAAAATGTCCCCATTGTCTTAAGTTTCCAATGACACCAAAATCATTCAATTTGGTTTAGTAATCCGAAAGTTATACTCGAAACATTTTCAAACTGCTCTTATACTGAGACAATATTATATACTCAACTTCTTTCCAAAAATTGATATCCTTAGAGACTGAATTTAAACTTAATTTCTTCATACAACTTGTAGACCTATGTCTCTATTGTACTACAAATAAAAAATCACTCCATTTGGATAACTACATAAAAAGTTATGCTTAAAATACCAAAACATGTTCAGTGTTGAAAAGTTCACCGCGACGAACTTTTCCAGAGAGGAAAAATTCGCCCGAAATCAGGAGTTCGCTGCGGCGAACTTCACCCTTCAAGTTGGCTAGGGCAAACTAAGGAATGATGGCTGCAGCAAACTTTGACAAAGGCAACACAGACATGTTTCATTTTTTAGATTTTCTTCCCACCTTTCATATATAATCCATCTTAAACCTAAACCATCCCTTCTAATTCATTTTCAACCCCAAAATCATTCACAAATAAATCATAATCTATCTTTGATCATTAACCCTAAAATATTAAAACATTTTCATATACCATTCATCAACAACTTCCTACACACATTCAACTTCATTTTCACTTCTAACTATCATTAAACATGGTTCATCCAACAATCAAGAAGGGTTAATGTTTATACTTACTTGTTTTAGCCTCAAAGTCTTCAAGATCTCCAAACTCTAGCTTCCTTATTTCTTTTCTTCTTCTTTTCCCCTCTTTTCTCTTCTTTTCCCTCTTCCACGACACTTACCTTCTTTTCTTCTAATCCAAGACTACATTTTATTCTAATCTTCCAATTTTTCCCTTCATGTAGTTGGTCTTTCCAAAAATGACCCTCCTTCATTTAATCAAAGTCTACTTACCTTAGGCCATTTATCTAATACCTTAATCATACACTAATTTCATTCTAGCTTTGGCATAATAATTAACTCAAAATAAAATGGTTTATCTAGCAAGACCACCAAATTTATTCAAATCATGTTTAATAAATAAAAAAAAATTCAGGGCCTAACACGTTAAGCATAATGTCAACAACTACATCAGATGAGCGTAGGCTTCACAAGTACCTTCATTCTTCCATCTTTATTTTTCTCCTGCTCTATATTAATAATTAATTCTCCGTGAGGAGGCTATATTAGGGTATATCCTTTCTACACGAGTAGAATAGAGAAATTTCTTTCTAATTCCACGAATTAGAGAGTTAAGCACCTCCTTTATAGTACAAGTGGTATTGTGAAATCTTCTATTGTTTCTCTCTTGCCAAATCTCCTTGATGGAGGAGGTGAAGGAGATGATATATATGTACTCGTTATATTTAGGAGTATGGTTCAGATTCAGAAGCCAATCAAGTGCTTCCATGAATGTTGTACCTGTATTAGAAATAAGACTCAATTCCTTGATCCGCTCCCATAGAAACTGTGAAAAAGGGGCATTTAAAGAAAAGATGATCCCTTAATTCTACCTCTGTCTCACATAGAACACATACTGGATTGGTAGTAACGAAATGCATTCTGTCTGTAGTGCTTAGCTTTTTTAGCACCGTAAGCCATAAGAGAATAGAGTAACTAGGCATAAGTGACTTGTGCCAAATAATAGGAAAACATATCTGCCTTGTGCTGTTCCGATTCTACCACTTCCTAAATCTTGCAATGTTAAAGGTGTTTGGAGGCAGGTTAATACATTGGAAAGTGTACTCTCTATCTAGGTTTGGTTGATAATATGGAGTAAGATACTGCAGCTCTAATGGAATGTTCCATTGACCTTTTAGTAAGATGGATTTAACCTTCGCCTTGATAGGAAATCCATTCCAAAGTTGAAGAGTCTGACAATATCTAATTAAGGATCTTTTGCCTGTCCAATTATCAAACCATAAGTAATCCTTATCTCCATTTCCAATTTTATTTCAAAAATAGGTCTAAGCTTCAAGAGCTGGGTTAAGGGCTAAGAGAAAGAGGGTTTTAGAGGAATAAACCAAATACTAGAACCTTTTAGAATATAGCTATGAAACCATCAAATCTAGAAAGATTTCTTTTCCAATAGGATATTCTAAACATTCTTAATTAATGCTGATCTATTAAAGGATGCAATAGGAATCAAACCTAATCCCCCTTATTCTTTCCTTTTGCAAACTTCTTGCCATTTAACCTTAGCAAAATGACTATCTAAATTTAAGTTTCCCTCCAGGAATCTTCTAAAATGCTTCTCAATATTTTTAATAACCCCTTTAACTAGAGATATGTTCGTGGACCAGTATATATAAAGGGAATTCATTATAGATTTGATAAATTGCAATCTCCCTCCAAAAGATTGTTAGTAGTGTGCCCTAGGCCAATGGACATATGTGACTTTAGTACTAACATTATGATTTATTAATAATATATTATGAGGTATTCTTTTATATATGCATGTATATAGTTTATGTAATGTGATTGCGTTCCATAAATAGTATTAGGCTTATGTCATCAAGTATGTGACTTAATAGTAAAACCACAAACATTATAATACTATTCTAAACTGTCCCTAGTCGATTGTTATTGGTGGAACAATAATGAATTAAGGCTAGTATGTGTTCTAATTGATGATCACGTTTTTCTAATCATGGATATGAGCTATCAAATCATAAACATAAATATATGTTAAAGAACATATATTGGACTGACCCACAGAGAGAACACTACATGGTTTCATGTCATTAGTGATTCTCAATATGGTTTGACTTTAGTCCTCTGACCTGAAGTCATCATGGTTCCCTACATGAGGAATTCAGTGTTTTGATATTAGACTAAGTTATCTTTAACTGAATAACAAGTAATCTTATGTTGGACATTAAATGAATCATGCGAAGGGATGTGAATGATATAGATGGGATTTGTACCTCCCTTAAATGAGAGAGATATCATTTGGGCCTCTTGACAAGTATGAATGAAGAAATGCATTGCTGTGCTCAAATGAATTGATGAGGAGTCATCAATGTTATTTGTTATAATCAGTCAACTTGGGGATTAAGAAACTGTGATTAATCAAAGGATGACATGTACCATGCCTTGTGAGTAATCTTGATATCATAAAGGGACTGAGTTTGTAACCATAGTTACAGGTTAAATCGGATTACCGATCCTCATTTGACTTGGGTAGTCATAATGTCTTGCCAGAGGCCGCTTATGACTTATGGGCCTTGAAATGTGATCAAGCCCATTGCCAACATCAAATGATCCTATAGGGTCGCACACAGAGAGTGATGTGATCTGGGTTTATTCTCTTGGGCCTAATTTATTAGGCACTGAATAAACATATGTGGATATATTTATTTATTGGGTTATATTGAATTAAGTTGTCAGACTTTTATTATATGAGATATAATGTGGGCCAAAACTTATTGGGCTTCAATAATTCTAATGGGTTTAGGATTATGATGTTCTTATTCCTAATAGGAATAGGGAATAGGTTTTCTCTATAAATAGAGAAACTTATGTCTCATTAGGGGTGAGACTAAAACCCTAGCCACCTAGACCTAGTTGCATTCTTCTTCCGAGAGAAAAATTATGTGGCGCTCAAAATAGGTTTTAGAACATGCTAGCACACATTAACCACTGCTCGGATCGTTCATCCTCGTGTGGATACTGGTAGAGGACGTTCACGTACTGCAGCATCTACAAATCTGAAAAAGAAATAAGTACCAATCCGCGTCAAGAGTAATTTCGTACGTGTTATAATTTTTTGATTATACTTCTTACTATATAGTATGGTCCACTCCGTTGTGTATTATGAATACCCGAGTCATAGGCAATCCAACAAAGATAGCAGTCGATTAGACCACATTCCCAATCTTCTTTATATCATATCTATCAAGGGAAGGCATTCTGAAAATTGAACTCTTTTTGTGGTGATGGGAAGACCCAAATAGGACAGAGCAGCTGGCTTCCTACTCATCCCTATGATTATAGAGATATTGTTTTCCACTGTATTAGCACCTGCAACTAGAATGAACTGACTTTTTGTAAAGTTAATCTCCAAACCTTAGGGATCTTTAAATAAAGAAAGGGTTGATATGAGTAGTTCAATAGATTTGTCATGTGCCTTGGAGAAAAGCAATAGATCATCTGCAAAGTTGATAAGCCCTACCCTCTTGCATTTAGTATGAAATTTAAAGAACTTGCTATTACCTACTTTCTGTTGGATTAGCTAACCTACGACTTCCATGTAAATGATAAAGAGGTATAGGGAGATAGGATCACCTTGTCTCAAACCTAAAAATGTCAGTTGGGGTACCATTAACTAGAATGGAATAAGTTGGATTGGTGATACAAGCCTCGACCCAACTGACAAACTCCTTAGGGAAACCCAAGAGTCATAATGTCAAAAGGATGAAGTCCCATTCAACATGATCAAAAGCTTTCTTAAAGTCCAGTTTTATGATACAATTCAGTGGGCTATTCTTCCTTTGATACCCTTTCATCAGCGTTTAAACAATGGAAATATTATCTTCAATTCTTCTACCATGTAAGAAAGCACTTTAATTGTCAGAGATCAATGAATCCAAGACTGGCTTCAACTATTTGTTAAGATTTTGGAGGTAATATTATATAGGAAGTTGGTACATGCAATAGGCCTAAAGTCATCCAATATAGAGGAACAAGGGGATTTAGGAATTAAGCATATGTGAGTTTTGTTGATCTCGTTTAGTAGTACTCCCCTAGAGAAAAATTCTAGTATTACTTTTTTAACCATAGGTCCAATATCCTGTCATGTCTTTTGAAAAAGTAACCATTGAAATCATCAAGACCAGGAGATTTATTGGGGTGCATATGAAACAATACCTCTTTTATTTCTCTCTTCCATTGGTTTAATGAGAGCTGCAGCTTGTTCCTGAGAGATCTTTTTATGAATAAAGGATTCAATAATGATTGTAGTAGCTTGGTTCCGTGAAGAGTCGTAGAAGCTCTTAAAGAATCTCTCCACTTCTTTTAGAAGGTCTTCTTGTTTAGAAATTTCCTCCCCATCTTATAACTTTAGTGAGCAGATTCTATTTGCATTTCTCCTGGCTAGGACAGAGTTGAAAAAGAATTTTGAGCACCGTTCACCATCTTTTAGCCAATTGACTTTTCCCTTTGTTCCATTAAATTGTCATGATCCCTAGCTTTAGAAAGATAAGACATCAAAAGAGTCTTCTCGGTACTCAATAAGCTAGGATTGGCAGGATCCAAATCAAAATTATCCTGGACAATTTCTAATTCCCCCTAACTTTGACAACTGATTGCTAAGTGGGGGAAGATCTTCTACTTATTAAGATTTTCATCTCCCTTTTGATAGCTTTAAACTTCTACATAAAAACAAATTGTTGTTGTTGGCCCCCGAATTTCTTTTCTTGTTGAATTAAGCATGGTTTAAATAAATTATGAGGTTTTGATAGATTAATTTTTGGAGTTAATTGTTATGTCAATGTTAGTAGGATATATTTCATTGGTTAAATTGATTTAAAAGTGGTAAGAATGCCTAAAGGGCATTTTTGGTATGTTACTTAAGCATTTAAGATCATCAAGCATGAAAGGAACAGTAAAATGGACTTTTAGCACTCATTAAGGGTATAATGGGAAGAGGAAAATGTTGTCTTACTTTTGAGAAGAGAAAGCATGAATTGAAGATAGAAAGAAGAGAAGAAACGAAAATAAGAGAGAAAGAAGTGAGTGTTTCGGCTTTTGAGAGGAAAGAAGTTTGAGTTAGGGTTTCATCATTCTTAATTTTCAAGAGGGAATTTGAAGTTGTTCAAGAAGAGAAAGAAAGAGAAAGATAAGAGCTTTCATTTGGGCCAAACATCTTTTCGTTTGGAGAAGAGTTAAGGTAAGAGCATTTTGATCTTCTAGATTTTTGAAAGGGTTTTAGTTCATGAGGCTTAGGAAATGCATAGATTTTAATATTCTAGGATCAATTTTAGTGAATGTGCTTTCTTTGGGTTTTCAATTTGAATTCCTATTGAGTGAAATTTGCTATTGTTAAAAAAAATGAAGAAAGCCAAGAGGAGCAAGAGGAGAGGCATTCTTAAGCAATTTTTTAAGTGAGAAATTCAAGGTTGGTTTCATGTTTATAATTAAGTAAATAAGCTATTAATGTTTCTTTCAAATAAATGGAATTTAATGTTTTTAACTACTTTATAAATGTGAATTTATTGCTCTTTAAATGCTTAGAGAAATTTCTATATGTTTAGTAAATGAATTGGGTTGATAATTTATGGAAAGAATGTAAAAATGGTTTTTGAAAATATGTTATGTTAATGATATTATGTTTCGGAAATGTCCCATTATTGGAAACACGTTATAAGATGTGAAATGCATGACTATATGAGTTTGTGGTAGTCCGTTCTATTAAAGTCAAGTGCACTTTAACTTTATTAAAGGCTTCTCTTGCCTACCCGCTAGTGGTACGGAGCTCCTTCATAAACTCCAGCATTTTTACGACTACGCAAAACCATTATATGAAATTGTGATAGTATGTTCTGTTTATGATTACACGAGACCATTATATGGGGATGTGTTATTACATTCTATTTACGGACCTACCCAAACCATTTTTGATGTAATTATGTGTTTAGAATGTGTTGACAAGTTTGATGAATGCATGACTTATGTTACTTATGAATTGTTTAATAATGTGAGAATTTTGGAACTATGTGTTTTATGGATTTTGATGCAAAGTGATTATGACATTGAGCATTTTTATGATTTTGCTTATTTCCAATTATAAACTTGTTACTCATGAGCTGTTAAGCTCACCCTTATTCTCCTTCCTATATTCAGGTGTTGAGTAAGAGACCGAGTAGTAAAGAGTCACGGCACCACTCCAAATTTTCAAACTTTTATATTATATAAACACAAGGCTTTAGTCACATTTCATATTTTACTCATTCATGTATCTTTTGTATTTTGAGATTTTGAGACATGATGTATTATGGCTTGAAATACCCGTTAAAGCTTTGTAAAACTCTTATCTTTTGATGCTAATGAAATATGTTTGCGGTTTGCTCATGAATTTTCAAGTTTTCGCCTACCATGTCTCAAGAATTTTATAGGAAGTTTCTTGGGTTGGTTTGTATTTATTTCTTTGAGGTTGAGTAGTTAAGGGGTAAAATTTAGTGTGGATTGTTGGGAGTGGGTTGTGAATCTGAAGGTTTTACCGGGGCGAACCTTTCCTAAGAGTGTATTCGGTGTGATTTTTGGCGAATTCACAGCGGTGAAGCCTAGCGTTCGTCGCGACAAATTTTTTTCCAGAGGAGTTTCTGCATGATTTGGTAGGAAAAAGGTATCTGGTGTGACTGTGAGAAATAATGGCGCGAGCGCGACAGAAGCTGTGAATTTAAGGAAGAACAAGGTGCAATCGCGAGAGTGTGTAGTGCTGTTGGGCCCGGGCCCCGGAACCCCATTCCCGAGGCGGCCCCTCGGGCTGCGCCCGGGTCGGGTCGCAAAATACATCGGACCCGATCTCAACATCCACACAAAGGTCGATTTGCACAAGTATTTTCATACATAAATATCATACACACGACCATGCTAAGTAAACAGCCCGAAAACCGAGGGGTTACATGTCATTACAATCCAAAAGAAATGCAACAAGTGTTATCGAACATACGTAATACAAAATAAAT
>JANIJH010000008.1:15246265-15258639 GCA_024520975.1 Erythroxylum areolatum
AAACCTAAGGGAAAGCACAAAGACTCAAATGCCCTCCTAATTAAGCCTTAGCCTCACTAACTTAAGTGAACTTCCCAAAATACCCCCAAACATTTTAATCCCTTAATTCCTATTTAACCATATTTAATCTCAATTATACTTCAATTAACCACTAACACACCCAGTTAAACCAAACTAAGCCATAAACACAAAATTAACACAATTCATACCTAATGACATCATTAAAAAAAATTCGGGGTCCAACAGGTGCAATCGCACTCGGGATGTTTGGCTAGGAGCTATGCTAATTGCACACTGGTGTGAATGCAAGGGTCATGGTGTGATCGCACTTCATAACTTCAAGGAAAATTCTATCATTTCATTAACTTTGCATGGGAAGTCACAATCGTGCACCTAAAAATTTTCCCAAACCTGACCATGTTTGATTCTTTTTGTCGTAACTTTGTCATCCGACCTCCAAATGACTTGATTCTTAAACCAATAGATTCCTAACGCATTTCTTTATCTCTCCATAAAAATTGATAGCCTTTGGTGTTGATTGAAAAAGATTGATGGAAAGAAAATGAGGGAATCGGTTGAAAGAGCATGAATTGGTTATGAACATACTTTGACTTTTTAATCATATCTTGATCTATAGAGCTCCGAATGATATGGTTATTGTTCCATCACAAAATATTTCTAGGTCCCAATATACCTAATGCCAGATAGCTGCCAAGAAGCACAAGCAGAAAAATAAAATATGCGCTCCAGTTTATAAAAAAACTAGAGACCTACAATTGTTCCGAAGAAGTCAATTCACGATTTTGGTATCTAATCGTTGTGAGCACACCACCCTTGTGGGATGCATGCTCAGATGTCACTTAGGACGTTGAGAATGTGTCTTGCGAGGGCGGGGTGCCCAATAGTTGTGTACCTATAACCGTAGCCTCCAAACCCATTTGTAAAGCCTTAGAGAACCCCTCATCAGCAATTAATAGATTGTTAGCCTAAATGGCCCTCTTCTGCCTTATTTATGAAGAAGTTCTCGATTTGCATAGGCATATGGTCTGAGAATAAAGGGTCTAAGAAAGAAGTTACATTATTAGGAAACTGAGTAACCTAAGCTTTATTCACTAATATCCGATCCAGTTTTTTCCTCAAAGCCCATCTTCCTATTTGCTTATTACTCTAGGTATAGAAATGGCCCTAAGACTTTAGGTCAAAGATTTTTAGCTTACCCATACAGTCATTGAAGTCAGATGAAAAGTTTCTCAGACTGTAATTTCCTTCAACTTCTATTCTATATATTGTATAATTGAAATCTCCACATAAAAGTCATGGTCAATTGACCATCTTCTGTAATTGCAGTAAGCTTTCCCATAACAATTTCCTCTGGACGACATGATTAGCACCATAGATAAAAGAGGAAAAGATGTCGACATTTACCTTAAGGAATTTACATTTCAGGTGTATGGCTTGCATCTCTGTGACAAAAACTGAAAATCCACCAAAGTAGGATCATATCCAATAATGATTCTCCCGCACCTATGGGTTTGATGGTTGGATATAAATTTCCATCTTGATCCTAGTTTATTCAATAGATTAAGGTTTTCATATTTGATTTTAGTTTTGAAAGGAGCAAAAATCTATGGCTTCGTGTTATAGACAAAATCCCTTAGAACTGAGAGCTTTTTAGGGCAATTGATCCCCCTCATATTCCACATGATGATTTTCATAATTCAAATGATTTTGTTTTTGGAGCCTTTCCTTTTGCTCCTGTTGGATTTCCTTTTAGTGGCTGTCAAAAATTTTCCAATAATAGGATCCTCCTCCTTATTATCCTCTGAAAGAGAACCTATAGTTGCCTTATGATCAAACCCCTTAGGATTGTCTTCCTTTGTTAGTTGTAAATGGGTTGACTTTTTTATGCCCTTCAATAGTTTTTTCAAGAAAGCCTGCTAACTATTTGATGAAAGGTCTAAAAGAGTATTTAACTTTTATTGTAATAATAATAACATAACCTTATATAGATAATATTATATTTCTTTACATCAACAATAAGGTCATGTATAATCTACTTTAAATTCTAAAATTTAAATATGATATAAAGGGTAAATAGATTAATTTTGTTTTAATTAGGGTAACTTTCATCTCATTACATAGATTGAAGAATTATAACTATTAAACTGTAGTACTTTCATTTATAATCGAAAATTTTATTATAAATTCACTTTTGCATAATATAACTCTTAAATCCATTCATTAAGGAATGTCGACGTGGTGACCAGTTTCTTATGGTGGAAATTCATTATGTTGGGAGGAATGTGGAAAAATTGTCTCTAATGAAGTAAAAATAATAATACAAAACAAATCCCCTTCTCATTCATTAATAACCATTTGCCTTTTATGGTCGATCTTCTTCTTCAAGGTTTTTAGTATCATCCGAACTACCTCACTTTCCTTATTATCTATATCTCATTTCCTATTATGAACCGATTATATATATGAACGTTTGATTATATATACTATATTTTGTGTTAAGCTTCCTTGAATTTTCAAGGAACATAGATGGAAATGGAAGTGAGGGCGATATCACAATGGTTTGTAAATGATTAGGGAAATCAGTTATTTTGGAAAATTCATCGATTCCAATGACTTGGTCTGATCATTCAGGTATACATGTGTTCCAATTTAGGTTCGTTATATAGTTTCACTAAACTAGCAATCTAAGTTCTAGATTGATCGTGTTTAAGCTGAAAGGTATCATACTGGCAATTCATCTGAACAAGTTGTCTTCCATTCTAAATTTGGGGACTCATTCATTGTATACTCTAGAAGTTTAGCTATAGCGAAGAAGCTATTGGAAGAGGGTGTCAACAACCCTACAGTTGAGGGAAGATCTTTTATTATTTTAATTGGTGCCTATGAATGTGCAAGGACCCTTCTTGGGGATCGAAACATAAGAACTCATTTACCTTTACCGACTCTCGTGTCATTTTGAATCAAAAAAATAATTATATCATTATCATTTATTGACACAATCAGCTGGACTCAACTTTAAACTTGGTTTATTGTTTTATCTGTAATAATTTTTCAAGCAACCTCTCTACTAGTTAGGAGTAAGGCTTATGTACTATTATCATTGTTATTGTTGTTGCTCTATATCTATAAGAATTGCTAAACTTCTAATTAAAAGTTTGTATTAATTACCATATATCATTATATTATATTGCTACCATTTCCAAAATTTTGATAAATTATTATATTACTATGTTACTAAATATTAATGATTAGAACTAGTTGTTAACTTAAAATTATGATATTTTTACCATTGTTCAAATTTAACAATTTGGTTCACAAATATATTTATGCCCATAATATATTTACTTTTCATATTTTAAAAAAATCTACCATGTGTTTTTCAACAATATTTTTTAACATTGAAAATAACTTGACAAAGAAAAGATATCCTTAGTAGGATTATAAAACATGCCAATTAAAATTAACTTAACTTTGATTATGACGTAGACTTAGCATTAACAATCTATCTTCCAAAATATTATTAATTTTAACAATACTATCAAATACAAAAATTTATCAAAATTCACCTAAAAATGTATAGAAAATATTTAACAAATACATTTTGTGACGACAACCATAATTGTCGCAAAATGTTATCACAATTGCGACGAATTTAATAAAATGGTTGCAAAATGTGTCACATCTGCAATTTTTTAAAATATTGTTGCAAAAAATTTGCAACCAACTAAATAAATCATCACACTAAGAACACATTTTGCGATGATATCTAGGTATCATCGCTCAATATTACGTTTTTACGTCCCTTATGTGACGATTATTCAAAACGTCACAAAAAAAGGCATTAGCGAATATATATTTCTATCGCTATTTGCTCCAACCATTTACGACGCTTTTTCTTAATTGACGCCAATTATATTGATTTCGCTGATAAAACTCTTTCGTTTTGGCGATGATATTGCTTATACATCATTAAAACTTCATGTTATTGCAACGATATCACTTAATCGTCGTAAAATATGTTCACTTTTTCAACATTTCATGGAAACATCGTAAAATCCTTTACTTATAGAGACAAAGACATAAATCATCGTTAAATGTGTTCTTTTATAGACGATTTATAAATCGTTGCCAATTAAAATGTCATGAATATATTGATCTATTGTAGTGTATTATCATTATCAATTTTACGAAAATCAAGTAGGTTTTGTTGCATAATTTCGATTCTATTACATTATCATTAAAAAAATGGCTTCCTTGGTATTCAAATCGACTTTGACATTTTCAACTCCATTTTTTTAGTTGAGAAAGAAACATACTATGTTTCTTAAAATTTAAAAAGCATGTTTTAACCTTTTCTTTTTTTTGGTCTCATTAAGCAAGCCGTGAGTCTTATCTTTTTCTCTGTTTATATTTTTATAGGCGGCTATAAAATTTGTAGTGTTTTATAGTAAGAACATACTAATAATTCTAAAAATAAATTGATTCCGTTTCTTTAATAGCTTGGCTACAAGCGCAAGTACTGGTTTTATTGGAGTAGAAATGTGAGTACTGTATTGTTGATCTTGTAAGTGCATGCTTTTGGTAAGAATTTTGTACAGGACACGTAGTCTAAGAAATGGGGCAACAAAGTCGAAATCTGCCCAACTATTCTGTTAAATGTTCTATCCAGCAAGCCAATAGTCTTTGACAGACTTGATAAAGACCTTCGTGTTTTTTTTTTATGAATATAAAATAATATCACGATTTTCAGCAATATAACAAGTGAAATATGTTTTACAGTTCAGTGGAACAAATTTCAGAAAGTTAATTATGTATGTATGTATGTTTTTGGAAATTAATTTTTAAAGGGTGAAACCTACAATTATTGTCAATCATTTCTTTCTATAGCTCACTGTAGTAACAGTGATTTGAGTCATTAAAAAAGAGAGAGCAAATTTGTGTTGTTCTGATCCAGCTCATTGACTTGACTGATAATGTAATGTGTGGTAAATTAATGTTGGTGAATCATATGATCATTGCAGTTCCAGCCAAATCCTACTAAATAAAACACAACAGAACAAGAGCAGCTCTCTCCCTTTTTTATAGTATGTGTAATACTAATATAATATCCGCCAATATATTAATATTAATATTGATTTCTTGCCTGGAATATGCCATTGTTAGTGTTAAGACCAATCTCAATCTCCCTCTGTTTCTCTCTCTTGCCCAACCTGCCCGACTGAACACTTTCCCTCTCTCCCTAAGCTCCTTTTGACTAACTTAACAACTGGGCATCACTTATTCTCCCTTGCAATCCTCTGTCCTTTTCTTCCATTTCCTGATGTAAATGATCCCAAGTTTGTTTCTTTGAGATGAGTTCTTCTTTTCTGTGCTAAATTTTTTAGCTTTTGCCCAAGTTTCTGTGAGGATGGGTTGCGTTCGTGATTCTGTAAAGTCAAAGAATTCTGAAGATAAATTAAGCAGCAGAAAAATTAAGAAAAATAAAGGAAATGGAAAGGAAGAGGCGGAGATTGGTTGCTGGGTCAAACTCAGGTTGATAAGCGGTTGCATGCCTTCGAGATCAAAAGTTGATAGCTCGTTGAGTGGTACCACTTCTCAGTATGGTAATCATCTCTTCATTTCCTTTGTTTGTGATGCTTCATTGTCCTTCCTTTAAAATAAAGAAACGTGATCCTACTGAAGTTTACTATGCTTATAATAGCCTCCTCTCCTCTCCTCTGATCATTTTAGTCCTTAGTTGCAAAAACCTTCTTTTCTAGATTGGAAGATTGGTACCCTTTGCTGCAAGTAATATATTAATTCTTCTGAAGAGCGTTTGAGAATTCCTTTTCTTGTTGGACGACCGAGGTTGATTGTAAACGGATAAAAGAGGGGATAGCGTGTTTCAAACATGTTTTTATCTTCTTCTTTTTGGCCCCCTTTTTCGCGTTAGTACAGATCCTCTATCAAGATCATGTTATTTTCTTTTACTAAGGCTAATTGGTTGATAAGTTCTATTATAATCGTTCATTATAGTAACAATAAAGCACTACTTGAACTTGCTGGAACTAGTTTGTTCTCTAGTTTGCGGCCCAAGTGAACTTGATTGGATTATGCTAGACGGTGATGTTAACCTTAAAAGTAGTCATGTGAACGCTTAGATATATTGCTCTGAATAACAACGCGTGTTTATTTTATTTTCTCTGGCTTTCAGTGGAAAGTAAATCTACGAATGAACAGAGCAGAGATCAACCAGTTGTTCCTGTGATGACCTCCAGTGCTACTAGTAACGGAGAAAGTGCTTCTTCCACCCCAAAGTTTAGTGAGGAACTGAAGCTTGCTTCTCAGCTTCGAAAGTTTTCATTTAATGATCTTAAATTAGCAACTAGAAATTTCAGGCCTGAGAGTCTTCTTGGGGAGGGTGGATTTGGTTGTGTTTTCAAAGGTTGGATTGAGGAAAATGGAACTGCTCCGGTAAAACCTGGCACTGGGCTTACTGTTGCTGTAAAAACCCTCAACCATGATGGACTTCAGGGTCACAAAGAGTGGCTTGTATGAACTCTTTCTATTAATTGAACATTTCCCCCTCCAATACTATATATTCATTTTTGTTTTCTTTTTTTTTTTTAACTTCCATGGTTTGATATATTCCAGGCTGAAGTTAGTTTCCTGGGGAACCTTCTCCATCTCAATTTGGTCAAATTGATTGGTTATTGTATTGAAGATGATCAAAGGTTGCTGGTCTACGAGTTCATGCCTCGAGGAAGCTTGGAGAATCACCTCTTTAGAAGTATGCAACTTTTGGGAACTAAAAACTTGGAAATGACTTCCTTCATCCTGAATATTGTGTTATTTGAAATCTAAAATATAGTGCTTTAATTTGCATGGTATCTTCAATGACCTCTTTGTGTGAGCTTGTGCATGCGTGCGTTAATATGAGGTTGGTACTTTGAATCCATAGTCACTCAAATTAAAAAGGAGTCTTATAATGTGGAATTCTTTACTTATACCCTCCTTGAGGATAATATCATTCATGAGAATCTACAGTCAAAAATATGGGTATGAACATACAATCAAACTTCCTCGTAAGATTGTGTTAGTAAGTTTCTTGGTATTCCAATTACTAAGTGAAACATCTTGGCCAAATTCCTTCCTTTAGAAAGTAGTTTTGCAAGGTTTTTCTCGATTATACTTTGAAACATTTTTGCTACTTCTAATCCAACTTTCAATTGATAAGTTAGCATCTGTGTTTCACTTTCGTGGTTACAAGCTTTATCCATGCATTGGAAGTAACTAAGTTCAAGTCAGAAAAAGGCATTCTGCACCAACTACTCTTGCTTTGAACGATTATAATTCTGTGGAAAAGATTCTATTCGCCTTGCTTTCTAGGATGTTAATTCCATTACAGCTTTCATGCTTAACAATTCGGTTGTTTCTCAGATTGTTTATTCTTCATGATTGATCTTTAATGTTCTTTGGTATCAACCACTTTATATGCAGAAGGGTCCTTGCCTCTTCCCTGGTCTATCAGAATGAAAATTGCTCTTGGTGCAGCTAAAGGTCTTGCATTTCTCCACGAAGAAGCTGAAAGACCAGTAATATATCGGGATTTTAAAACATCAAACATACTATTAGATGCGGTATGTGCCTTAAACATTCATAAACAGGGAACTTTTTCTCTTCATTTTCACATTTTCTTTACTCTCTTCATTGTTGTTCTGATAAGAAAAGTAATACTTCTAGGATTACAATGCCAAACTTTCGGATTTTGGACTTGCCAAAGATGCTCCTGAGGGAGATAAAACTCATGTATCTACTCGAGTTATGGGAACATATGGCTATGCAGCACCAGAATATGTGATGACGGGTAAATGGTGTTTAATTGTTTTTCCTGTGACGTTCATACTCGAATCAGTTTTGTCATACCTCTGCAACTTGGATATGAAATGAACTGTCATTATGAATTTAGATGGTGGAGATTGTTAAAGCAACTATTATGAAGTGGTGTATGTGGTGCTTGGATGTGCAAATGTTGCATTCTTAAAATTTCAATTTGGATGTCTATAATCCAGACCTGTAGTGCCTGCTCAGTCTTGGCTCAGATTAGTTCCTTTTAACCCTACCTGAATGTATGCTTCACTTTAAACCCATTAATAGATGCCAGCTGAATATACTAACATTGCTGTTAGGCTGCAGAATTTCACCAAACTGTTTGGAAATGCCATAATTCTGCATTGCTAGTGTACGAAGGGGTAAACGGCAGGATATTTCCTTTGTGATAGGGATTTCCTTGTCTTACTCATTGATACCACAACCATAATGTGGTGGCCATGATAACATAGTGAAAAATTCAGTTGTGAGCTATGAAACCTTTTTGCTACGAAAATAACGAAAAAGGGGTTGGGTTACTTGAAAGTTTATCAAGTAAGACCTGGAATGACTTCAAACATTGGCATCAATTGAGTTCACAAACTTGAATTCTTCTATCTCCCAATAAGCTGTTCTCAAGCTGTTGGGTGGTGCATTCACCATGGTTCTTTGCACACCCAAAGCCTTTAGTCCATTGAAAGCTCTAGAGATCTTTAAAGACCCCAACCTGTTGTGAATAATGGGTTTTTTAACCACTTTTCATGTTCATGTTTTCTATTTACATATGCCTCCCTTACCATCCTTTTGTTTGCCAAATATAAAAGCATTGCCCTCTTGTTAAATATGATGTATTCTTGTTTATCTAATTATTGAAGAGACAGCACAAGCTATCAAGAACGTATGGGTACTCAAATACTCATGTTATCTTTATGCATTCTTGATAATGGCTGAAAAGTATAGTTTCTTTAGCAAAGTAACGGTTACTTTTTTTTTCTCTCTCTCTTTGGAAACTCCTTAGGCCATAACTACTTTTAGTATTTGGTTTTAAAATTGCTGTCCTTTAAGTGTAACTATCAGTGGAAAGTGTCTACATTTTTTTTTTGGATGTATTATGTATATTACGAATGTTATAATATCTCAAGAGTGTTCTAGTCTAATTTATTCCTCATTTCACTTAGGGCATTTGACATCAAAGAGCGATGTGTACAGCTTTGGAGTAGTTTTACTTGAAATGCTGACTGGACGGAGATCGATGGACAAGAATCGACCCAATGGGGAGCACAACCTTGTGGAATGGGCAAGACCACATTTTGGAGACAGGAGAAGGTTCTATCGATTATTAGATCCCCGTCTTGAAGGTCACTTCTCAATAAAAGGTGCACAGAAAGCAATTCAACTGGCCGCACAGTGCCTCAGTCGTGACTCCAAAGCCAGACCTCGGATGAGTGAAGTTGTTGAAACTTTAAAACCCTTGCCAAATTTGAAGGATATGGCCAGCTCTTCCTACTTCTTTCAGTCCATGCAAATAGATCGTAGCAAGTCAAAATCTGATGCTAAAAATGGGATCAGAACACAGGGAGGATTTGTAGCAAGAAATGGACAACCCTTGCGAAGCTTATCCAGTCTAAGTGATGCACGTGGTTCGCCATACAACCAACCTTACCAATCACCAAAACCTAACGGCAGAAAGTCATAATTCCTGTTGGCCCTCTTTGGTGGTAGCATCAACAAGTACTTTATCACAGGTCATGAAAAAAGTGTAGGTGGTGGTTCCTTAATTTCTGTGAGAAGGGATGGTCTTTTCTTATCCATTCTGTGTGTTGTCAGTAAAAGAAGGAACTCACCTCTTTGCATTTTGCCTTCTGGTTCGTAGTCACCGAACATTCAAGGGCCCTTCCTACATTTACTCCCTTTTTCATTGGTTGTTTAGATGCATTGCTTGTTCAGATATTGGACTGGAATAGGAGATTGAGATGACACTGCAAATATGAGATTATTATTTTGATGAGAGGATGTTGAGGAAGTGACGGTTGAGAATGGTTGGTTAGCCGTATGGTTGGAAGGGTGGCGTGGTGCAAATGTATGTAGCTTCTTTTTGTCTCTGTTTGTGATCAATAACTCCGCCATAACCCCCTTCCATCTTTGCATTAACTGCTGCTTTTCCTGCCCTCTAAAACTGTTACTTCCAAGCATTAGTCTCTCTCTTTGTTGTACCAAAGTAGTTTGAAGGTGAAAACCAGTGATGTGAAACGTTCTTTGGTTGGATGAAAGCAAAGTGCTGTAACAATTCGTCAACTGCAATAGAGAATCTGTGTATAAAGCTTCTTGGTTGCTTATGTCATTAAAAGTGGAGCCTTTATTAACACATTTAGTTGATTAGGCTCATATTTGCCATGAGCTGAAGATTATTTATCAGGTAGGAATGAAATGGTTTTTCTACATGTGTGCCGCCAATTCTTTCGTTGCAATATCATATAAGTTAAAAGAAGCAGGACAGCAGATTCTATGGTGATTGGAGGGAAGATAACTTGAGTTTCTTTTCAGAAACAGATTGCTCTTGTCCAGGTTTAATTTGGCATTCGAAGTAAACCGTGGTAAGGTCATGTAATGAGGCAATTCTGGTTCTCAGAAGTCCGCAGGAGTCTAGGACATTTTTAGCTTTATGAGGGATGACATTTTGTGACAGTAGCTGGAAAGTCGATTGTCTTAAAGTGATACCAAATCCTGAACAACTCAATAAAACATTATCATTTGTTTGTGAACTTTCTAAAGTTTGTTTTGGTGTCAAAATATCAGAGTCGTACATTTCCTAAACAACCAAATATTCTTCTTTCTTAACCATTGGTCTTGTGAATCAACAAACCTAATTTTGTTGGCAAGTAAGAGTGGACTAAATAGTTTTAACTCCTCACTTAACGCTCTCTCTTCTAGGAGGTCTTGAGTTTGAGTCACGCTAAAGGAGGAGAAATAGCAAATGTTTTTGTTGATGATCCTCTAGCCTTCTGGGTAAAATTCTTTGATTGAATCAATTACGGACATTTTGCTTCCAGCAGCAGTGTGAGAGTTAGAGCTACTAGGGAACCTAAGGGCCAATGGGAATCTGATGTTGAGCAGGGCCAGTGATCAATCATTAGCTGAACAATCAAGTATGTGAAGATTCCTTGTGCGCAGAAATGTACAGGCTACGTAGGAACCTGAGAGATCTTGGGGTTCCAAGTTTGCATCCTCTAGGGCTCTTGGGGTGGGGTCTTAGAGACTTAGGATTAGTCTGACTAAGCTGAGATACCTAATGTAATCCAAAAAAATAAACCTGATTTTGCTTGATAGAATCACAAATCAAATCAACTATTGAAGTTCTTCAAAGCAGGAGGTGACCAATCATACTATCAGCGGGAAAAAGAAAAAGCTCCAAATCCATGCTACTCTATAGAGGCAGCTAGTTATACACCAGAAAAGGGCCAAAAAAAAGAAGAAAAAAGACAAGGACAGCTATCGTTGTGGAATGTTGGTGTCTTAAATAACAACAGGACAGTAACAATGTTATGAATATCGTACCGAATTGAGTTTTGGTACGATACTGTATCGGTACCTATCAATACTGGATATCGTTTCGGGTAATTTTTTAAATTTGCAAAATAGTCCCTCGGTATAGTATACAATTGTACTATATACTTTACTAGTTTACATCAACCATGTTTTCAAAAATCATAATAATAAATAATAATAACAATTAATATGAAATAAAAATAATTTGTAAATATTTCACATATAAATAACAACCACAATTAATATAAACAAAGACAATCATCATACAAATATAAAATTAAAAATAATACAAAGTATTTAAAATATTACAAGAATATAATTTCATCATTTTAATAAATAAAGATTCAAAACATCCAATAAAAAGAATAATAAATATCCTTAAACAAGTTACAAAAAGAGTTGATGACGAAGAAACAATCAAGAAAAAATAAAATCTAAAACAAAAACATTACAATTACCTTATATATATATAATCTAACATAAACATCAAATACAAGTAAAATTAAAAGAAGAGGAAAATAAAATCCTAGAATTCAATCGTCAATGGAAGGATGCCTGCTAGAATTACACTGACCACAGTGATCATTTGGTACAAAATTCTCATCATTGAGAGGAACTTCACAATCATTATCATTCAAATTTAATGCACTAAATGACACGTCAATACTTTCCCATATAAGATTATTTTGCAAATCCAAATCATTCATTTAAATCAAATTGGGTTCTTCAGAAACCCAATCTGTCAAAAAATCAATATTATCAATGACAATTGGATTAGTCGAACTACTTGTGCTATTAAGATTTTTAGTAAACAATTAAGTTTAATTATCAGAAAATTATAACAAATTATATCGAAATTAATAATGATAATAATGAAAATAACATATGAAGTGAATCACACGTTAATACAACACTTAGAAAATGATATTTGGAATGCACTAGAAGGGGGGGTTGAATTG
>JANIJH010000008.1:15263113-15274112 GCA_024520975.1 Erythroxylum areolatum
AAGGGAGGAGCCGAGATCCAAGGAGGATGAGGAAAGGAGGAGACGGCGATAGTGAGTGAGAGACTAAACACCGGTATGATTGATGTTTACGACTGATACTGATGTTAAGAGTATCGTTCTATTTTTTGGCCAGTACGGTACATATTGGCCTGTACCACCTGGTATGAAACGTTACTTATAACCATGGATAGTGAGACGCCACAGACGGCAAAGGTTGTACCGCTGGAATGGAATCCAAAGTGACGTTAAAACTAATCAAAGCTACTAGTATGCTATCAGCATGTAAATGGCCTAATGGATATGATATCGCCAGTGAACAAGGAATACAATTGTTAAGTATTGTTATTGTATTACGAACTGCCATTTATTATTGCGGACACGGAGCCAAAGACACAGTTGAATAAAGTGACAACAAATAAATAAGAATTTATAGTTATATAAAAATATCATCATCGTCAGTCGTCACCACTATCATGATAATAATAATTAGCCTACCATAATTCTCAGTCTCAATTTTCTTTTATTGAAATAGCATGATGTAGAATTGAAGCATGCACGTTCCTTCACTCTATTATATCGCGAACAAAGTTAATGTTAGAAAAAAAGACTATGTACGTTAGGAAAGAGGCTAAAATAAATTAATAATTGATTTCAGGAATTGACAGTTTCACTTTCTTAACACTATAGTCTATATAAATTTCTTAAAATATAACAAATAAAAATATTGTCTTGGATTAGCTACGCAAACATAAAGAAGAAAACATGTGATTATCTGGCAATTCAAACGTAAAGAATTTAATTTATGATGTAAACAAAGTTGTCCCACACAGTAATAACTCAGGCACGATGAATCCACGAAAAGACAGTAATTCTTTTTTACCGTTGAACATTAAACACATTTTTTTAATTGACAAACGGTCCCAAAATTCTTAAACCACAATTATATAAATTATTTTTAAAGCAAAACATTAATTACCAAAATCTTCATTAGTTCTAAAAAAAAGATATTTACCTATAACAAAAGCATTCTATACAAACACAACTATCCAAACCGTCATATTAAAAAATATATAAAATAAAAAAATTTTATTCAATTAATTTACTAACCTCACCTAAACTCCACTCTATCAAATCTCAACTATTGGGGTTATTAGTAATCTCTCTATCTTTTTAAAAAAATAGTGACAAGGTATGAACTACTTACTCAGTAAGAATAACTGATCGTACCTTTAAATCAAATAACTCAAAATATAAAAATTAGTCTAGTGATTTAAAAAATACACATAATCCTAAAATACACAACCTTAATCTATTCGAACAATTAATAAATATCTAAAATTTTGTCAAAGCAATGATTAAGACTAATATTATTTTCTTACAATCATTTATGTTTTATCCCATAATTAACCGAATTGTCTACCCCTGCTTCATCTAGTAGGATTACATTTAATGGTCTACCGACTTATCTCTACTCATCATAATTTCTCACCAAGTACAAATGTAATTAAATGTATAAATATTGACACACGGTATCTTAATTTCTCAATCTAATTTGGTACTCCGGTACTACATTAGTTCCTAGCTATCGGCACAAGATATCTTGGTATCACTCCGGTACTTGACCATCGACACAAGGCATTCTCAGGACTCATGATACTTTAATACCTAATTCACAGATATATGCCTAGTCGTTGTTGATATTGAAACAACTTATCAATCTATAACTATCGAATATAGCCTATCTTAGGCAAGCTACAGATTCTCTATTTACACAATTTATTCGAAGCTTATTATCAGTCAATCTCTATTTAATTTGCATGTTATTTGATGAATTAACAAGAGATACGTCTCATAAAACATATCAAAATATAAAAGCGAAATACCTTGTACTTTGTTAATTATTTGTGAAATAAAATAACATAATTCATATATGTAACTATTAATCGTTAATATTATTAATGACTAATTCAAAAGATAATTTACTATAAAATAATTTATTAATAACAAAATGATACACTATTCTAAAGGTGTGTCTAAGATTATCCTTATCTCAATTTCAAACTCAACTATTTGATAGTCCAATTTACCCCTTAATCGAACTTTCAGACTTAAACTTTACAAAATTATAATAGACTAACTTAATACAAATTTTCAACTCAATTTCACTTAATAATTCAAAATTATTCCCTTTTTCACTTTATTTTTAATTATAAAAATATATCCTTATTAGCATAACCATCATAATTACTAAAATACCCTTAACAATTAAAAGTCCTATTTTACCCTTAATTATTTCTATTAATATCAAAAATACCCATCTCGGAAGTAAATTCTAGTTTTGCCCTTAACTTTTTGTATTTCCTATTTTGCCCCTTAATTTTAATTTTACCCTTAACTTTTTGCACTTCCTATTTTGCCCCTTTATATAACTTAAATTTTACAAAAATCGTCATTCTCTCCACCCTCTCTTCTTCTCCTACCTCCTTTTTTTCCCCTCATTTTCTAGCCACCTTTTCTTCATTTTTACCTCTTTCCATGACTTCAATTATTGCCCCAAACAATCACAACATGCAATCCAACTATAAACTAGTGTAGGATGACTAGAAATCACAAAAAAAACATATAATAGTTGCTAAAATTACCTATATGCTAAGGGATTTTGGGCTTGTTAATCTCCATAATTTCCTCACAATTTATTGTAAAACAACCAAAATGAGGGAACACTTGAGAGAATTATCGCATATAAGAGAAAGATGGTGCATTAGTTCACTTACCAATATGAAAAATGGAGAGAAAAATAAAGAAGGAAGCTAATTTTTATTGCCGTGTTTGATATTTCTAGTTGATAGCTTCTTTTGTACCACTTTATTTAATTGTTTTATGGGCTGGGTTGGTTAGCTAAGGCTGGGCTAATTAGTTAAGGATGGGCTACTTTTTTTTTGGGCTTTACAATTCCCCCACCTTAAAAGAATTCTAGGCTTGAAATTAAATTACATACTTGAGGATCCAAACAAATGATGATACTGACGTCAAACTTCGTCCTTTACCTCTCGAGTCACTTCTCTCGGAGAACGATGATGACTCTACAAAACTCGCACCATCGGAATCTCCCGCCTCTTTAATTTTCTAATTTGTCTATCCAATATCTCTACTGGCTCCTCTTTATAAGTCATATCATTTGTAACTTCGATATTAGGCCTCGATATAACATGGCTAAGATCTGATCAATACCGTCTCAATATTGACACATAGAACACATCATGAATCTGTGATAACTTTGGTGGTAACACTAATATGTAAGCTAAAGGCCCCACATATTGTACAATTTCATATAGTTCGATGTATCTTGAAATTAACTTCCGTCTCCTACCAAACCTTATAATTCTCTTCCAAGGTGATACTCGTAGAAATACCTTATCTTTAACATTGTACTCCATCTCCCAATGATATTGGTCAGCATATTTCTTTTTCCGATCCTGAGTTACCTTCAAGCATTACGTTGCCACCCCTATTTTCTCCATTGTCTCTTGAGCCAACTCTGATCCCTCTAACAATCTAACACCCTCTATATCCCAATAAATTGGATCTCTACACCACCTGTAATATAGTACCTTAAATTGTGCCATACTGATGCTAGAGTGATAACTATTGTTATGCATAAACTCCATCAATGGTATCTATCCCAATCACCCTCCAATTTCAGCACATAAGCTCTCATCATATCCTCCAATGTCTGAATCATAAGTTCCGACTATCAAAGGGTGAAATGCAATACTCAAATTCAACCTAGTCCCCAAAGCTATTTGTAAACTCATATAGAACCAAGAAGTAAACCTTAGATCTTGATATAATACAGTAGACATTTAAACCCCTATAACCTCACAATCTCATCAACATACAACTTGGCAAGCTTGTCCAAGGAGTCTGTCTATTATACAAGAAAGAAATAAGCTGATTTAGTCAACCTATCCACAATCCATCAAACTAAATCATGTCTACATCTGGTCGTCGGTAACGTTACCATAAAATCCATCAAAAATTTCTCCCACTTCCACAACTAAATGAATAAGGGTCTTAATTTTCCTACTTGTGCCTAATGCTTTGCCTTGATCTACTGATAGGTCAAACACCTTGACACAAACTCTTTATTGTTGTCCACCAGTAATGAGGTCTCAAGTTTCGATACATTTTTGTAGTACCAGGATGCATAGCATATGGTGCATTTGAGCTTCCTTTAAAATCTTCTCTTGTAATCCATTTGTGTTTGACACACTAACTTGTCTCCTAATCAATAACGCTCTGTATGCTTTTATTGAAAAGTTAGTATCCCTACTATGTTGCACACTCTCTCTCTCATTTGCATCATAAAGAATCCTAAGCTTGTGCCTTTTTGATCTTATCTCCCAAATCCAATTATACCTGTAATGTCACCAATAAACCATTCACATAATCAATCTCCAATCTCAGATCTAGTGCTCTCAACTCCATTAATGGTGTCATACTATGTCAGCTCAAACTAACCATTACTCTTAAGCTTTTCCTACTCAAAGCATTTTTCACTACATTAGTCATCCTCGGATGGTAATCAATAGTACAATCATAATCCTTCAATACCTCGATCCATCTGCTGTCTATGCCCTAAGTTTGACTCCCTCTGAGCTAAGATATACTTAAGGCTCTTGTGATTTGTAAGGATTCGAAATGTCTCTAAATCCTAAGAGCAATACATAATCGCCTCTAACTCCAGATCATGGGTGAGATAATTCAACTTATGCGATCATAACTAACAAAAGGGATAAGTTATCACTTTTCCATGCTACATCAATACACACCCTAAACCTATCCTTGAAGCATCAATATATACCTCAAAACCTTCACCACTCAATGATAACACCAAAATTGGGCTAGAAGTCAATCTCCACTTAAGCTCCTAAAAACTCTCCTAATGCTGATTGGTCCACTCAAACTGAACTCCTTTCTTCAACAGCTTGGTCAATGAGCTAGTTATTATAAAAAATCCTTTTAAAAATCTCCGATAATATCTAGTAAGTCCTAAAAAACTCCTTATCTTTGATGTATTTCTAAGCGGTTCCTACTCTGTGATTGTCTTTACCTTAGTAGGATCATGCATCCCACCACATGTCTAAGGAAAATTACTTATTCCATTTAAAACTCACACTTACTCAACTTTAGATACAATTGTCTCTCCTTTAGAATCTATAATATAATTCTCAAATGTTGCGCATGCTCCTCTTTACTCGTCGAATACACCAATATATCATTAATGAACATTATCAGAAACTGATCCAAATCCTCCTAAAAAGTCTTGTTCATCAATTTCATATATGTGGCTAGTGCATTAGTCAACTCAAAAGGCATCACTAAGAACTCATAGTGGCCATACTGAGTGCGACAAATTGTCTTGGTAATACTTGACTCAGCTATCCTCAACTGCTAATATCCAAATCTTATGTCAATCTTGAAAAATATGTCAGGTCCTTCAGCTGATCTAAAAGATCATCTATCCTTAACAACGGGTACTTGTTCTTTACTATCATTTAATTTAGCTACTGGTAGTCTATGTAAAGTCTTATACTGCCATCCTTTTTCTTCACAAACAACATTGGAGCTCCCCAAGGTGATGTGCTTGATCTAATAAAACCCTTTTCTAACAACTCCCATAATTACCTTTTTAACTCATATAACTCAATAGTGGTCATCCTGTACGGTGTAATAAAAATTGGGTAACTCTAGACATAGTCTCAATGGTGAAATCTATCTCTCATTGCAACAAACCTAGTAAATCATCTAAGAATACCTTCAAAAATTCCTTCACCATAAGAATATCCTTCAACCTAGGATTCACCTCCTTTATATCTCTAATATGAGCTAGATATGCCTCACACCCATTCAATATTAACTGTCTACCAGTCATGGCTGAGATCACATATAATGGGACCACTTTACAATCCTCCGTAAATATCACTTTTGATTTACACAAAGACTTAATCATTACCTTCTTCGCATAACAATCCATTATAGCCCGATGTTGTGCCAACCAATCCAACCTAAGAATCACATCAAACTACTTTAAATATATCAGTATCAAGTTAGCTAATAGCTCTACTCCATCAATCCTCACCGTCATCCCCCTTCTTACCCTATTTACTACCACATAGTCTCTTACTAGCAGCCACACTCTTAGGTCATATCCTAATGTACTAAACTCCCCTAGAACTTTAGTGACAAACTCTAAAGAAATGTAAGAATGTGTAGATCCTAAGTTTACTAACATATAAGTGTTAATATCCAATAATGAAATCATACCAGAAATGACATCGTTGGCTGTAAGTGCCTCTTCTCTTGTCATACGGTGTATCTTTGCTTAAGTTTGACCCTATATTCAGAATGTCTCACTAGTACCTGTACTCACTATTGGTCCATGTTCAACTCCGTTACCATTACCTCTACCACCAATTCTACCTGAACCTCTACCTAAAACAAAACCACCAAACTGACCATGTATGGCCTCCTCTACCCTCAGTCTCGAACTCCTCCATATTGTTAGACAACTCCTCTGTAATTGTCCCTGCTCTCCACAAATATAACATGCTTGAAAGATCTTAATGAGTCCCCAAAATGATCCTCTATACACTCTCCTACAGGTAGCATAACTCTTTAACCCTCTACTGCTCTATTAAAAGGTCCTTTGAACCTCTGACTAACCCATTTGTCGAATTCAACTGATGGTGTACTAGCATGCTATACTATCCTAAATCCCCGCCCGCTCCTCGATCTCTACCAGATCAGTAGAAACAATCACTCCTATTTGATGTGACATTGTATTTCCTAGATCCACCAACATTAGTGGACCAGAAATGGCTAGCTCCCTTCTTAATAGACTGACTCCCTTCTTCATAATGACTTTCTGAATGCCTTGTTCTATCACATCCTCTACTCTAAGTGTATTCTCTAGTAACTTCTTAAAATAAGAAGTAATGACTTCGAAACCTAAGCAAATATTTGCGCTCAAACTCTGCTCAAATTGGTAACATCTATCTTTTAGATTTGTCACAAGCTCTAATGCATATTTGCACAATGCTGCAAAATTATAATCTACCATTGACATCGTTTTCTGTTTGAACCGTACTTATGAACTTCATCTTCTTTCGATCCTGATAATATCTGCGGAGTTTATTTATCTTTAAACTCTCTCTAGAACTCTTATCAAGTCAACTGTCATGTCTTATAAGATCTCTTCACTAGCTTCCACCAATTCAGTGTATTACCCTGGAATAAGGAAACGATGTATTGAAACCTTCTTTCCAAGGTACACTCTAGTCTAAAACTAACTCTGTCTGCTTCCACCATACTTTAGCCTCCTCAATCTTAGTAGTATCTTGAAACTCTACTAAACTCAGCTTACGGATCAGCTTATATTTGCGATCCACCCCAGAATCACCTTAGGTTGGAGCTGCAGTAACAATCGATTACATCATCTAAAAGAATTGCATCATTTGTGGTGGCACTAGCATCTCTCCTCCTAGTCGATTGGTCTGAGCATCCCCCTACTTAGGCACATTCGAAGCATGGATCAAATTTCCCGATTCCCCAGATAACTCAGGGCTAACATTATCATCTCTTAAAACCATCCTAAATAAGATGAGCACACCATTAGTTTTTTTTTTCATTCAATATGTTGGACCCCGATTTTTAAGTGGATTTTAGAAATTCCGCTTCCGATTCGATTTGTTTTATTTGATTTCGATTCGATTCGCAATTCAACTTCACTTTCGATTTCGTTTCTACATTTTTGTTATTCGTTTTGCTTTTATTTTCGCTTCCCGCCAATTCTTCCTTCGTTATGTTTTTCCATCTTTCCAGTTGGGTTCCGATTCCGGATCGGGTCCCAACACAATACATCCCTAGAAATGTAAACCTGCTCTGATATCACCTAATGTAACACTCCCATAATTCTTAAACCATAATTAGCCAAATTACTCCCAAAGCATAACATTAATTACCAAAATTCTCATTAGTCCCAAAAAAGGATATTCGTCTATCACAAAAGTATTTTATACAAACACAACTACCTAAACTATCATATTAAAAAATATATACAATCAAACAACTTTACTTAATTAATCTATTGGCTCCACCTAAACTCCACTTTATCAATCTCATGCACTGGAGCTATCGACAATCTCTCTGTCTCCTTTAAAAAAATGGTAAGGGGTGAGTTGCCCAGTTAGTAAGGGTAACTGATAATATCTTTAAAATCAAATAATTCAAAATATAAAAATTAGTCAAGTTATTTAAAACATACATATAATACTAAGATTCACAACCTTACTCAGTCTATTTGAAAAATTAACAAAACATCTAGAATGTTATCAAATTAATGATTAAGACTAATATTATTTTATTACTGTCATTTATGTTTTATCCTATAATTAACCAAATTGTCTAACCTTGCTTAACTTAGTAGGCTTACATTTAATGGTTTGTTAACTCGTCTTTACTCATTATAATTTCTCACCAAATGGAAATGTAATTAAATGTATAAATATCGACATAGGGTATCTCAATTTCTTAATCTAACCTAGTACCTATAGCTATTGGTGCAAGATATCCCCAAGACTCAACATATCTAAGTACCACTCTAGTACCTAGTCATCTGCACAGGATATCCTTGGGACTTAAGATGCCCCGATACCTACTCCATAAATAAATACCTAGTCATTGCTTGCTCATATCTAAACAACCTATCAATCTATAACTACCAAATATAGCCTATCCTAGGCAAGCTACAAATTTTGATGTACACCATTTATTCACAACTTATTATTAGTCAGTCTTTATTTAATTAGCACACTTTTTGCCAAATTAACAAGAGATACACATCATAAAATGTAACAAAATATGAAAGCGAAACACTTTGTACTTTGGGAAATATTTGTCAAATAAAATAAACATAATTTATGTATGTAACTATCAATCATTAATTTAATTAATGTCTAATTCAAAATATGATTCGTTATAAATAATTTATTAATAAAAAATATAGACTATTCTAAGAGTACAGTCTAATGTTATCCTTACCTCAATTTCAGACTCACTATTTAATAGTCCAATTTGCCTCTTAATCAAACCTTTGAACGTAAATATTACAAAATTCTATTAGACTAATTTAATAAAAATTTTCAACTCAATTTCAATTAATAATTCAACATTATTACCTTTTCCCCTTTATTCTTAATTATATAAAATATCCTTACTAACCTGACTATCATAATTACAAAAATACCCTTAAATATTAAAAGTCCTATTTTACCCACAAATATTTCCATTAATACCAAAAATACCCTTTTTGGATTTAAATTCCAATTTCACCCTTAAATTTTTGCATTTCCTATTTTGCCCCTTAACATAACTTAAAATTTTCAAAAATTGCCATCTTCTTAATCCTTTACTCTTCCATGGCACCCCACTCCTAGCAGACATTTGTGCCCGTACGTCCTTCCAACATTCGAGCACATGCCTGACGAAAGCGGTGCACCAACTACATCACTCTCTCTTACTCATGGCATCATAAATTAAAACATAAGAATCATCATGGCTAAAACCCAAATTCCTTATTTCATTTCTTAAACAATATGTACATTATGGCTTTACAACAACATCCATATATATACATTATCAAAAACTAATCAGATTTTACATCTTTGTATATAGAACATGCTACACACATAAGAAATTATACAAAAATTTATCTAAATCTCTTAATCCCAACTGACTGACCTTTGAGTCATGTCTTCTATTCAAAATCAGTGTTAGTTCTCTTCTAAATTGACTTAGAAGCTATATCGTCTCTCTCGAACATAAAAAGTCAATGTGCAATTTTTGGTAAGTTTTGCAAACTTCGTGAGTTAATCATCCTCGATGGTTCACTCATATCACAAAACACAAAAATCCATGCAATCATATAGTTCATATCATTTCAAGTGTCATCATGTAGGGTCACAAAATATCTTGTACACAATTTTCACATTTCTCATTCAACATAATTCAATAATACATTACAACCATTGAATTTGTACATATATCAAGTGTATATGCAATGCTCGTAGACTCACATTCGTTTGTTCATTGTTTTGACCGAGTGCCTTTTTAACTATCCTATATCCGTTGTGGATACATGGCTCATTAATACTGTCCTTTATTTATTAGGGATACAGGGCTTATTTTACATATTGAACTAGAGGCTTTCAGCATGTTCTGAGCTTTAAGCTCTTGTTACTGGCGACTTTGATCATAACTGCCTTTATCTTTCATGCATTTATGTAATATAATGCACCACACATATTCAATCAATCATTGTGTTTAGTCAATCACATTCACATTCATAGTCTCATTCACATTTGTCATCGAACCTTGGTTCGGCATTCAACATTTAAGTTGAAAAATCATATATTCAATCAATTCACATTCAATGAGCACTTCCAATATTATTCATGCATTAAACACCTCGGGCATTCAATGTCCAGAATAAGTACATACACATCATATAATAATTCAATACATAATTCAAACAAACAAATAATTATAGTGAGATCATCTAGGTTACTTACAATTTGCTTCAGATAGGTATTGCCTCGAAGTCCCGACAACGTCTGGATGTTGTCGCTCTAATTGCCCTTCTATATTATGCAATACACATTTACATGTTAAGTCAAAATGAATTTACAGTAATGATTTTGATGAGGCACAAATTGTAACATCCCGTCCCTATAATAAGGGTTGTGACCCGAAATTTCAGTTTATGCAAGCTCAAAGAGAAATTAAGACAATGCATTTTCTTACTCATAGATCATATTAGCATATATGCACAAAAATACGGAATGTTTTCACATAAAAAGTGGATTGAAAATGAGGAGTAGAAGGAGTAGAAAGAGTGATCTTGGTATGAGTTGTGATAAGGAAAGATTTAGAAACAAGA
>JANIJH010000008.1:15331161-15343391 GCA_024520975.1 Erythroxylum areolatum
GTTATGGTTTGACTTTCATATACACATATGGATTCTGGCTTTCGGGAACGTCCCGGCAACAAAAATTTTTGTTTTCCGCACCGCGAGTATGTGATACTTGCACCGAGATTTTCCTACATTGATGCCTCGCATAAACTTGTTGGCTGAAAATGGATCTTCAAGATAAAGAGGCACTCGAATAGGTCAATTGCAAAATACAAGGCATGGCTAGTCGCCAAAGGATTTCATCCGCGCCCTAGCATCGACTATGCTGAGACATTCAGCCCTGTTGTCAAACCAACTATCATCAGAATCGTTCTCAGCATTGCTATCACAAATGGATGGGACCTACAACAACTAGATGTGAATAATACGTTTCCATAAGGCCCATTAATAAAAAAGTATTCAGGGCACAACCCAAAGGATCATTGATACGGACAAGCCAAATCATGCATGCCAACTAAAGAAAGCTATCTATGGCCTCAAACAAGCCCCTAGAGCATGGTATCAAGCACTTAAACAATTTTTGATTCAGTCTAGATTGACAAACTCGCATTTGGATACTTCACTATTCCTCGATCAGACAATAAATGGTATCATTATACTTATTGTATATGTAGATGATATTATAGTGATAGGTAACAATGCAAATCTCCTAAATCACTATGTCAGTCTATTAGCTCAGAAATTCTCTATTAAGGATTTAGGGTCACTATCCTATTTTCTTGGTATTGAGGTCATTCGGAAAAACCAAGGAATTTTGCTTTCTCAAAGGAAGTATATAAATGACTTGCTACATAAAACGAAGATGCACAAAGCAAAACCAGTGCTCATGCCTATGGCGACCAACTCTGACCTTACACTCAGGCAACAAATTGGCAGATGCAAGTGAATTTAGAAAGATCATAGAGAGTCTACAATACATGTTACTCACGAGACCCGATATAGTCTTTGCTGTGAATAAATTATCTCAGTTCAATCATTGTCCCACAACTGAGCACTGGCTGTCTGTGAAACACCTTCTTCGGTATCTAACGGGGACAATTGATGAAGGCATCTAACTTTTCTGAAACTCCAATTTGAGTCTCCACACTTTTACTAGTCAAATACATGCAACCCTTCTTGAAGCACACTCTGATGCTGATTGGGGAGGTGACAAGGACAACTATCGTTCAATTGGACCGTTTATTATCTTTCTCGAGAAAAACCCAATGTTATGGAACTCGAAAAAACAATGATCGGTAGTTAGGTCATCGGCTGAACTAAAATACAAGGCGGTCACCAACACGGCTGTTGAACTAAATTGGATACACAATATTCTTGCTGAGCTTAAAATTAGGTTGTCGCATACTCCAGTGATCTATTACAACAACGTGTGTCACATAATTGAGATTAAATTTGCTATTTCACTCTCAGATGAAACATGTAGCAATTGACTTTCATTTTATCAGGGACCAGGTCCAATCAGGTTACTTCGAGTATACAACATCTCTGCCGTAGATCAAACCACCGACTACCTCACCAAGCCTCTCTCACGATAGCCATTTCTTCGTCAGAAATACAAACTTGGCATTCAAAGACGATAGCCAGCTTGAGGGGTCGTATTAGAGACAAAGCCTACCTATTGAAATGGCCCAAGTCCATAACTCAACTCAAATGAAGATAATCAGATAATGGCATAATCAAGTTTAAATATAATGAAACAGATTTATTGTAATCTTCTAAAAATAATTATAAAACACAATCATGAGGATAGATAGTTTCATTTTTGAATATTCAAATTGTTCAATTGTAAGTGTATATAAACAGTGAAATGATACATGAATAAATCATTCATTCTCTCGTACAACTCTATCTCTTATAACCTTAACCCAAAATACAAATCAAACACCATAAAAACACATACAAATCTACCACCTGAAGTGATTCGCATAGGCAGATTCTACCGCTATCACTAAAGAAAAAGTAAATCTAGACTCATATATGGAGGAGGAGCAAGATATTGGAAGAATTAGAGCTTAGATAAACCCACCCCATGGGGAGAGAGCAACGAAGGTAGTGGAGTATAGAGAAGATATAGATTTTCTAACACCTGGAAATCCCAAAAACAAAGCAAAAGCATGGAAGAGAAGTCTAGATACAGAAACCCATATCCTCAAAATGGGTTTTAACTGTTACTGTTCCGAACAAGTTAAGATACCTGATTTGAAGTCTATTGAAATCTCCCTTCAGATCTGGGTCACGCTCCCACCTAGTTCATAAACTTAGCAACGAATACGGCCTTTGAGTGAAGTGAACGGACAGAGAATCCATTCATGGTCTCTCCCCAACTTTTATTACATATATATCTCTCAATGTGAACTCATATTCATTAGCTCACAAAACTCACAATCAAGTAGTCAAATTTTAGTTGTAACTTTGAGAATCGGGATATTGAACTGCCACTACTATTGTGAAATAACTAGAGTATATCAATTTTCAAGTTGCCAGTGAGTGACATAGTTTCTCTAAGATTGAAATATGTTTGGTTTGGCTGAATATGAAGTGAAAGTAACTAAGCTAAACATTGCGATGCCAGTCCTGTTGATAATACCATTTTACAGATTTATCAACAATGTCCAGTAATTTGACTCCCACCTCAAGAAAGTTCAGCATTTTAGTATATTAGTCACGTATAGAGATTTAGCAATTCTTAGACAATCAGACTGAAAATCTCTATACATTAAAGCTTCCGCAAAAGTACTTGAAGTGTAAGCCACGAGTAGGAGAAATGTGGGCTTGTCCATTAGTTTCCTTCTTACTGCCAATAGAATGAGCGAGGTCGAGATTTTCCTTGTTCTTCTGGTTTCTGGCTCAATTTATCTTTCTTTTGATTGCACTTCTTGAGGATTCTCCAGCTCCTCTAAAAACAGGTAAAACAACATTTTCAATGAAGACATTGAACTTCAAAAGTGGAAAACTAAATGCATAGTTGTGTAGCTACTACGGAGGTAGAATTTAGGCCCAGATACCTCGTTTAGAAAAACTGTATCAATATCTAAGTGATTAATAAGATCTTAGATTGGTGTTTTAATTTGTTAACATAAGATACTTTAATGTTTTTGTTAGAATTTATAATGGACTTACAGGCCCACACGAGAAGGAAAGTTAGACTACATATAAGTCTAAGTGAGGTTCCATCATAAAATCAATTGGTAATAGGTGGAGTAGTCCACTAGATTTCTTTCCTCTCTTTTTCCAACGTGAGACAAACTCCCATTTTATATTTCAACAGATTTAAAGCACGTATCATTCCATTGGATGCAGATTGGAACTCAGACCATTTCTATTCATGGCATATGACTTCAAACGAATTAAACCGATGATAAAACGTGCCCATCAAATGCTCAGTAATAACAACTAAAGCTAAATAAAGAAGAATGGTTCTAATAAAACCGTAGCTCACAAACAACACTGAGTTGTGATTCTCGTAATTTAGACCATTTCTATTTCCTTGTCGAACACTTGCCTAAGTTTGATTCTTCAGGAAAGCTTTTCCTAATTCTGACAACCGTTGAGACGGAATGGTCATCCATAGTATACGCTTCTAAATTTAGACAAGCCGAGGCTCTTGTAATGCTATTTAAGCACTACCCTGAGCCACAAGTTCTAGCGCTCTATATTAAAGCCTAAGCGTAGCTATGATGAGAGCTTAGTATTTCACCTAGCTGCAATCCATTTAGGGTCTAGTGCGGCCTGAACCCACATTCAAAAGGGTTCAGCCATACGACCTTCATCAACATTGCCTAGGTTCTGATCTATCTTGTCACTGAAAACCAGACCCAAAAAAAGAGAATATTTATACTAAAATTACAAGAAGCTCAGGAAGAGCATTATTGAATAAACCTCTCCTTGTAACTTCTGTTCTTATTTAAGAAACAAAAAGGAGGAGTTTTTTCAGGTTGCAAACATGAAGATGGCTAAGCTAACGTTGATCTTTCTCATATCTTTCGCTTCCATGATTCCAAGCCTGAGGGGGAACATCGGGCATTTCGACGAGGTATGGCAAAAACGAGCTGAAGAAGCCAAGAAAAATCTCTTGGAGGCCTACGTACCAGACCCAGAAAATGTTACCGACAGTTTCAACCTTCATGTTAGCAAGTAAATCCAGAGCCCTTCTCTTCATGCATGCTTACTTTAACGTAAAATTTGACAAACAACATTTTCTAGCATCGATACTTGATGCAAATGCAACATTGTATAATGTACAATCAATCGGTAATGGTTAAGAATGCACATGATGCGATTGTTAGAATAATATGTGATATTCTATTCTTGAATTTTACCGAAACATTTTTGAGATTGAATGGCATCTTTTTCTAGAAGGTATATTCTATTGTTTATGCAGTCATGCAGGTGTTGATGACGACGATGAGGAATTTGATGTTGTGGATGAGAGCAAAAACAGCACTAGGAGGAGCCTAAGGCAAGGGAAGAGAAGATACAGAGGTCCATGTCAAGCATCCAATCCCATCGACAGATGTTGGAGGTGTAAGAAAAACTGGGCCAAAAATCGTAAGAGGCTTGCAAGATGTGCTTTAGGTTTTGGTCGTAGAACCAGCGGAGGCAGGAGAGGAAAGATCTATTTGGTGACGGATAATTCAGACAACGACATTGCTAATCCCAGACCAGGAACTTTAAGACATGCTGTGGTCCAGAATGGGCCATTGTGGATCATCTTTGCTCGTGACATGAACATCAAGTTGAAAGCCGAGTTGCTTGTTACGAGCGACAAGACCATTGATGGTCGTGGAGCCAATGTTCACATTGCTTATGGTGCTGGCATTACCTTACAGTTCGTGAAGAATGTGATAATCCATGGCCTCCATATCCATCACGTTGTTGCTTCTTCTGGTGGTATGATTAGGGACTCGGCGGACCATTTGGGTGTCAGGACTGCCGCCGATGGTGATGGAATCTCTATCTTTGGGTCTACCAATATTTGGATCGATCATGTTTCCATGTCTCGATGCCAAGATGGACTCATTGATGCAATTCAGGGATCCACTGCTATAACCATCTCCAATTGCCACTTCACCCACCATAATGATGTAAGTTAATCTCAACTCCCGTCCTGTGGCTGTGGGAATTCAGATCATTCATTGTATGGCCTTAATACACTCATGCATATATATATGGGACAGGCCATCTTGTTGGGAGCTCATGATAGCTATGCAGGCGATGAGAAAATGCAAGTAACACTTGCATTCAACCATTTTGGTCAAGGACTTGTGCAGAGGATGCCCAGATGCAGATGGGGCTTTTTCCATGTTGTGAACAATGACTACACTCACTGGCGTTTGTATGCCATTGGTGGTAGCGGACATCCAACCATTATTAGCCAAGGCAATAGGTTTATTGCACCTCCAGAAAATCATCTAAAACAGGTAAATTAAATTGTACGGAAATTTATAAACAATTGGATATATATGAGCACAGTTTTTGAGATGATGCATGGTAACTCATAGGTGACCAAAAGAGACTATGCCACAGAAGCCGAATGGAAAACATGGACATGGAGATCAGAGGATGATATAATGATGAACGGAGCATTTTTTATTGAATCTGGAAATCCTAAGTGGAAGAAACCAGCTAAGAAGTACATGATCAAGCCCAAGAATGGCCTGTATGCTACGAAGCTAACACGCTTTGCAGGAGCGCTCAATTGCAAGCCTAAGAAAAAGTGTTGAGAAAGATTTTCATATCTCACGAGTCATGACTGATGAAGGACATGCGAGTGTTTGCTTGTGTGACTCCTGTTCAATCGTATTTGTATGGGAAACATTTGGAGAGGAGTGTTTTTTTTCCTAAAAAAATTAATTGTCAAAGTAGAAAAGTTGGCGACAAGCAGAAATTCGGTTACTTGATCAATTGGTTTTTCCTCGTTCATTTCTGTACGCATTGCTGCTACTATCATCTTCTAGTGTTTTTCTACAACATATTTTTCTTGTTTCATTGGTTTAATTGATTGAATGAAATACTAACGAGATTATATATTAATGTTATATACTAATTCATTTTCTAAAATACTCAAAGTTAAAGCATCTTCAAAAGTATTATACAATATATCTAATCTAATGGTTGTTTGCAATTTCTTGGCACCTATTTATTTTAGAAATTAAAAATGTATTAAAGAATAAAGGGGTTAACAAAGAAGGAGTCTATCAAAGGACCCCTTAATACACTGAACCACTATATTAATACTAACAACTACCGCATAAGAGCAAGCCAACTAAAAGTCGTAAAACAAATCGACGACGCAAAGGAAACTCAAATATATCGTTGTCTAATTAGGGTATAACCAATTTCTACTTTCTCAACTTTCAAAAACTTCTCGGCTCAGATGGGTGAGAAGCATCGTAGCTGGCGAAGGCATCGACTTGACAGTCCCTCTCTTCTTCTCCTTCTTTGTCCACACTCAATGGAGCTTGTCTCAGGTAAGTCTCATCATTAGAAGCACTTCGATTCTTAGCATTTTAGGGCATAACTAACCTTTTTCCCAAAATCTCTGGACTTGGCTGACCAAAAGTGTGAGCGATGCGCTCTGTGGAAATCTCTCTCAGGTAGGTATCTCAATTTGATTGACTCTTTTATGCTATTTTGATCTCATTGTGACTCTACAATCAGACAGAGGGATAACTATGACGAAAGTTGAGCTGACAAGGGAGTGCTACTCTACTTTTAATAGGTGAGTCATGATCTCCTCTTCTTTGTTTTCGTAAGTAAAAGCCTGATTTGTCAATTGTTTTTTTGAATGAATAAGTTCTGGGTTGCTGGAACAGTAGTTAGAAAGAACTCTGGTTATGCATTTACCGAGTAACAAGGAGTAGGGACTAGATTCTCCATCTGAGAGCTATTCCTCTGCTACATCAGGAGTTCAACTAATTTGTAATCAGTTGTTCTCTTATGCTAGCTACGATAAGCTTTATAATGGAGATTAGGGAAGCAAACTTCTGTTCAAACCTTTTGTATAGTCTCTCTTTCCAAGTTTCTTGAGTACATATAGCTACTGAGATTAGAATAACTACTCTATCAAATTTTGACACATGTAGATGGGGTAATTCTAGTAGTATGTCATAGAGTTCGTTCAAAATTGGATCAACAGTATTTAGTCTTGAGATTTTTGCCCAAATTTCTTTAGAGTAATCACTCTTAAAGAAAAGATGGTCTCTAGTCTCTTCCTTTAGATTACATAGAATGCACATCTTTGAGGAGGGCAAGAATTGCAGCCTATCCATTATGCTGAGTCTGTTTAACATTGCTAGCTAGAGCAAAAAACTAGTTTTAGGTCTAAAAACCTTGTTCCAAACCATAGAGTACCATTCCACTCTATTAAATATCCCATCCTTTAATTTCTTAGCTTCCTTTAGCGTTATTTCCGAAACTGGAATCCCTTTCCATAAATAAGTATCCTTTTCTTCAAGACTTTTGAACTGTTGAATGGACAAAAGTCTAGTTTCATTGATTGATAGTGACCAGCTTTCATTTGTAATAATTTCTTTAAGCTTAGTATTTATAGGAAACCTTACCACGAGGGTTCTTGCCAGCTAATTTTGCAATAACACACCTTGCCTAGTCCAATTATCATACTATAGGGAACATGTTTCTTCAGCCCTTATTTGCAAGAGATATTATGTTGTACTTTATCCTTCATTTTCAAAATTCAGTTAAAGAACCAAGTATAACTATTTTTGGGTCTTAGAGCCCAAAAACTCTCATCTTTTATTATGTAAATGTGAATCCATTTGATCCACATTGACTGCTTATCACTAAGGATTCTCCAAATTCTCATAACCATAAGTAATCTATTCTTCTTGGTTATTGAATCCAGTCCCAATACCCCGTCTTCTTTTGGTTGACAGATCCAACTGACTATTTCTTTCTCTTTCTCACCATTCCTATTTCCCCATAGGAACTGTTTCAACATGATTTCAATTGTTTTGGTAAGCCCCTTGGAAAGAAACGGATAGGAATGCCGGTAAGTTTACATTGATGATATAATTGACTTTAAGAGCTGAAGTTTCCCTCTATAGGATAGGGCTCTATTTGTTCATGAACCCAATCTTTTCTGAATATTTTCAATTAGAGCAATAAATTCACAAAATCTGAGTCTTCTAGAGGAGATAGGAATTCCCAAATAAAGTAGAAGAGGCTCCTTTAATTCCACTCTCGCTGCTAGTGTCAAAGCATTTGATAGGTGAGAAGTGCTTTTTCAAAGCATGAAGTAACTGTTTTGAAGATTAATACTCAACCCCAACATCTCTTTGAAAGAATTGAGAGTGCTCATCAATAGAGAGACTAAGTAGGCATTCACCTTGCTTAGGAGTATGAGGTCATCTGTAAAACATAAGCTAGTTAGTAAAATCTTCTTACAATTGGAATGATATTTGAAAGCTGGGTCCTTAGACGAGTTACACTTCAGCAATTGGGTAGGAACTTCCATGCAAATCAGGAACAAGTAAGGTGATAGAGGGTCCCCTTGCCTAAGTCTTTTTTTTTACTTTAAACATCTCCGTAAGGCTCCCATTTATCAGAATTTTGAAGGATGTAGTAGTAATGCATTCCTGGATCCACCTTAAGAACCTATGAGGAAATTCCATGACCTCCATAGTTTGTAGCAAAAAGCTCCATTTCACACTATCAAAAGCTTTCTTTAGGTCCACTTTGATAGTACAGTTATAAGGACTTTTCTCATAGTTATACCCTTTTAATAACTCCTAGACTATAAGAATATTGTCTCTAATATCCCTATTCTTCATAAATGCTCCTTGATTTTCACTATTGAGAGACTACAGAGCCTCCTTCAGCCTGTTTGCCAAGATCTTTGCAATAGTCTTATAGAGAAAATTTATGCAAGAAATAGGTCTGAATTCATTCCTATAGGATGGATTTGAGTTTATAGTGATTAAACAGAGAAAAGTCTTATTAATCTCCTTTAGCAGCACCCCTTTTTAGAAGAACTCATGCTCTGCCTCCTTTATTAACGCCCCACTGTACTCCAAGTTTTTTTATAGAAGAAACCATTCAAGCCATTAGGGCCAGGTGCTTTAAAGCCATTTATGTCAAACACCACCTCTCTATTTCTTAGTCTGCTATAGGCCTAATTAATAACAAAACCATATGTTCAGGAATTCTTGCTTTGACAAACTTTATAAGGTCATCTTCTATATCAGGAGAGGAAGACACTATGCCTAGAAGTTTCTTGTAAAAGTTGATTGCTTCCTTAGCTAATCCTTCTTGTCCAACCATAACCTCTCCATCTTTAGTTGTAATAGAGGTAATTCTATTTACATTCTTCCTAACTTGCACCAAGTTAAGAAGAATTTAGTACATTTGTACGCATCCTTTAGCTAGTTAACTCTAGATCTCTGCTTCAATAGTGAGCTTTGGTTATCCACCAGTTGCAAATATTCCTTTAGAGATTCCTTTTCAGCCAAGGCTAGTGAAACATCTATACAATTATCTGCCAATGAAGTCTAGATAGCTGATAATTTATCTCTAGCCTTATCAATTTCCTTCGAGCGATTTTTTCCTCTTTTTAAATTGAGGGATTTTAGTTCTTGCTTGATAGACTTAAGCTTTTGTAGGAAAAAGTACTGTTTAATCCCAAAGCAATCATACTCCATCCCCTTCAATATTGCCTCATGAAAACCCTCTATAGTTGCCTAGAAATTGTTAAATCTAAAAGGATGAAGGATTCTGACATAATTGAACAAATTGTCAATCATTATAGTAGTATGGTTAGAAATACCAGGGTCTAGAAATTTTGTTGTACTTCCTGAAAAGGAATTTAGCCAATCCACATTTACCAAAGCCATGTCCAAATTTTTCCTGATATGCCAAGTAGAATTTTGTTTATTAGACCATGTGAATCTATGGCCTTCAAATTTCATATCTGTAAGTTCCACCTCCTATATACAATCATACATATCTAAAGAATAATTGTGTAAGTTACATTTACTTTCTACTTCAGATCTGAATAATATGGTATTAAAGTCACCACACACTAACCACGGAGAATTTGTCGAGGCCTTTAATCTTCTTATAGAATTCCAGAGTTTAGTCCTTTGAAATCCAAGGTTAAGACCATATATAAAAGTAGCTAAAACACAAGAATTTTCCATCTTAAAGTAGATATTAGTGTGAATAAACTGCTGATTTGTTTCAAGAACTTTCAGCTCCACTGAATCACCATCATAAGCAATAATAGTCCTACCATAGGCATGGCTTCGGTGGATTGATAATAACTGCCATTTTCTACCCAAACATAGTAGCTTGTTCAGATTTATTTCCCTAATTTTAGTTTCCAAAAGACAAAAAACCTAAGGCTTTTCCTTCAAGAAAAATCCCTTATAACATTAAGCTTAGAAGGGGTATTAATTCCATGCACTTTCCATACTATCACGGTCATAGGAGATTGCTCTTACCTTTAGAGCCTTTCCTATTGCTCCTATTACTTTTCCTAAAATTCATTTGTTCAAACTGCTCCTCTTGAAGTCCACCATTCGGTAGTTTAGCCTTTTGAAGGCTATGTTCATTCTGTTAGGAATTAGAGACTCCTTCTTATTGATTAGTATCCCAAGTTTTTAGTCCATTCACCTCTTTGTCTATTTGAACATTATTTTGGTCAACTAAAGAAATCAGATATGATCCTCCCTTTTCCACTGAAGCTAGACAATTTTTGTTTTGAATGCTTCCCTAATTTTAAGAGAATCTTTTTCCAACTGAATTAGTTTAGAATTTTCAGCAACCTATTCATCCTTCTCACCTTTTTTCTTTTCTTTCGAATCACACTTTTCTATACCCATCACCTCCCAATAGTTTCCCATAGTGAAGATTTTTCCAGTAGGTTTCCATTCTTTATCTTGAGCTTTAAGTGATGGTTTCCATTGGTATGTAACCATAACCCTATCCTCTCTAAGAGCATGCTTATTTGCCAACCTTAATATAGGAATGCAATCCTTCATTTCTTTGGAAATGTCCATACTCACACACAATCTGGCAAACCTGACCCTTTTCCTCAATGTTGTGTTCTCATCCATACATATAGATTTCCCCAAATAACTAACTACCATACTCAAGCCTTTGGTAGTCTAATATTCTAGAGGAATATTGTGAATGTTTAACCACAATAAGGGAATGTTTTTCCTTCTGATTTTTTTTGGTTCCATTCCCGGTTGCCAATTTTAAAGAAATAAAGGGAGTTGTGAAATGTTCCACGAACCTTCTTCAATTACTTTTTGTGTTTCTGATTTTGAAGAGAAAGTGAAGATAATGTTATCTTCCTTAGCATTACCTCTATAAAACATCTTCCTTTTTCAATTCCTCTAAGACCAAGCTTGTATCACTAGAAAGGCATGTCTTTTGCCCATTAAAAAATCAACTAGGCTAGACTTCCATGTTATTGGGTCCTGCTTGAATCCAAAACTCAAACGTTGTTAAATCATGATCCTAAGCAAAATTTTCCTATAGGTTTATTTCCATGAACCCTTATTAGGCATCATTCTACAAGGGTGGCATGCCCATGATAATCAAACTTCAAAACAAACTTATTACTTCAACTCAACCATATTACAAGGAAATCAATATAAACATACATACATAATTGAACTACTTCAATTTATCATTTCATTTCTAAAGCAACGGAGTTTGAAAAACTTTATTTACATATCAAAGTCACACCATTGGCTTATTAAAAAATACAAATAACATATTTGCGGAAGTTCCCTTACGCCCTTGATCACTTAATCTCTAAACTATCACCTAAAGAGGGGACAGAAAGGGGGTGAGCTTGATAGCTCATAAGTAATAGTTTATATTGGAAAAATAAGCAAAAACTATTGAAAATGTTCACCTGTTATAGAAAATTTTCATATGGTTCATAAAACACATGTTTCTTAAGCTTTCAGTCAAAATTCATAAGTTGCAAAGCATGAATGCATCAAACTTATTAACATAGCATGAGCACATAAACACATCAGAATGGTTTGGGTTATGCAAACTATGTATGCATCCCTCTTGTCATGAGCATATAAGCATATCAAAATGGTTCAGGTGGATCCTGTTGAGTCAAAATGACTTTACATATATGATTTTGATGAATAACAAAGAAGAAGAAAAAGCAAACGCAGAAAGAAAACAGACGGAGAAGTTCAAAAGCAGATGCAGAAAGAAAAACAGACGGAGAAGTTCAAAAGCAGACGCAGAAAGAA
>JANIJH010000008.1:15536053-15556234 GCA_024520975.1 Erythroxylum areolatum
ATGTATGCATGTACAGTTATTTCATGTGCACAAATGATACTGTGTACCAATCCTATTATGCATGAACAGTCCTAAGTTATTCCAATCCATCTCATCCTATGCCACATTTACTATTTTACCCTTCCTGTCGGGGGGTGGGATGTTACAACTTTGACTAGTGACATCAAAAGTTATATCCTCAGCTCCATCATTGGAAAACTTTTGTATTTCTTCATTGTTTAAGGAAGACTCCATTTTGTTAGGAAATACGGTTTCCTTTTAGATTAAGTAACTGGAACATTTACCTTTTGTTCTATCATAAGAAAGGGATTATGGGTTGCCAAAGGGATGATCATGATAATATCCCTTTAAGAGGTTGTTTCATTTCTATTAGATATAACTTATGCCCTTGTACTATGCAACATCAGGGGTTCCTCAAAATACTATTGTCTTGATGTATAACTATATTATATTCACCTATAACAAGTTTCTTTCCAATTGGCTTCCAATCTTTCTTTGAGTTTTTTTTGGCATATTTATATTGATAACTAAATGGAATTTATGAGTCAATAACTTATTCTTCCTTATCCAATCTCTTGTTCGTTAGAGTTTTAGGAAGATGTATCTACCATTCTACCTTCATATAAACTCATGCATAAACTATTTTCCTAAACTTTGTTGTATTTTCAACTAGATAAAATTAGTTGTCTATAGTACAAGTAAAATAACTCAACCCTATAGTCGACTAATATTCTAAAGGAATATTGTGGAAGTAAACCCAAATGGAGATTTGTTTCAAGCTCTGTTTATCAAGTGACATACTCGACTTTCATCTTTAAAGTAATAAGGACTTTCCATTCAAGTGCTAAGGACTTTGCTCTAGAATTTTCATCTTAAAAGATCACTATTGAATTTAAATAAAAAAACATCTTCTTTAATTGTAAGGGTTTTCTTAGGTCATATTTTTTTCCATCTTACCTTAGTCCATGCTTGAAATTGGAGAAATAAAGACCTTTTGTCAATAAAATAACTTACTAAAGTGGCCAACAACCTATTAGTACCATCTTTTAAGATCTTCATACAAGGTGACACAATAATCAGGTCTACATTTTAATAAAATTTTTATTGTAAGAAATCTACATTTTTTAATTTTAAATATATGTTGCATAAATTTCAGTTTTATAATTTTTTGAATTTATTTAATAAAATATTGATTTAGAGCTAAGTAACATATTTAATTTATTATTTCATAAAAAATTCTAGTGTTTGTTGGAATTCCTTGAAATGAATTTAAAACTTCAATGGCCTCAGACCTATAACTTAATGACTGTAAACTATTTCGAAAGGCGCTAGAAATTGAACTACCCGTAGAAAAGCATTAAACAGTGCTACTTTTTCCTCGTAATATTAGAACATGGGGAATGATATTGCATAGGAACACACCAGTTGGAGACCAACCTCCGGTATAAGGTCGAAATGGAACTTCTAATGACGATTGAATCTAGAGTCCAGACACCCAAGTGGATGACGACAGTAATGTCATACCGTAGATTGTCGCAGAGGGAGGTCTACTGGATTGTATCCAGTCATCAAGGCTGGAAAAATATTAATGATGATCATTCACTTCTATATTTTTTACTTTTCAATCACTTGTCAACGATACACTTGCAAACAGGAAAGTCTGGTAGTTCAGCAGTACACAGGTTGCATCACATTTACTTGGTTTTAATTTAATATAGCAGGATTTTGTTCATATTTATTTTGAAGAAGCCAATTCCAAAATATATATTTTTAGAACAGATAAATAGATTTAAGAGTGATGTTGATCGATTCATTCAATTTAGTCCCCCGGTACTTCTACTCGAGTTGGTGGTATCTCAGAAACAACTACTAAAAGCTTTTTACCGTCCATTCGAAAAACTGAGGTCAACGTCAACAGCCACCTTACATACATGGCTGTTCTGGCTATGTTTATTTTTAATTTGAAAATAAGAGGGCGATAGAGCCAGTAATCCCAGCCTTGTTTGTTCTATAACCAACCAAATTACAGCTTAACAAGAAAATTTCCAAATATATAAACCGCTTTGGTCTCCCAGCTGGAGTAGAATGATAGCCAATGATTATTTCATAAAATAAAACAGGTTAGCTTCCTTAAACTACTTACCTTAAAAAGAATCCAAACTAGACGTAACATTGGCGATTTGTACTAGTTAGATTAAAACTAATTGTTAATTGGATGTGCGCATCATATATTATGGGTAGATTCCATAGAAAAGATCGAAGCTGAATTAGACATGCTTGTGGGGTACTAACTCCAGTCCTGAGTGTTAGTACGTAGAGGGGACCTTATTACGTACTCCAGGATCATATGAAAGAATAAAAAACGAAGGTAATGTGGAATACCTGGATTCGGTTCTATCTCTGATTCCGATACCGATTTCGGGCTCCAAACGTCTCCAAATCTCCTGGAGCCTTTAGTGGAAAGCGATCACCGACTTACGGGCTAGGCCTTTCTACAGTTTCCTTAAGTCCCGAGCTTCCTTAACAAGTTAGGAACCTTATACTCGTGAACATTCTCTTCTGAGTAATTGCAAGAGACCTAATCTTTATATAGCTTCCATATCGGGCTTCCCCATCACAAGACCGATATAGGAAGCCCGATATAGACCTGGTCTACACTGATCGGGACCTATTTTCTATCCGAACTTCGATCCATTAATCTATATCATTTATTGAGTCACTTTATTATTTTTATCTAAATCAAATGACGTAACTTAACCGGTAATTTATTTATAAACCAGAATTGCAATTAATGTTGTCCAACTTTATGAGACATTGACAAAATTATCCTTAAGGACAAAAATGTCTAGCACTGAGTCCTCGATATCCATAGACAAGACTGAAAATGTTTGTAGAGTTAATGGTAGGAAGTTTTGAACCTCCCAATTAAAAGTCACCATCAGGGGCTGTTGAGAGGAAGTTACGACATAATTTGAACTTGTTTAAGAGTGAAAATGGTAAGTGGAGCAGACTCAAGGAAACTGATCTGTCGATGATCACAACACAAAGTTAGACGATGAATCCAAACCCAACCATGTTAACAAGCAGCAGCAGCACATAATTGTTGTTCTCCTACCACATAAAACAAGAAGATGCTTTGTGCCTTTCTGCAATATTCTTCCACGGTAAAAACCAAACAAAAGGCAATTTCAAATACTTAAGTATCTAAATGTCTGCGTCCTTTGATCTCTAATCCGTACGATTTATTTATTTGTATCCATGACTGTCTATGTTCTACTATGAGCTGTAGCTGCTTGTTCAGACTGTAACTAGATAGGGCAGCACTCTCTGCAATATAACTCTCTTTTAATTTCTTTTCTTCCTCAAAAATGCTAAAAAGTACAAGTGAACAATATTAGGAGTAGCACCAATCGCTGCCAACTATTGCTATATAATCATTTTGCTAAAGCTAAACAGAATAATATGGAAATGCACAGCTATACCGGCTAAAACTTATAAAACCAGGATTTCAAGCTCTGATAAAACAATACTAGAATTATTTCTAATCATGAGTTGTTACACGGAGATGAGCTTAAACGATGAAGAATAAGAGTTACGCCTTTGATGTATGTTAGCTCAAGGCTTTTAAATTAATGATTTTGTTGATAACAATCAATAATATTTCAAATTTATTTGAATTATTTTAGAAAAGATGACGATATATTTAAAGAGATTATAAAATTTAGTTATCTATTTCAAAATAAAGGATAAACGTTTAACAATTTTTTTTATAAGAACCAAACTAACAAACTTATCCAAATAATCTAAAACGGTTTCACAAAATCTGGAATGGATAAGTTGCTATCTTTTCTGTATGGTCGAAGGATCCTTTTGTTCACCTGATTCGATAGTTAATTGCAAGATACAATTAAAAGATTATCCGAACAACTAGATATTTGGAGATTCTGTCAAAGATAGTGAGGAAGATGTTTTAATAGATTCAAAGTCGAATCAATCAGTTAGTTCATTGAAGCAACAACTAATTGGAGGAATTTTTATTTAAGGAAGAGCTACTGCATTCGAATAGACATCAGATTTCATAAACACATCAGTAGCATCAATACTAACTCTCGAAAAGTTACATTTTATACCTTTTGTGCTTTAGAAAGTGAAAACACCCTATCAAGAAAGAGACCAATACTAATTGTAGCTCATATTGAGCCAATTCTATTTTCATTTATTGAGAGCTTGAAGAGGCTTGTTAAATACTATTAATGTGGAAGGTTGAAGAACCTTGAAAAAGATGTACTTATGAGATTGGAGAGGCTCGTCAAATTACTACTTGGAGATTATTAGTGAAACATTCAAGTTGGATACTTGAAAATTGAACATAGGCTTGGTTATAAGCCACCAGTATAAATTGGTTGTATCATTCTTTCTCTTTCTGTAACTTTTAAATTTTTGTGATATAGTTACTGTTGTTTTCAATTTGCAAGAGGCTCCTTTTATTTCAATTTGCAGCAAGCTCCTTTTATTTTAAATTTTCACAAGCTCCTATCATTTATAAGAATTGATAGTAACTTGTAAAAATTTTTAAGTCACACACAATTCACCCCCTATCTTGCATATGTTTGCTTTATCATTTAGTTTCAGAGTCAGGTTTCACATTTATTATATTTTGTAGCATATGATGGATCATGACAAAAAACTTAATTAAGAAGTCTTAAAGGACAATCTATCATAAACCCTCTTCCCTCCTTATGTTAATGGAAAAAACTATTCATACCGGAAGGAAAGAATGACAATTTATCTCCAATCAGTGGATATTGAAGTCTGGTAAGCTATCAAAATGAGAGTTACATCTCCTACTATTGATGATGCAGAATTGTGGACTAATGTTGATGAAAGAAATGCAAAGATGAATGCTAAAACAAGACATAATCTATGCACTCTCTCAAGAAGAATATGAAAAGATATCCTACTATTCGACAACAAAGGAAATATGGGACAAGCTTCAAGTTATATTTGAAGGAATAAATGAGGTAAAGAAACATAGGATAAGTCTTTTAGTACATCAATATGAAACTATTAGCATGAAACAGGGAGAGACCATAGATGAATTCTTTGGAAGATTCAACAACATCATCACAAGCTTGAAGAACTTGAGAAAGATATATCCTAATGATGAGCTTGTAACAAAGACCCTAAGGTCATTACCAAAGGAATGCAGACTTAAAGTGACACCTCTAGAAACTAGAAAAGATCTAGGCATTACTTCACTTGATTGGCTAAGGGGAAACTTGATGATCCATGAGACAGAGCTTATATGAGATGAAGGATCCTCCTACATAAGAGAAATGGCTCTGAAAGTTATTAATGAATCAACATCATCAAAAGGTGATGAAAGCGTCACTAAATTGTAGATAGATGGAGATGATGAATTCAATTTTATAGTAAAAAAATATGCACGTTTTTACAAAAAGAAGCTGATAAAGAAAAGAGAAGGAAATAAGAAAATTGAAAAGCAGTAGTAGCAGTAGCAGTAGCAATACACAAAATAATCAAATTATTTGCTATCACTGCAAAAAGCCTAGACACACCAGACCAGAATGTCTCCTTGTTCAAAAAGGACAAAACTAAAAATAGAAGACCCAGAAAGCAAGTTGTAACTGCAACTTGGTCTGATGAAGATTTTGAATTTTTTGATGAAGAAGTAAGTAATGTTTGTCTTATGGTTGATTCATGAGAAGATGAGGTATATTATTCTGACTCTAATATTGAATTTGATGAATTACAAGATGCATATCATAAATTGTATGCTTAGTATAAGAAATTAACTATATGGTATTTCAAAGAAGTTGAGAAGTCTAAAAACAATTATGCATACTTGAAAACTAAAATTAAATCATTAGAATGTGTAAATAAGAACCTGTTGTGTAACATCCCGTCACCGATGCGAAGGGTATATTAGTAATTTGGAATGGGTTAGGCATGTGCATTCATATTTCGGCATGCACATACATTATTTAGCCTATATATATATAGATAAATGGTAATTGTTGCACAAGCATATGAGTATACATACATGTATGACATATTCCCGGTATATTTATGTATATTGAAAATTTTATGATAAATGTGTAGATTGTGTTTGAAAATTTAATTGGAGTGAAAAAAATGAGTCCTAGGGGTTTGAAAAATGGAATTGGAGTGTATGATCATGTGTTTTATATTTATGGAGATTATTAGAAAACTTTCTGGAATTTTTGAAATATATGTCCGGACCGGAAAAATGACCAAATGGTTGATTAATTGGATTTCCGGTACCGTAACTAACTGGCCAATGGCACGGGAAAATTAGAGTCACGATTATAGGATTTATTTCTTAGGGCCACTGGAATTTGGGAGAATATTAGAATAAGGGATTGGATTTTGACCATAAGGAGTAGCCTAGTGGCAAGTGACCTAAGTCACTTGCCAAACATGCTTTAAGCCTCTTATTGTTTGATTTTAAACCCTATTATCCTATGGATTTGCTTCCCACGATGCTTCCTTTTCCTTGGAAAGAAACTTGCTTTTCTCCATATCCTTTTCTCTTCTTCTTCTTCTTCTTCGTGGGCCACATTCCTTGCTCTCCTTCTCTCATTTCTTCTTACTTGCTTGCTTCTTCCCTCACCTATATCTAACCCTTAAGTGTTGTGATGGTGAAGATGATGATGGGAGTGAAAATGGGTGATAACCGTAGGTGTTGTTTGAGTTAGAGGGTTGGAGTATTTTTGTAGAGTGGAAGATTAATCAAGTAAGTCTATGCCTTGCATGTTTAGATAGCTCAATGGATGATTAATTAGAGTATTTTGATGTTGGATTGTGTAGATTAAGTAAATGTTCTGGATGTTGTGAATTTATACTGATATCTTGTGTTATATGTTTATGTTGACTGATAATTGATTTTTGTTGGATTTAAGGTTAATGGATGAGTTTTAGAGTACATTGAAGTTGTTTTGAAGTATTTTGAACAAGGTTTGATGGGTTATAAATTGCAGTTGAGGAAAAATCTGGGTTTGGCGAGTTTCTGGGTTCGCACGTCGCGATGTGTTCATCGTACGCCGCGGTGTGCAAATTTCTTCACGCCGCAGCGAGTGCGAGGACGCACGCCGCCATGCGCACAAGTGCATACGCCGCGGCACATGCAAGTGCTCTCGTCGCGGCGAGCAACCTTCCGCCGCGGCGAGGACTTCTTCTCTACGGGAGTGTTTTGGTTCTTTAGCCATAAGTTTTGATGTAGATATCCAAATGAAGTGATCTTTGATTTGTTGCAAATTAGAGACAAAGAACTACAAGTTTTATAAGAATGGAGGTTTTGAATCTATCATGGAAGTTCTAAAATTTTGATGGAAATGGAGTAATGAAAGTATTTTTCTATTTAAAGATAGTCCCCATATCTTGGAGTTCAACTTTTGGAGTTCTAAATTTTAATCAAATGAGTTATGGTATCTTTGAGGTTCTATCATTTGAGAGAAGGGTTGTGATGGAAAGTTTTGGGTATAGTACCGAGAATGTCATGAACATGCATTGTACGCATTTCTAATTGCTTTTTATGCATTTTGAATATTGTAAATTGTGCCTTTGGTAACGTTTTTGTATTCTGATTATTATAGAGGCACAATTGGAGCATCGATCTACCTACGTTGCTGAGACTTCCCGGCATTAGCTCGGAAGTAAATTGGTGAGTAATCTAGTTGGTTCCTCAATCTTTATGTGTTTAAAATTATGCACTTATAACTTTGCGGAGAATAATGGAGGGCTTATGTATGTTCAATTATGATGGGTTCCAGATCATAGGTGTCCGAAGTATTGGGAACTTGATATCGAAGTGCTATTTGTGTGTGAATTTGTGACTACTTGTTCTGATGTGATAAATGTGATATAGGAACTAACATACGGCCTAATTTGGGACATGTGGTATAATTTTGTGATGCAATTACCGTTAAATTTAGACATGTGCATTTCATGCATAAAGCATGATCAGATAATGACAGTTGTGACCGGAACAGCCACCGAGAGCTTAAAGCTCAATGTATCAGGACCTCAAACCCACCGTTTTTCAGAGCCTCAGGCTCACCGAATATTGCGCCTATTTTGGGACAGTTCAGGCGCTCGATCACAACACCGTAATAAAATGGGAAAGTGTCACATACGCATTGCATATGCATTTGATTGAATATGGGATTGGTTAAAAGGGGAAAACGCCTTATAATTGTGTAAAATAATTATGAGAGTTTGTTAAATGTGTTACTGTGCGATATTCTGTGAATTGTTTGTATATGCATGAGTTGAGTGAACCATCGATGATGGTTTCTCACTGAGTTCGCAAACCCACCCAACATTGCAAATTATTTTTCAGGACCGAGAGAGTAGACTCTTAGCTCCAAATGGACTTTTCCTGCCTTGTAGATTGTGTTGGCAAGAGAAGTCATGGCTCACAGGTCGGTCAGTTGGGAATTTTTGGGGATGACCTAGTTAGGCTTTCATTCTATTTTCCTTTTGGAGTTCTGTGCGGACAATGAAAAATAGCAGTTGTACATATGTAGTTAAAGCCTAAGGCTCATTATGATAAATGGGCCCGGTGAAACGGGATATTGAAAAAGCACACAATCACAACAATGTAAAAACGAATGTGAGTCTCATACATATAGCATTCACATATGATTTGAATTTATTAAATGATTTGTAAAGCTGCAAGAACTTTATATGTTTGAATATATGGTATTAAACTAATGATTGTGTTTTATTCAAGTGTAATGAAGTGATATTTTGATTAAATTGTTTGACTTAAATACAATTTGTTTGTGATAGAACTTGAGGCTAATCAAGTTGATATGAACTATGTGACAATATGTTTATGTTTGATTGTGTCTACTGAGTTCACAAAACTCATCAAAATTGCACTACTGACAATTTCAAGTTTGAGAGTGAGATGACCTAGCTTCTAAGACTCCATAGAAGTATATTTTGTGCGACCTTGATGATCAGGTATAGTTCAAAGGTCGGTCAGCTAAGAATTGAAGACATAGTCTATTAATATTTTTTGTTATTCCTCATGTTTGTAGCGCACTATGTATACTAAGTTGTTATGCTTATATGAGAATATTATGTAAACTTGGATGTTGATCTTAAAGTTACAATGTAAATTATGGTTATGATATAAAATGAGGAAATTTTTGGATTTTAGCAAATGTGTGATTTGTGATTTTAATTACGATGCCATGTGATAAAGCGAAAGTGAGATAGTTAACACATCATTTTTGTCAAGCATGTACACGTGTGACCAAAGGGCATAAGTGTATGTGTCAGACGGGAGTGGGGTGTTACAGTAATGGTAAAGCTATCTTTGATAAGGCAAGAATAGGATATCATGGAGATAATAATATTAAGCTATACAAGAATTTCTTTTTTAGAAACAGAAGTAGCCATAATCATAAAGACAATAACATGTTACATAACAAAAATTCATCTGTTTTGTGTTTTTACTGTGGCAAACATAGATATATTAATCCTTCTTGTAATATTCATATAATGAAAAAGTTATCTGAAATATATGTTTGGAGACCAAAAGGTCAAACTACTAACTTGAAAGGGCTTAAAAACATTTGGGCACTAAAATTGAGATAAAATATTATACAGATATGCTTCAGAATAGTGACAAAAGAAAATCAATGGATAGTTGGCAGTGGTTGTTTAAGACACATGATAGGTGAAATATCACACTTCAACTATATTGAAAGAAAAGATGGAGGCAATGTTGTTTTGGCTAACGAAAATATGGCAAAGGTCACTGGAATTGGTAAAATTGGTGCTTTTGACTCTACTTCTATTGATAATGTTATGTATGTTGATGATTTAAAACATAACTTGCTGAGTGTAAATCAATTATATAATAAGGGATATAGAGTTACATTCTATGCATCTCATTGCAAAATAATTGATAATAACAATGATAACATTGTGTTTGTTGGTCCTAGAAATCAGAATATATATTGTGCTTAATTGGAAGACATGTCTTCTTAAAAAGTTAAGTGTTTTGTTTCTTTAGAAAATGATTCATTCATCTGGAATAGAAGATTTGGACATTCATTTTATAAAAAATGTCCAAGAATGAATTAGTAAGAGGTCTACCAAATTTAAACTTTTAGAATAATCAGCTTTGTGAAGCATGCTTACGAAGAAAACAAGTTAGAAGTAGCTTTCCAACCAAGAATGTTGTATCTACTAACCAAACACTTGAGCTTATACATATGGATTTATTTGTTCCTACTAGAACTCAAAGTTTTGGTGGTAAACATTATGGTTTTGTTATAATAGAAGATTATTTTAGATTTAAATGGGTTTACTTCCTAGTAAATAAGGATGATTTTTTTGAAGTCTTTGAGAAGTTTTGTAGAAAAATTCAAATTAAAAAAGGATACTGCATCGCTTCAACTCAGAGTGATCACATAAAAGAATTTGATAACAGAAAATTTGAAGATTTATGTGATGATAATAGTATTACTTATAATTTCACATGTCTAAGGACTCCTCAGTGTAATAGAGTTGTTGAAATAAAGAACAGGACCCTTGTTGATATGGCTAGGACCATGTTGTATGAAAGTGGTGTACCTTATAACTACTAGGTAGAATATCAAGACTGTCCTTCTGAAGCTAAGATAGAAAAGGCTCTTTCTCCAAGTACACCTCAACAGGCTCCTATATTGTAAAGGACACCAGATACTCATATCAGAAGAACATCAAGAGAATAGAGAGGTCTTGATACAATTTAATATAGTCTAGGAGACCCATCAGAAGGTCTAAGGACAAAAGCATCCTTCAAAAACAATTATTTTTCCTTTGTTTCACAAGTCGAACCAAAAATTATTGAAGAGGCATTTGCTGATGAAAACTAGACTTCATCTATGAAAGATGAACTACACTATATTAACAGGAAGTAAGTTTGGAATCTGGTACCTTATATAGAAAACAAGTCAGTCATTAGAACTCGTTGGGTACTTAGAAACAATCTTGAAAAAAATAGTAAGGTGGTAAGAAATAAAGCTAGACCTGTAGCTCAAGGCTATAACTAATAGAAAGGTATTGATTTAATGAGACTTATGCTCCTGTTGTTAAACTAGAGTCTATCAAAAATTTGATTACTTTTGTATGTTATAGAAATTTCAAATTATTTCAAATGGACGTCAAAGGTGCTTTTTTTAAATGGATATATTACTGAAGAAATGTTTGTTAAGCAATCTCAAAGTTTTGGGAATGCAGACCATCCAAATTATGCAATAAATTAGCAAAAGCATTGTATGGCCTAAAGTAGGTTCCTCGAGTATGGTATGATAGGTTAAGTAACTTCCTACTTAAGAATAACTTTAAATGAGGAAAGGTAGATAAAACTTTATTTATTAAGAAAAAGGAAAATGATTTAATTGTAGTTCAAATATATGTTGATGACATAATATTTGGAGCTACTAATCCATCTTTTTGTGAAGAATTCTCAGCTTTAATGTAGGGCGAGTTTGAAATGAGTATGATAGGTGAATTATTGTTCTTCTTTGGGTTACAAATCAAGCAAACAGAAAAAGGAAATTTTATTAGTTAAGACAAGTACACAAAGGAACTTATCAGGAAGTATCAATTTGAAAATGTCAAACCAATGAGCATTCCAATGTATAATGGAATTAAGCTTGATAAGGATGAAGCAGGCAAGGCTACTGATGAAACAAATTATAAAGGAATGATTGGCTCACTTCTATATCTCAAAATTTCAAGACCAGAATATTATGCTTAGTGTGTGCCTTTGTGCATGCTTTAAGTCAAATCTTAAAGAAAGCCACCTTCAAGAAATCAAGAGGATTTTTCGTTATCTTCCTAGAACCATAGACTTTGGACTATGGTATCCAAAAACATATTCATATAACATGGTTGGCAGCTATGAAGTAGATTATGCAAGTGATAAAGTTGACAAGAAAAGCATAAGTGGTTATTGTCAATTCCTTGGTGGATGTTTAATCACCTAGTCCTGCAAGAAACAAAATCAGACAACACTTTTCACAACTAAAGCAAAATATATAGCAGCCGCCAGATGTTATCCTCATATTTTTTGGATGAAACATCAACTATAAGATTTCTTTATAAACTTTAGTCATATTCCAATATTGTGTAACAAAACAAGTGCAATTAATTTATCTAAAAATCCAATACATCATTCTAGGACTAGGCATATAGATGTTAAACATCACTTTTATAGAGATCATGTTTTAGAAGGAACTAATGAATTATTACATGTTAATACTGAAAACCAAGTAGCTAACATCTTTACTAAATCACCTTCAGAAGATAGATTTTGTTTATTAAGAAAAGAGCTTGGTGTATGCAGATTATCAGACATCGAACTCTGTTTGAAGGTTTTATACTACTTCCTTTTATAGATATTAACAATCTCCTTCGAATGTGTTACTTAAAAGGGCCTTGTCAGTTTAAAAGGGGAAGAGTAACTTTGTTCAGAGTTTGTAATTACTAAATGATATCATTTTAGATTCTAGAAACACGTACGTGGTATTGTCAGATATTCATATAATTGAAACAAGATATGAAAACGATCACACCTCTAGGAACATGTGCTCTATTTCATTTTCACATGAAACCTACTCTTAGAAACCGTTCAACATACTTCGAAACAATTCCTTCCTACATCTTATCTTCGTTGTCCCTTGAAGCTTCTTCTAACTCATTATAATCAAACTCTTTAAATCTCTTCAGAAATTATAAGCAATCTTTTATTTTAAAATTACAAGAACAAATTCTTATGGTCAAAATAAATCGTGGAAACCTACTTCTAGCCATGGAAAAACCCTATGCCGTAAGCAAGCTTTTAAAGCTTCTGTTTTTGAACCTTCTATGTCACCTACACAAGAATCACCACAAACCTATTTTGATTGCTATGTCTTTTTTTAAAAAAGCCCTAACTTTTAAACAAATCCATGCAGAAGACACCTTACCTACATATGGGAGAAGGAAGAAAAATATTCCGTTGTCGTCGTCATTAGAAGAATCAAATTCCGATTCATCCATCGAGCATCATGAATTAAAAACTAAATAGGGATATGATTCTTCAAGTAAGTATAATGAAGAAAGCCTTGTTTCTGACGACATAAACTCTAACTCTTCAGAAGAAGAAAAAGAAAAAGAAGAAGAAGAAGAAGAAGAAGAAGAATCTTCTAATGAAGAAGAGTCTACTTAAGTTGGGAGAGTTTCTAGTAAGGGGGAGTTGCCTATTGTACTGAGAAAGGTAAGTTTCCTCTTTCCTTCTCCAGTTTCAAAACCCTTCTCTCCTTTGTTGTCTTCTTCACCTTCTCCTTCACCTTCACCATCACCACCACTAAATCACAAGCCTACTTCCACTTCTAAAATCTCCACTTAGACCTCAGCCTAGACCCATTGTTCTAAGCTTATTTGAAGAACGTTGGATCATCTCTGACAATGATGCTGAAGAAGAACCGATTCATCTGGTCAGAAGATCACGACCCAAAGTTAATAACTCCATCATGAAGGCTGAGAAAGAGCATATGGTTGAAAAATAAAAGATCCTTGATAGTGCACCAAGGTGGGAGGATGTGTCTCTAAAAAGAAAGAGAGAAGAAATCAAAAAAGGCAAGGCGCCTATTCTTGAAGAACCTGAAGAGGATCCTATCACTCAGGAGGACTCTTTCTTTGAAGAAATTCCCAAGGCTAAAAGGTCAAAGAAAAAGAACATCTCTGTAACAAATAAAGGAGAGTTTTCTGAACCTACAAAATCCTTTCAATCCAAAGAAAATGTGGAAAGTTACAAAGCATATTACAAGAAAAGGAAAGTAGTTACTGGAAGAATTCCACCTCACCTTTTGTTTGATAAAATTGGTATTCCTATTTTCCCTTATTGCTGTTGGATAGCATAATTTCTTGAGTTTAAATGAGACTATCTGTGATGAGTTGGTTCATTCATTTTATACCCATATGAAAAAGGAAATTATAGATGGAAAGTTGGCAATTATATCTTGGGTATGTGCATGTGAAATATTGTTCATTGCGGAAATTTTTGGAAACTTGCTGGATATAGCTTCCATAGGCAGAACTGATTTTCCTTGTCATAAATAGGATGTTGTTGATTTAGATATGGGAGATGTAGTGAAATTTTTCTGTCTTAACACTGAAACCACAAAGGTTGGTAGGCCTTGGTGTAGACAGTTGGACTTATTGCCACGATGTCTTATATCTCTTTCTACTACTTCAATTTTCCCAAGAAGCAGCTCAGTTGAACGTTAACTGGAAAGATATTTTATTTACAATTTGTTAAAAGGTAATTGGATGAACCTCCTAGCAATGATTATGCACTTTATGTTGGATAAGGGCAGTCCTAAGAACACTACCAGATGCTTGCCTTATGGGATGCTGCTTACCAAGATATTTGCTTATTATGATGTTTCTTTAGACAATTTGGAATGGTACGAGCCTGCTAAGTACCGTTCATCAATTCCCTTTCAATTTGGCTATAAGCTGAAAGATAATGTCTGTGTGGAAAAGAAGACTAAAAGGGTAGCAGATGTCTTGGGTCCTGCTCTAGAGAAATAGACTCCTGTCACTCCTCAAGATGCAAATAATATGGTCATTCAACAACAGCTAAGGCACATCTGACTCAATTAGGATCAAATGTGTGGTCAGATAACCAAAATTTAGGATGAACTTAATGACATGTAGCTTCTTCTTCGAACCTTATTGATTCTCTTAAGGAATATTTTCGATGAAGAACATCCTCTTTTTAACATTTTATGTGAATAACTTTTAGTTCTGTTCATGATTTTTACCTTTGAATATTTGTGCTCTCTTATAACTGCATAGTTATTCTGTTTGTTTTTATTCAATTTCTTACCCTTCTTTTGATAATGACAAAGGTGGAGAGTAGAGGAGATGATATAATTTTTCTTTGATATTGTTAACATGTTGCTTTGATAATTTTGAAATGCTTTGGAATATGTTAATGATCGTATGATAGGTGTTTGATATTCATATACTTGCATCTAAGTATTTTAATGATTCCAAAAAATCTAGAATGGATAAGTTACAGAAAAGATCCTTATGTTCACCTGATTCAATAGTCAATTTCAAGATACACTCAAAAGATTATCCAAACAACTAGATATTTGGAGATTCCATCAAAGATAGTAAGGAAGATGTTTTAATAGATTCAAAGCCAAATCAGTTTGTTAGTTCAATGAAGCAACGACTAGTTGGAGGAATTCTTATTTAAAGAATAGCTACTACATTCAAATAGGCATCAGATTTTAGAAATATAGCAGTAGCATCAACATACTCTCGAAAAGTTACATTCTATACCTTTTATACTTTAGAAAATGAAAACACTCTATCAAGAAAAAGATCAATATTCATTAAAGCTCATATTGCGCCAATTTTCATTTGATGAGACCTTGAAGAGGCTTGTTAAATACTACTAAGCTGGAAGTTGAGGAACGTTGCAAAAGATATATTTCTGAGATTGGGGAGGCTCGTTAAATTACTACTTGGAGATTATTAGTGAAACACTCAAATTGGATACTTGGGAAATAGACATAGACTTGGTTATAAGCTGAATTAGTATAAATTGATTTTATCATTCTCCCTTTTCCTAACTTTTAAATGTCCGCGTTATAGTTATTGTTGTTTTCAATTTATAAGAGGGTCCTTTTATTTCAATTTTTAATAGACTCCTTTTATTTTAAATTTTCACAAGCTCCTATCGTTTATACAAATTGATAATAATTTACAAAAATTTTCAAGTCAAACACAATTCACTCCCTTCTTACGTATGTTTGCTTTGTCAATATATGCATCCATGAACAGCAGTTCTATAAGTTGGATCCTTTTCTTATGAACAATTACTTTGGCTTATGTTACTAATTAAAGCTTTTCCAAGATTTCCCCAAAGTCACCCACCAAACAGAATTACTGTGTGAAGTTGAAAATGGAAATACGTTACAATCTCAACCACCTAACAAAAACAACTAAACCGGCTGTAATCCAAATACAACAAACAAATACATGGTTTTTGTACCAGGGCTGGCAAGCAGAAATAAAGAGTTTTCTTTGGACCTATACTGCCCTGAAATTATCGTCTTTCTTGTTTCTGACTTCAAATTGTTGTTGCAAAGAAACCAAAACACAAGAACAGACAGAAGAATCGAAATGTTGTATATATACGTGGAACGTTAAGCTCCCTTCTGATACAAGCAACCTCCGAAAAAAAAGCTCTGATCTAGACGAACAAGAAATCGAATTGATGATGGTGAAGAGTGAAGAAAACGCGGGAAGGCAACGCCTATGCATGGCAGATAGTGAGACCCTGCAGGCAAGTAGATGTGTTAAAAGACGGCGAAGAGAACCAGCCACGGTTACACTTGTCGACGGTGATGATCAGAGTCAGGAGCAACAGCTGACACAGAAGCAAACAGACCAAACTTCAGCTGCGACCACTGTGAAGAGAAGTTCAAGATTTCGGGGTGTGAGCAGGTTAGAAAGAAAAAAAAAAAAAGGAATATTTAGTTTAATCCATTTATTCTCATCAAAGTCGGTAACATAGAATGATATGAACAGACATAGATGGACTGGTAGATTTGAAGCACACTTGTGGGATAAACTCTCATGGAATGTCACACAAAAGAAGAAAGGGAAGCAAGGTTGGTATCTCACCCACTTAAGTTACAGCTTCAACTCTTTATTGTATGTTTCACTTTCAATCACTTAATATTCTATGTTATCTACGTTCATGTATTGCATCTTGCTTTGGATTTGCCGGTGATGAACAGTTTATCTTGGTAAGTTACTTCACTAATATATGTTTAATGTGCAAGTATCACTAGCTTTGTTAGAATGACACAAGCACAATTGGAAATTTTTAGGAGCTTATGATGACGAGGAAGCCGCAGCAAGAGCATACGATTTAGCTGCATTGAAGTATTGGGGAACGTCAACTTTCACCAATTTCCCTGTAAGATTACCATTAGCTTGATTTCTGTGTCTAACTGAGTATTTATAGAATGAATCATTTTACGCCCTTTATTTATTTTATAGATATCAGATTATGAGAAAGAGACTGAGATAATGAAAACAGTAACAAAAGAGGAGTATTTGGCCTGTTTAAGAAGGTAAGTCTTTCAACCTGTAAGGTTATGTTAGCGTCTATTCTATCTCAACAACACTCTCAAGTATTGCTAATTGCTCTTCTCTGGGGTTACAGAAAGAGTAGTGGCTTTTCAAGAGGTGTATCAAAGTACCGGGGTGTCGCAAGGTAATGCTCTTTTACTAATTGATCAATCCTTGGATATTGAAAAAGAATATCTATTCTGAAATTCTCCTGTCATGACTCATTCAGGCACCATCACAATGGGAGATGGGAGGCCAGAATAGGCAGAGTTTTTGGCAACAAATACCTCTATCTTGGCACATACAGTGAGTTACCTAATCCACATCAACTTATTTTGTCCATGATGAATATTGTAACGTCAAAACCTAGCTTTTGTCAATCTGCACATTTAGCAGAAGACATAACACCTGGTCTCTCATTTCAGGCACACAAGAGGAGGCAGCCCGCGCTTATGACATCGCAGCGATTGAGTACAGGGGGATCAATGCAGTGACCAACTTTGACTTGAGTACTTACATCAGATGGCTAAAGCCAGGAGTAGCTGCGCAAGTTGCTGCTGATGAACAACAGGCTATTGTAGAAGACTTCCAAAAGCTGCCTGCATTCAATAGCTATATTCACAGTGAAGAATCTATACAGTCTTTCTTCGATAGTAATCAAGTGACCGCAGAATATTTCAATCCCGCACAAAAGCCAGAAATCTTGCAAAACAAGATCTCGTTACAGTCTAACAAGACTTCATCGCCAACTGCTCTCGGCCTTCTCCTACGATCTTCAATCTTTAAAGAATTGGTTGAGAAGAATTCTAATGTCTCTGAGGATTCTGAAGTTGATGGTGATGAGATGAAGATCCGGCCACACACAAGTAGTGACCACGATTACAACGGCTTTTTCTGTGAGGGAATAAATGATATCCCATTTGTTTTCTCTTCCAACAAAGAAAGCATTGAATTGCAGGAAAGGGAGCTTCAGTTCGTCTTATGATTACACGAACTTCGCATGGAAGATCAATCAGTAGAGCTCCAATTTTTGTGAAGTAGCACAAAATCCATGGTACTTATATCTAAACATTACTACTGGATTACGGCTTGCAATGGTCGGTATCGTACATCTTGTGAGCCACTGTTCATAACTATAATCGTAGCTTTGATTCATAAGAAATGATGTATTCTTCTTGCTTTTAGGTAGCAGATCTTCCCCTATAGCTTTGATTCATAAGAAAAGGGTGCGGTGCAATCCCGTTTCTTTTAGATGTTTCAAATCTAAAAGACTATGCTATCAGTATCAAACTTTATGGGAATAACAGCTAACTAGCTTGTACTAACTCCATTTTTTTTTCCCTAAGAAAAGAATCGGGTTCAAGTGACAGATAGATTTTCTTTTTGTCCACTATTTGTCATGTTTTGTGCTTTGTTTCTTGAATGCAAATGAGGACGTAGAAGGAACATATGACTAACCACATAACTTCTCTAGAAATCCCTTTAGCCTTGTTTGTTAGCTTTTAACAATGGCGTTAAGCTGTTGCAACTTCAAACCCCAAAGGAGAATGAGTTCGATTGTTGTAGAAGAGATATCAGCAATTTCACCAACAAATACAGAACGATTAATTCACACTATGTACTTCCAATCCCAACTATTGAGAAGTTAAGAAAACCATTAAAGAACATCTAGAACACTTTGAACTAATTCCGTAATAACGGACCACATTCATTGACTCCTAAGCTTTGATCGTATTTATGGAAGAATATGAAGATAAATAATGCAATCTGATTCTTAAATTTTATCATGACCTTTAATGAGTCCCATAAAGCAGGGATTTCTCGGTGACATTTGTAAGTTCGAACGTGGCATTTCACCTAGTATATCCGTAGCGAGTAAAACCTGGCAATGTGCTTGGAAACCTTCACGCCTCTTTTACTCAGGCCGACATATGCATGTCAGTGCCTTATACAAAGCATCCTCGACAAGAGATATTGTGAATAGTTTATATCTATATATTGTCATTTATGCCCTTGTAGTCAATCATTTGAATGCAATTTGATTTATGACATTATTATTTTATTAATAAAAAGGCTTTATTTATGTTTTCTGTATTAAGTTAATTACATTTGATATTTTAATACTGAAAATAAAATCCCTAGAGTAATTACTGGTAATTGAAATTATGATGATATCATAATTATGATATTCAATTTACATTTATGTATTATTCTTAAATGTTCCTAGTTGCAGTTTCATTAAGACGGGATTTTTTCAAACAGTAAATTTAGCACACATTATGTTTCTTTTTTATGAAAAAATAATAAATCTCATAAATTAAAGTATGGAGATACTTAAACTAATGTGTGGGTGGTTATTAAAGAACAAATCACTGAACTAACCCGACTATAAGAATTCCAAATAGAATATTACTTTTGTGTATATAGATTTCCTCATAATGATGGTTGTATAATTGATCATCAGACTTGAAATTACTAAGGTATCTCATGTAGGAATTACTGTATTTTGATGCTACTTATGAACTGTCTTAGGATAATTCAGTCAGTAGTACTTGGATACAATATGAACTATACGAAAATAGTTGAGTAAGTCAACAAAGAATTTGTCACTCTAAAGTAATTAGAGAGAATATTCTACTGTTCTTCATTAGTAGTAATTTATGAAATTCTTTGGGCAGAATAAACTTACATTTGAAAAGACGATTTCAAACTTCAATTATAAATCAATTACTAAATAGCAAGAATGAATATAATTGGACTAAAAGAGTAAACTCTATATCCATACTCTATCCAATTGAAATATTGGATGACAAAAGGATTAAATTATATATCATAACCATGCATAGACAGGTTAAGTCAAACTACTTTAACATTCATGATATTTGGGTGATCATGTGCAACATCCCCCTACCACAGGTACATACCCAAACATTCAAGAATATTCAAGTACATATCCTATGATAATGGCATGTTAGAGCAAAAACATATCCA
>JANIJH010000008.1:15604084-15615653 GCA_024520975.1 Erythroxylum areolatum
TTCATACCCATTCTCATTCCCTTCTACTATTATACCCATATCCATACCCAACCCTGTGCTCAAACCAAACGCCCCCTAAGTAATTTCTATCTCATCTTGCAGTTTGAGATAGCTACAAAGATTACACAGGCAACAAACTTCAGGCAAAAGTTAGTTCAAAAATATGCACTAGAAAGTAGCCAATAGTTTGCATAGTCCCCCTTTTGACTATATTGATAGGTTTGTCACAATCATAAATAGAACACCGAGTAATAATACGTAGATCGCGTACATAATTCACATCTGTAGACCTAGAAACATGGTACTTATTTACAGTTGACAACATTGCACGAATACTGGAGTTATTAGACTTGTTTAAAAAGTGAATCAACATCTAAATCCATTAGCATGACCAATCCTTCAAGTTAAATTAACTGGTTAAAGGGTCAGCTCTAAGACATGTAAATCCATATAGATGATAGATAGATATGTTTACAAATTCACACAAACTAAACTCTTAAAATGGACTTTAGATCAAGCAAAGTAACTCACTCCTCTGGATGTTTCCACACAAGCTTATAATATGAAGACAGCACATTCTATTCTGTAATGACATTGAACATAAAGTATGTAGCTCTCAAACACATAAAATAGAGACAATTGCTAGACATATAGCAGAGGCTGAAGACTATAAATAATGTTCACCTTGGAATCATTGGCAACGGTTACCAAAAGAGAAACTCTATGCCTGAGAGGAAAAAATTTAAATTAATCATTGATCTAAAAAGGGGAAGGAAATTCTAAGGAAACACTAAAAATCATATCCTCATTGTCCAAGTATCAGATATCCAATTCAAATGAAAAATATTAGTTCCTCAAAGCAAGAAAAAGAAGTGTTTTTGCCCCATATAGAGAAGATGACAATCTAATTTGTTGAGCACGAATCATAATATTAATGATAAAACGCAGGAATATAAATATGCAAAATGATGTAAAACAGGGAAACCCTATTATCATGGTTTGAAAGAAAAAGTGATATGATAAGATAAACTCATACCCTGCAACAGACATCAATTTTATGGGTTTCTCATGCCCATAAAGTGTAGCTTTTGATGCATGATGTCCACGTTTTCCAGTAGAGCTAAGGGACCAAAGGCGTATTGTTCCATCCTCCCCACCACTTGCCAACACTTTGGCACTATCATCACCTAATAATTTATCGGACAAGGTTGAAACTGGGCCATTATGACCTCGAAGACATCGCTGGCATGAACCCTCCACAAAAGCACAAGAGAAAAATAATCAAGAGATTTCAGTGGTAGCAACATTAATCAATAAAACTAAAAAAAATATCCGATTAAAGTTCCTAAAAAGAGATGAAAAGAGGAGAAAACAAATTGTTTTAAAAGAATATGCACATGTTTATTGGATAAGAAATGAGTACAAGCACCAATAGCACGCACAACCTATTAAATCTGACAAAAAGATCTGGAGCAACAGAAGCTAACAGTTCATATATTAGTATGTTAGCAAAGCAACAGAAATTCATGCTATACCTTCCACCAGAGACGTATTGAGCGATCACAACTTGAGGTTGCCAAAACATTTTCTTTCCGTCGTGTCTCACTTCGAACAAGAGAGGTCTCACTGAGGGGAAACAATCTGCAGACATCATTTCTCGTATGTCAAGAAAGAAAATTAAAACTATGCTATGTCAAATTTAGTTATTACAATGATGGCAGCAGCAAGCATCAAAGCAATTTCCCAATCTGAATCAACTTCTCAACCTGCACTACCTGAATGAAATTTCCACTCAGTGAGAACCTCCGCATTCCATTAAAAGCATTTGTGCCTATCTCTACAACTCTTTCACAGTGTTAAGGGCCAAGAAGTTTTTTTTTTTTTTTTTTGGAAAAATAAGGACCAAGAAGTTGCAGTCATAGAAAAGCCAACAATTTCAGAGCACATAAATCACGAACTCTCACCTCATGCAAGTGATTCTGGCCTTATGATCACTTAGAGTCGCAACAGAGTTCATTCCACCTAAAAAGCCATCGATATTCAACATTCGTATTGAGGATCCCTAGTTAAACAAAGCCTTGTATAAGTTAACAGCACATAAATTTAAAGAAGCTAAACATCACTCAAGTACCATCTATTTTTAAGCTAAAAAGCTACCACAGGATACATTCCAAACCTCCAAATTCGAAGCAAAAAAACAGCGTATACAACCAAGGGGAAATTTAACAAACAATACCTGCGAAAAAAAGATATGATTGTTGTCTAACACAATGTGGTCAAAAGGTCTAGCAACGGTATGAAAATCAGCAGTCAAAGGATCAACAAACTTGAATTGCTGCACAGCAGCGTGCCTAGATAAATAAGCTTCCCTCAAACCCCGAGATGTTTGTGACGAGCTTTGAGGCACTTCTTTTGGCCAATGCTCCCTTCACAATCAAATGCAAGCTATATTAACAACTGATTACAACAAACTAATATTTAAAACTTATAAGAAAAGATCCCAGAATCCATATTCCCACCATCCTGTACTATAAAGACAACAACTTTTGCATCAATCAGAGGAAACCCACTTTCTAGCAATAGGATTACATGAAGCAAAGGCATCACTATGTTTTGAATTTTAGAACCTGAAAAAGCGGTGCCAAATAGGGTCGGAGTAAGCAACGCGTTTAAGGGACTTGCAGGTGAGAGCGAGGTTGGAGACGTCCTGCAGACGGAGGTAGGAGGCGCAATGAGCTAAAGCGTCCTCGCTAAGGTCTGTAATCGTGGTTTGGGAGGAGTTGGAAACCGTTGGTTTTGGAGGTTGAGACCGATCAACGGCAGCATCACCCATGACGATCAATCGGCTTCTTGAATTTGTCTTATCCCAGTGCAGGGCTCTTTGTACTTATTGTTAATCAGAAAGAAATTGGAGCCCATCGTAATATACATACCATACCATACCATACCATAGTGCCTCCAAAAAAGAACCCATGCGCTTACGGAAATTAATTTATGCTTAAACCTTTTTCTTTTCTCTTTTGTTTTCGTTCGATTTGTAAGCTTGAATTTTATTAAATATAATTATTATTATTTGAAACGAGACGTAAAACAGAATTATAAAAAGAATACTTCTTTTCATAATAATAATAATTATTGTTATTATTATTATCATCAAAATAAGTGAATTTATAAAATGAAACCTACTTCTTTTACATATAATTAAACGTGTAATTTATGGTGAAAATATAATTATTGTTAGTTTTATAATTTTTTCAAGGATTAAAAATAAAAATGAACAAGAGTTTATTTATAAATTAATACTTTCCAATGAAAATTTAAAAACCATCTCCAGGACCTTGTTAAGGAGTTTGCTCTTTGCTAGAATATAAACGCAATTAACAACTTGATTCTTAATTCTTTAGACGGTATGAGCCTCGTCAATTTCAGTATCATGAACTGATCTTAAAGTGTCAATGTTTCCAATTAATGTTAGTTTAGTCGCAAAACTTAATCTCTATGTTTCTAATATTCAACAATCTGCTTGTTCACTAGGTATCAATATTTTTGGTAGTATATTCCATCTGTAAATTTAGATGGCAATGTCTTGCATGTCCTTGTCATGGTGTAGTCCTTGGCAATGTCTTGCATGGACAGCATGGTGTGGTCCTTGGCAATGTCTTGCGGGGACAATGATTGGTGTTAGCGGGGACAATGATTGGCGATGTTTTGCTGGCTGAGGATGTAATTAGTTTTGTTTAAACTAACCCTAGAACAAATAATCCTCGGTTGTAAGGATAACTCAAAACCAATCTTAGAGTAAACCATGTTTGGTTACAAAATTAAACTATTTTAGACCTTGAATAAGTTAAAGAGGGATTAGGAATGTTTAAATATGTGACTTCTCTTAATAAAAGCTTAAGAAATTACCAATAACTATTTAAGCAAAGCTCTATTTTTGCCTTAATTTTGATATTTTATTTATTATTAATTACAAGTCCATTTTTCACTTATTCAAAGACTTGCTTAGAATACATTCCTCTTTTTTTTCTCATTCTTTACTAATTTATATAATTTCTATCAATATTTTGTTTATTAATTTGAATAGATGTGAGTATTAAGTTAAAAAGAATTGATTTTTTATATTCTTGTAAATATTATGCTTTGACGCTATGTTCATATTATGAGATATTTTTCAACTTATTCAAAAGTATTGAATAATATTTTTCCCTTGAATCAGTTTTAGGATAATAGTTATAATGATAAGGACCTCAATTGTAATTCAAACACCAACACAATAAATCTTGTGAAATTTATGAAGGCATAATTCGATCAGTGTCAAATAATTAATGAACAGACTTAATGTTGCATGTTATTTTGATGAATACCATGATTCAAGGTCTTATTTTTGCTAGTTATTAGGGATTAACCACTCTTTTAAGCAAATATGAAGCATTTGTAGAACACGTATGCCCCATACAAAAATTTGTTGATTAAAGTGTGGGATATTCCACTAGATCTTATTCACATAAATAGCAAGATAGTGCAAACTTTCCTAAAAGAGCATAAGAGAAGGGACATACTTAAATGTCTTACTTTTAGTAGACTACCGAAGGATATCATGGAGATAATATTTTTTAAAAAAAGTTAAATTGGTTAGAATTTTCAAAGGTACATAGGTACATCCAAACTTAAACTTAAGAGTTTAGGCCATACTCTTACCAAATCATATCACAGGTACTTCTAGATCTCAAAATTTACCCCACAGTGGACTTTTACATGATCTAATTACTATGGACTAATTAAAAATAAGATTTTGGCCTCTATCCTTTTTAGTGTTCACGTTGGAAGCTTTCCGATGGGAGTTTAGATGCTAGTAATGGGTATTGAGAATGGGGCTCAACTGTTGCCATAGCTAAGTTGCTCTTTACTTTATTTCTTTATCTCTCTTAGTTAGTTTTTTATTTATTTATTAAACATCTTTGCTTTCTTTCCATCCATAATTTGTACATGTATGCTCCCCAATACAGTATGATAATCTTCATTACTTCATTTGATATTATTTTGTATTATTTTGTCTTTTGTAAGATAGTTAACCATAAAGGGTAGGCTATAGAATCTTCTCATCATATTCATGGTTTCTTGAATTTTCCACTAGACCCAATTTATATAGTGGCACTCGTAGAAGAGATGAACATTAAAAAAATTGATCATGTCATTAGAGGTTAGGTCTTTCTACAGTGCCACAAACAAAAGGAAGGATACTTTGGAGGAGAGTTATTTGTGCCATACAACGATACACCAATCAACCTTATTCTCTCTTATCCTTATGAGCTCCTTACAGGAATTGCTAGTTACATAAGGGATGCATTGACCAAATGTAGCAATCTTCAATATCTGCTACATAAGGGATGCATTGACCAAATGTAGCTATCTTCAATATCTGCTTGGGGGTAATATTCTGGATAATATTAACAGGTAATTGCTCCAATTATTACCCATTATCCATGTCTCCACTATAACACTTACTAGTATTTTAAAAAGATTTCTGAATTGTGAATGAATTAAGGGTCTATTAGTGTTCCAATTGTCAAAGTACAAGGAAGCTCTCCTCCCATTCCTTATCTTACACTCTATAGAGTTGGAATTTCCTTAGCTTTAAGAATTTGTGACAAGAACCAAAAGTATCTTATTTTAGTATTTAGTTCCCACAAGGATCTATTTTTAAGGATATGGGTATAAACATATCTAGACTATAGGGTTTATATCCCTTCAAGTAGTCTTTAAAGTCTTTTTAGCAATAAGGATCTTACTAGTTAGACTTATTGTAGTGATTCGCAGCCCACCTTCTTTCTTTGGTTTACATACTTGTAACATCTCATTCCCATACTAAAGGTTAGAACCTTAGATTTTTGTAATTGAGAAATAGCATTGAGAGATTAGAAAAAAGCATTTCATGCTCAGGTATAGTGTCAACATACACACATGTGAAATTTATTATTGGACACATTAAAATAATTGTATATGTATTCATTGACATTTTTCGAGTATAATTGATCTATAAATGTGATTATATTTGGAATTGTGAATTATATGTGTTAAAAATTGATTTGGAGAGTATATTAATTAACTCAAAAGTTTTTGTGAAAATTTGATAATTTTTTAAAATTATGGGTATTTTTGGACTAAGAAAAATGCTAAATGACAGAACAATTGATGAATAATAATATAAATAAAGGTCAAATGGCAATAGAAATTTTTATAAATGACTTTAGAATTTAATGACATATATCATTGAAAATTAGGAGACAATTGGAGTAGAAATTGGAGACAAAATGGATTAGTTATTAAAGTGGGCCAAATGGAACCATGGGGAGGTGACAAGTGACAAGTGACATGTGTCACTTGCCTTGCCACATTTCACCCACTATTTTTTTTTACATCTTGCAAGACTATCCTTAATTTTGTCTTTCATTTGGACAAAACACGTTTTCTCCTTCTCTTTAAATTTGTTTTTCATCTTCTTCATTTCTTCTTCACCTCCACAACACTCACTCTCACCCACCTTCATCACTGTTAAACCTTGCTCTCACTTTTCACTGCTACTTTCATTTTCTTTGTCTTTTTCACCTTGCTACTAAAAGACCCAACCCATTCCTCCATGAAATTTGATAATCATGGAGAGGAAAGAGTTAGGTTTAATGGTGATTTTGAAGACCTTGAAGATAACTCAAGTAAGTAGCATATTGTTCCTTATGATTTATTGAATGAGATATGTATGATGATGGGTCATATGATCACAAAATAGTTCTTTATATATGATGGAATGTGGTTGACGAAATAAGCACATAATTGTCTTCCCTTCACGTACATGATGATTGATGTTCATAAGATGTTGCATTGATGATTTAGTGATAAAAAGATCGACAAAATGATGTAGAAATTGTGTAGAAAATTTTACTAATAGATGGAGTTTTCATGTTCTGTTTTTGATAGATAAAAATGTAGATCATTAATTGTGTTAGAGATGGATTGGATTGAGATTTTAATTTATGGAAAAGACAAGTGTAGTGTCTTAAAAAGGGAAGAACTAGGATGAAAGTTTAGAGACAATAATGGTGTTGAAAATGTGCTGGAATATGTAAGCTATAACATTTCCATTGCATATGTATTGGTATTTTAGATACGAATTGATCTGTAGATATCCAAATGGAATTATTTTTTACTTGGCTTAAATTATAGACATAAGGATACATTTTTCATAAAGACATAGAATTCAAATTCTATCTTTAAGAGTTTCAAAATCTAACTAAAAATTATGTACTGGGAGCTGAAAGTTGATCATGAATGTATATATATGTATATGTTCTGTTATTAGTGTTCATGATCAATCATGAATTATAAATTGTTTATAGATGATATTGAGTTGAATTGGAGTTAGAATAATGTGAAAATGATGAGAAATTAAATTAGAGATGATAGATCAAGCATAAGGTAGCGAATGTAGTAAGTAAAGAGTCAGAAACCTAGAAATAAGAATACAATTGGATATGCTTTGTTGCAAGAGGCATAACTTTTTTGTAGAACTTTGATTAAGGTCATTTAAGTATTCTTAGAAAGAAGACTTTGAGATCTACAACTTCTATAAAGACCGAGAAGAGATTTTGACATCTAAAGGGTCAAAATTTAAGATTTCTATAAGTGACCCGTAAAGGTCCGTTTAACGGACATAGATGTCCACCTAACGGACATTCACGGGTCAAGTGATCTTAATTAAAGCTTAAATGAGTCTTAAATGGAACCTATAATGATCCTTGGATTATGTAACTAATGTATGATATGTTTGAAGCCAAAATGGAGATTAAAACTTAGTGAATGAAGGGATATTATCAAAGTACCAAAGACATAAGTGTAATGTGAATGAAGATGTTCATATGATTGTAATCCTTATGATTCAAAGGAGTTGAGTAATGTGTATTAAGTGAATGTGAATGAGAATTGGGTACTATAAGAGCATATATGAATTATGAAATGAGAATGTGCATAATATGTGAATTTCGATAATATACCCGAGATTGTTATTGAGCATGTATTATACATAACACACATATATATATATATATGTGTGCGATTCAGTGTTCATATCATTGTGCAATTAATAATATGTGTAAATGTGTATTGTATGATGTTGGTACATAGGATAGAATGTCTGTATCCAGATGTTTCCAGATCATAGAAGCTAATGCTAATCTAGAGCGTATTGTGAGTCGACCTAGATGGTCTTACTTTTACGATTGTTTTGTTATGTATTATTGATTGAATGATTATGAATGTGATTTGATTGTATTGATTCCAGACACTGAAGGTTCGAAGCTGCTGATATATGAATGTGATTATTGAAGTGCTCCTTGTATGTGAATTGGATGAAATAAGTGTACACAACTTGATTGTTAAATTTTGGACCACAATCTGATGATGAATGTGCTCTAAATGTGAATATACATATGAATGAAAAAGTGATTCTCAACGCAAATGTTGAATGTCGGACTAAGGTCCGATAGTATGTGAAAGTGAATAATTGATCATATGTGATTGATGCACTTCATTACATGAATGCATGAAAGATAAAGGCAGTTGTGACCAGAGTAGCCACCGAAAAAGAGTTTAAAGCTCAAATTTTGAAAAAGAGCCTCGAGCTCAGAAAATGATTAAGAGCCAAAGGCTCACTATATAAAATGAACTTGATATCTCCAATAGATACGGGACAGTTATTAATGAACCCAGTAGATACGAGATAGTTATAGACACTCGATCACAACAAAGTAATAACTGAAAGTGAGTCTCATAAGCATTGCATATGCGTTGCATATGTATGATTTAAATAGTTTGATTAATTTCTGAACGTGAAAAGTGTTCGAATGATTGAAGTGATTGTAAATGAAAAGATGTGACTTATGTGTTTATAAGTGATGATATGTGTTATATGATTGAGTAAGCATCGAGGATGGTCACTCACTGAGTTGGCAAAACTTATCCAAAATTTGCAATATTTTTCAGGCTGAGAAGAGTATCTCGTTAGGCAAACGGGAGTATACCTACTGTATACAAGGGAAAGGTAAAGGTCAGGATCAGTTCACGTCTACATTTGTATTTTCTTATTTTTATATCGAATTGAGTCTTCCACAATTGTTGTAACTTGTGTATTCGATTATTTATGTTTATAATAACTTTCCAAATTGGAAATGTTTGTAAATGATTTTGCAATGTAATGAAATTATGACTACAACTATTTTGTATTTGTAATGGGCCCAAATGGCTACTGAAATTCTGATGGTTGTATTGCTGCGATTGAAAATGTTTCTGAATAAAAGTGGGCCTGATCTGATTATTGATTTCTGCATATATTTATTGTTTTGAAAAAAATTTGTAATGAGATTTTACTGATTAACTGTGCTAGCATGGTACCCTCGCGGGACAAGTTCTTAGACATCACTGAGGATGTCGGTTACGAGTCTTGCGAGAGTAGGGTGCTACAATACTTCATTCCACTTTACCTTAGACAATACTTTTCCCTCCTTTCTTCCTCCATATAGGAAAAACTTGAAGATTTTTTATAATGTCTTGGTAACCTATTAGAAAGGCTTATGTGAGCTGATTATTATATATGAAGAGAGTTTAAAACAACTTTTATCAACATCACTCTCCCTGTATGAGATAAATCCTTATTATCCTAATAGCTAAGCCTTTTTTTAGACTTTTTCCATAAAATGTATACAATCCCTAAATCTCAATTTTCTTTTGACATAAGCAGGCCCAGATATGTAATAATCGATTGGGTGACTTAAGACCCTAATATTCTTGAAAGACAATCTTCATCTTCCATAATACTTAAAGATAGAATTAGTTGGCTTTTTCTATAGTTTACATCTAAATTGGAAAGCTTTTTAAATATCTTCAAGCAGGAGAAAATTGTGTAAACAGATATATCTTTGGCCTTACAAAAGATTGGTAGATCATTTATAAAATATAGGATAGTAAGATCAATATCCTTGCATTTATTGTGATAGTCAAAGCCAAGACTTTATGAGATGATTTAACTAATTAATCTAGAAATAGCCTATGACGATTATGCGAAGAGGTAAAGAGATAAAAGGTCTCTTTGCCTCAAACCTTTACGTCCTTTAATTGATCTTGTAACTTCCCCACTAACTAGGATGCTATATGAAATAATGGAAATGCATTCTTTAACCCAAATGCAAAATTGAATTAGGAATTCAAATACTTGGAGCAACTGTATGGTAAAATCTTAGCTTATTATATCAAAAGCCTTAATGAAGTCAACCTTCAGAGCACAGTTCTTTAGAACTCTCCTTGTATAATCTTTATATAGTTCCTACTCCAATAGGACTATTAAAATTGTAGCACTAGATATTAAAGTTTTAAAAGAAGGAACTAAAGTATAAAACACCACCATTATTAGCTTTTTCCTTAGAGCATAGACCACCTTTTTAAGCAATCAACAAATGGGCATATACAACACGGAAAGTTAGAGGGCTATATATATTGTTGGCCCCCGAACTTTTTCTTGATGAATTAAGCATTATTTAAATGAATTATGAGGTTTGATGGATTAATTTTTGGGAACTAATTATTTATGTCAATATTGGTAAGATTTTATGTCATAGGTTGATTGCATTTAAGTGTTAATGTTGTAAGAATGTATCAAGGGCAAAATAGGCAAGTTACTTAAGGTTAAAGATATAAGGCTTTTATTGAAGGGCAAAATGGACTTTTTAGAATAATAAAGGGTATAAAAAAGAAGAAGTTATTGTTTTGCTTGGAAATGGAAGAAGAAGTTGTGGAAGAAGAGAAGAAGAGAAAGACTAGGGTTTTTGGGAAATCTTGAAAAGTTTGAAGATTTTGAAGCCAAATCAAGTGAGTATAAGCATTAACCTCTTTTGATTTGATGAATAAACCTTATTTAGTGATGGTTAGAAGTGAAAATGGGGTTGAATGAGTGTAGGAAGTTGTTGTTGAATGGTGTATGAAAAATGTTTTAATCCTCTAGGGTTAATGATTATGTTATGTTTGTGAATAATTTTGGGTTGGAATGAGTTTAGAAATGAAGTAGGAATAATGATTTAGGGTTAAGATAAGTTATATTTGAAATATGGGAAGTATACAGATGAATAATGCCGAAAAAAAAATTTTCGGGAGGTTTCTGGGCATGTTCACCACGACAAACTTTTGCCCTCGCCGCGGCGAAATCCTTTATTCCAGCACGAACATCCTTCGGTATTTTTGGTATAACTTTTATTGTAGATGTCCAAATAAGGTGATTTTTGATTTGTTGTACACTAGAGACATAGGGATACAAGTTTTATGAAGAAAGAAAGTTTTAATCAGTCTATAAAGATTTCAAATTTCGGATGGAAGTTGAGTATAGATTATAGTTTTAGCATAAGGTTAGTCCCAACATGTTTGGGGTATAACTTCCATGTTTCTGAAACAAATTGAATGATTTTAGAGTCATTAGAAACTTAAGACAATGGGGAACATTTTTCTAGAAGAGAATATTACCAGATTTTGT
>JANIJH010000008.1:15619504-15640663 GCA_024520975.1 Erythroxylum areolatum
CCATCGATGATGGTTACCTCATTGAGTTCGCAAAACTCACCAAAATTGCAACGTTGTCTTTTCAGGACCGAGAGACGGCCCTAACTACTAAAGAGGCTCTGCCTGCTGGGTAGATTGTAATTGGTGAGAGAGATCATGGCTCAAAGGTCGGTCAGTTAGGGTCCTTTTGGGTGGTTTAGATAACTTTGATGTACTTTCCTCATTCATGTAGTACTATTGTATTAGTTTTCTGATGATGTACATATGGATAATGCTGAAAGACAATGTAGACTTCGATTTTGCGAAATGCAATGAGGAAAAAAAAGTTGGTTTTAAAATATTGTGATCTTCTTATGATGCTTTATAAGTGAATTATGTTGCCATGCCATATGAAGGGAATGTAGTGATCGATCGTAGTTCGCCCTTATCGTAGGATATGTACCGGAATGACCTTCGGGTATCCCGATGTATACCCTATAGTAAGGGGGTGCTACAACCATCATTGATGATCTCACCCATGTCAAATACAAAACATCACACATTTCACATAAAGTCTTTCAAAACATGAATAATCCAAACAATCACATTATCTTGGCACAACACTTTATCATCATAGTTTTAGAAAAGATTTCATAATCATATATATACAAATGCATATGCATATGAGACTCCATATTTGTTATTATTTGTTATGACCGAGTGCCTTTCAGATACAGATACTGAACCATTGAGCTCATTTAGATATAAATATCACGGAGTAAAACTCTACGTGGATAATTGTGAGCTTAAAGCTCTTTTAGACTGGCTAATCTGATCACAACATCTTTATTTGAATATGCTTTTTATGAGATGCATCAAATAACATAATATGCCATTTACAGCATTCACTTATAATGCATAGACAGAATCTGATATTCATCGAGCCTCAGTCTGGTATTCAACTTTCGTTGTGTATTCAGATATCATTCAGAATTCAAAAGCAAACAGATATCATTCAAGTTTTAGATACAAATAGAACGCTTCCAATACATTCCCAAATATCAAACTCCTCAAACCATTAAAGTCCAGAATTCACAAACAAATCACAAACAGTTCAATAATTAGAAGTTAAACAAAATAAATCAAATCCTAGGAAGATCATCTAGGTTGACTCACAGTACGCTCCGATTTACGCTATTGCCTGGATGGTCTAGCAATGTATAACTAGTGTCCGACTTAAGCATCTAAAATTAGACAATTAACACATAATTCAAATTACAAAGTCGATAAATCAAATACTTATTCATTTGTGTACATATATACATATGTCATGTTCAATGCATACTCAATGACTATTCTGTGTATATTTCCTTAATTCACATCTTAAGATAATTCATACTTTAAAACTCATATATATCTAATTTGAACTTAGGTTAACACCTCAATAAATTATAATATCATCAATCAATAATTCACCAATGTTATTATGCCATTATATGATTATACAATATCCGAACTCTCATTCATTCTTATAACATCTCCAAAATTTCAGACGTGAATATTTGGTAATCAACAATCCATTTTTATGAATTCAGATGAAGATGAAATTTGGTGGAGAGGAAGGGCAATCTGTGAGGAGATTTTAGTCCAAATTTCAATTCAATCAGAGGTTCAGAGAAGAAGTTATGATCAAAAGAGTGAAGGGTGTTCAAAGCTATCAAACAGCAGGATACCTCCACTGTCACGTGCATGATCGTGCACTTCCAATTATCCTCCTTTTTCATGATCATGCTTGTGCACAATCGTGCAGCCCCTTAATGGCTCCTTTTGGTTATGATCGTGCACTACCTTTTATTCAAGTTCCATTCCCGTTCTTCTCAAAATAAAAGTTCAGTTCAATTTTACATGGCCATTTGGAAAAGGAAAATGAAGGATTTAGGCCAAAAAAATTTCTAAAAAATTGTTCCTTTATGTCTTAAGTTTCTAATGAAACTAATTTAATGCAAGTTGGTTTAGTATTCTGCAAGTTATGCCTAAAATACTACAGACTATTTCCAAACTGTGATAGAATACAAAAACTCAACTTCAAGCCAACTTTTGAAACTCTTCGAGATAGAATTCACAGTCTATTCCTTTACAAAAAAATATAGCCATATGTCTTTAGTTTAATATAAACTTAAAATAATCCCATTTGGATGTCTATAGATGAAGTTATGGCTAAAATACCGATGCATATTTAGTGGAAACACTAAAGCTAACATATTCCAACACTATCAATCATCAACATCATATGTAATAGATCCTAATTCATTATCGTAAATTCTCTATCCTAGTATGCTATAAACACTAATCATTTACTTACATGTTTAACTCCAATTCCAGCTCAAAAGATTAAGCAAATATAGTGCTCCAAGTAAGAAAAAACATCACACATTCAAGGTGGGATTAGATGACTTTCAGCTATAATAAAACAATAACAATCAACTGGTTCTTTAGCTATTTTATGAAGGGTAAAGACATGGATTATTGGTGTAGAAATTGGACACAAACATAGACAAATTACAAGGATGTAAGGGTGAGAGGGTTTCGTTGGTGAAAGAAGAAGAAAGAAGAAGAAATGAGTAGAAGCAAAAATCACTCCTGCAGAAGCATAACACCTTGGATGGTAGGTGTCTCCTTTGTACATTGGCATTTGTCACCTTTGCTTGCAGTCCATTTATCCTATATATATGCTGCCACATGTCACATTTATAATAGGCCATTTGTCACTTAAGCTCAGCTGCCATTTGTCAACTAATTACTAGTCCATTTGTCACCAATTTAACTATGCCAAATATCACTCAATTGTAAGCTAAATCATTTAAATTTTTCATGTATTAATTTATCCTACCACTGGGCATTTGTCCTAGTCCAAATGTACATTTTAATCCATCAATTTCCCAATCTTTAACATTTAATTCCAAATTTTCTAACTGAAATCCAATCATATCAAAATTCAAGGCATATCAAAACACAATTCACATCATGATCACTTAACATTTTTCATACCCGGAATAAGTCAATTGAATGCCTATGCTAACTTGAATTGTGCACAAATATCAATTCGTATATGAATGCTAATGTTATGCATGTATATTCAACATTTAATATACGGTTAAACCCTAAGAATATTTTGGAAAAATAGGATATTATAATCCCCCCCAAGAAATTTCATCCTCGAAATTCTTACCTGAATGATCAAATAGGGAGGGATACTGATTTCTCATGTACTCCTCCATTTCCTGGATGGCTTCCTCACTCAATTGATTCTTCCAAAGGACTTTCACCAATGGAATCACTCGATTCCTCAGCTATTTATTATGATAGCCAATTATCTTAACTGGTTCTTCAACATAACTCAAATTACTAGAAACCTCAATCTCCTGAGTCAGTATCACATAAGTTGAATTTGACCGATATCTCCTAAGTATACTCACTTGAAACGAATTATGTATCTGTTCCATTTCAAAAGGTAAGGCTAACTTATAAACCAATGGCCCAATTCTTTCGATTATCTCATATGGACTAATATAACTTAGGATTAACTTACCCTTCTTACCAAACCTCAGTACACGTCGCAAAGGTGATACTCTTAGAAATACTCTATCTGCTACCTGATACTTCATATCTCTTCTGTGTTAATCCAAAAAACTCTTCTATCTATCTTGTGCTACTTTAATTCTATTACGGATCAATTTCACCTTGTCAACAGTATCTTGAATCAATTCTGGGCTATCGACAATTCTTAGACCCTCTTCATCCCAATATAAAAGTGAACGACACTTTTTGCCGTACAATACCTCATATAGAGCTATACTGATACTACTGTGATACTGATTGTTATAAGCAAATTCAATCAAAGTCACATACTAATCCCATGCTCCTTGAAACTCCAAAACTCAAGCTTTGAGTATATCCTCAACAGTCTTAATCTTCCTCCGACTCTGACCATCTGTTTGAGGATGAAATACAGTCCTAAAATTTAGTTTTGTACCCAAAGCTATTTGTAAGGTACCCCAAAATCTCGAGGTAAATCTAGGATCCCTGTCCGATACAATAGACACTGGAATTTTATGTAACCTCACTACTTCATTCACATATCTTTGAGCTAACTGATCTAGTGAGTTATTCTCTCTCACTGGCAAGAAATGAGCCGACTTGGTCAATCCATTAACAATAACCCAAATAGCATCATGTTTCCTCGGAGTCCTCGACAAACCCATAATAAAATCCATTGTGATTCTCTCCCATTTCCGCTTCGAGATAGGCAATGACTGTAACTTTCCAGCCGGAGCCTGATGCTCAGCTTTTATTTGTTGATAAGTCAAACATTTAACTATATATTTAGCCACTTGCTTTTTATCCTTGGCCACCAAAAAAAATTAAATGTGCTATACTTCTTGGTCGTACAAAGATGCATAGCATAGGCTGCTACATGTGCTTCCTCTATAATCTCTTTTCTCAAATCATCAATGTCGGGCACACACAATCTTTGCTTTAACAACAATGTATCATTTCTTAATTCAAATTCAAAATCCATATTCTCTTTCAACTTCTCAATTAACTTCACCAATTCTGGATTTTTGTTTTAAGTCTTTCTGATTCTTTTATGAAATACTAGTCTTAACTTCAATGTAGTTATCGATGCTTCATTATGCCCGAAATTCAATTCAAAGTTTAGTGCTCTCAATTGAACTAGGCTCAGTAAACTCGATAACTGTGCTTGAGCCACACTACTAGTGGACTTCCTACTTAATGCATCAGCTACCACATTAGCTGTGCCAGGATGATACTCAATTGTACAATCATAAACTTTGAACAATTCTATCCATCTCCTCTATCTCATATTCAACTCCTTCTGACTCAACAAATATTTTAAATTGTTATAATTAGTAAAATACCTTTAAAGTTTCACCATACATGTAGTGTCTCTAAATCTTCAAAGCAAATACTACAACAACAAGTTCTAAATCATGCAGTAGATAATTAAACTCATGAGACTTTAACTGTCTCGACGCATATGCTACCACTCTGCCATGTTGCATCAACACACATCATAATCCTTAATGTGAAGCATCATTGTACACTACATACCCTCTTGTTCTAGATGGAATAGCTAACACCGATGCTGTAGTTAACCCATGCTTAAGCTCTTCAAAACTTCTCTGACAATTATCATTCTACTTGAAAGGCACATTCTTCCTCAGAAGTTTTGTTAAATAGGTTGAGATCAACGAAACCCTTTGATAAACCTCCTATAGTAGCCGGATAATCCAAGAAAACTCTAGATCTCAGACACATTCCTCAAAGCCTCCCACTTCATCACTGCTTCTACTTTCTTTGAGTCTACCTAAATGCCCTGTCTAGACACTATGTGACTCAAGAATACTATTTGATCAAGTCAAAATTTACACTTACTGAACTTGACATGCAACTGTTTCTCTCTCATTATCTGTAGAACCAATCTCAGAGGTTCAGAATGATCTTCTCTACACTTTGAGTACACCAAAATGTCATCAATACACACAACAACAAAATGATCTAAATAATGTTGAAATACCTTATTGATCAAGGCCATAAAAGTTGTTAGGGCATTAGTCAACTCAAATGGCATCACCAAAAACTCAAAGTGCCCATATCTTGTTCTAAATGCACTATTTGGTACATTGGCCTCAGCTATTTTCAACTGATAATATCCCTATCTCAAGTCTAACTTTGTGAATACCTGAGCTCCTTGTAAATGATCAAGCAAATCATCAATCCTCGTCTATGGGTATATATTCTTAACTGTCACCCAATTCAACTGTCAATAATCAATACAAAATCTTAGAGTTCCATCGTTCTTCTTTACAAACAATACTGGAGCTCTCCAAGGTGACACACTAGGCCTGATGAAACCTTTATTTAACAACTCTTATAATTAGGTCTTGAATTTCTTCAGTTCTACAGGTGTCATCCTATATGGAGGAATTGATATAGGAGCAGTACCTGGAATGAGGTCTATGGTAAACTCCATCTCCCTTTCTGGGGGTAAACTCGGTAGTTCTGCAGGAAATACATCCACAAAATCCCTAACAACTGGAATATCCTTAATGGTTTGTTCATTCTGGGTATCAACTACGTAGGTCAGATAAGCCTCACATCCATCTTAGATCAATTTCAAAACACTCATAAATGAAATTAGTTAGGCTGGCATTGTCTGACTAACTCCTCAAAACACCACTCTCAGCTGATTAGGGGATTCAAAAACTACTTCCTTAGTATAATAGTTTATCACAGCCCGATGAGGAGTAAGTCAATCCATGCCTAGAATAATATCTATTTCCTTTAACCGCAATACGTTCAAATTAGCTTCAAACTCTGCCTGATCAATCCGAACTATGCACCCTTTACATACCTCACTAATCACTATTATGCCACCCATTAGAGTACTCACCTCTAATCCACATTTCAATATCTCTCTCTCACAATGCAATTTAGATGTCAGATACTGTGTGATGAAAGAATGTGTAGATCCTAGATCTACGAATACAAATGCTTCAAAATGAAAAAAATTTAATACACCTGCTACCACATTTGGGGAGTTCTGTGCCTCCTATCTGGTGATGGCATAAACTCCAGCCTGAGGTTGCAGCTGGTTACTCTACACCTCAGACACTGGGCTCTACTGATTGTGCCCTGTCTCTACCTCTGCTTCTCTATACTGATCCAATAGCCCTACTCTGCTGAAATGTTGCCTCAATCATTGTTCCTCCTCTAACTCTAAATTGTGGTCCTAAAGTCTCAAGATAATCTCTAACCTAATGCTCATCAGAGCCACATTGGAAACAAGCTCTCGATAACCTCCATCACTCACCACCATGCTTCTTACCACAGTGCTTACAATTAAGCATCTGTTGTGACTGCCTAGAGGGTGCTTGTCCTTTACCTCTACCAATCTGAACAAATCCACCTCTTGGTTGAAACCTAGATTGTCTCGATCTAGCTTAAAAATGAGACAATCTATTATAACATTTATTGAAGCTTCTGCCAGAATCAACCTAAGATTCAACTTGGCTCTTCCCTCTAAACTCTTGTCTGTACTCTCCCTAACCATCTTTTAAAAACTGCTCAATTCTAATCGAGGATGCTCATAGCTCCATAAAACTACCCAAATTAGAAATAACTAGTCTCATTCTGATCTCTATGTTCAACTCATCCTCAAATCGTCTACATTTGTCTTCCTCAGTTGGGATCAATGCAGTTGTTTACCCCATTAACTCATTGATTCTTATCGTATACTTTGCCATTATGAGTATGTCTTGCTTTGGATCTAAAAATTCTTTCATCTTTCTATCCAGATAAATCCTAGGCATACAATTCTCTCGAAACACCCTAAGAAAATCTTCCCAAGTCAAACTACAAGATCTGGTGGTACTACCTGGAACAGTCTTCCACTGCTAGTATGTTGGACCTTGCAGTAATGAGACTGCATAATCAAATCTTTCATCTATCTCACAATCCATTTGATCCAACGCTCTTTCAATTCTCTCTAACCACCCTTTTGCCTCAGCAGGGTCTGTACTTCCGTAAAAGTCCACAGCCCCCTACTTCTGAAACTTATCATATCTCCTTTCCCTAAGAGGAGGGATTCTTTGAGGTATTTATGCAAACTCAAGTATATGAGACTCTCTATTGGCTCCTACAGACTCCATATTAGTTGACTTTCCAACTTGATCTCCTATGACAGGTGACCTATAACAAAAATACTTATGATTACTAACTGAGTCTCTCACTATTTATCATGTCTCAATACTCTTATATGTCCCTATAGATGTCAAACTATACTATGATACCAAAATTGTGACATCCTACTACCATAAAGTATATACCCCAACATCCAGAGGACATTCAAGTACATATCCTATGACAATGGTATGTTAGAGTAACCATAATCTCTTAAATGGCATCATAAAGAATATACATACTTTAAAAACTTAACACTTCATTTCATTAATTAACGTTTACAATGTATTCATTGAAACAAATATTTCCAATCCTTGTACAAAAGCTCTACATGACAAAGAAACTACAAAATACAAATTATAACTCCTCTGATGTCAGCTGACAGACCTTTGAGCTATATCTTAATCCAAAATGTTCCTCTAGATAAATCTTAGGAACTAGGTCTCCTATCTTGTACCTGAAAAGCTAAATTCATGAGTTAACCATCATTGATGATCTCACCCATGTAAAATACACAATATCACACATTTCACATACATTCTTTCAGAACATGAATAATCCAAACAATCACATTATCATGGCACATCACTTTATCATCACAATTTTAGAAAAGATTTTATAATCATATATATACAAATGCAAATGCATATAAGACTCCAGATTGCCTTTATTTGTTGTGACTGATTGCCTTTCAGATACAGATACAGATACAGATATAAATACTGGCCCATTGGGCTCAGTCAAATACAAAAGTTATGGAGCAAAGCTCTATGTGCAAAGCTTAAAGCTCTTTCAAACTGGCTACTTTGATCACAATGCCTTTATCTGAATATGCATGCACTTTATGAAATGCATCAAATAACAATATATGCCATATATAGCATTCACTTATAATGCACAGACAGAATCTCATATTCATCGGACCTCAATCCGGCATTCAACTTTCGTTGAGATTTCAGATATCATTCAGAATTCAAATGCAAACATATATCATTCAAAATTTAGATGCAAATAGAAAACTTCCAATACATTCTCAAATATCAAACTCCTCAGACCATTAAAGACCGAAATTCACAAACAGATCAATAATTAGAAGTTAAACATAATAAATCAATCCTAGGAAAATCATCTAGGTTGACTCATAGTACGCTCTGATTTATGCTATTGTCTGGATAATCCGGCAATGTCTGACTGGCGTCCGACTTGAGCACCTAAAATTAGACAATTCACACATAATTCACATTTTATGAATTCAGATGGCAATAAAATTTGGTAAGAGGAAAGGCAATGAGTGAGGATTTTTTGGTCCAAATTTCAAGTCAATCAAAGATTTGGAGAAGTTATGATCAAAAGAGTGAAGGGTGTTCAAAGCTGTCAAACAGCAGGATACCCTACTGTCACGATCGTGCAATTCCAATTGATCAAACTATCATGCAACCCCTTAATGACCCCTTTCTGTCACGATCACGATCGTGCACTACCTTTTATTCAAGCTTCATTCTAGCTCTTCTCAAAATAGACCTTCGGGTTAATTTTACATAGCCATTTTAACAAGGAAGAAGAAGGATTTAGGCAAAACATTCTTCTAAAAAATTGTTCCTTTATGTCTTTAAGTTTCTAATGAAACCAATTTCATGCAATTTGGTTTAGTATTCTGTAAGTTATACCTAAAACACTACGGACTAATCCCAAACCACGATAGAATACAAAAACTCAACTTCAAGCCAAATTTTGAAACTCTTAAAGACAGAATTCAAATTCGATTCCTCGTGAAAAAATATCCATATGTCTTTAGTTTAATCTAAACTTAAAATCATCCCATTTGGATGTCTACAGATCATTTATGGTCAAAAGACCGATGCATGTTTAGTGAAAACACTATAGCTAACATATTCCAGCACTATCAATCATCAACATCATATGTAATTCATCCTAATTCAACATCATCAATTCTCTATCATAAAATGCTATAAACACTATTCATTTACTTACATTTTTAACTCCAATTCTAGCTCAAACGATCAAGCCAACCCAGTACTCCAAGTAAGTGGAAACATCACACATTCAAGGTAAGATTAGATGACTTTTGGCTATGATAAAACAACAACAATGAGCTGGTTATTTAGCTATTTTGTTAGTACTGATGCTGCCTGCAACCAAATTAATACCAACTATAGCTATGGAAAACGTAGTTAGTGAAGAGTTGAGATTGTTCCCACGAGGACTTTTAACAATAAAGATTATACGAGTTCAAAACTAAAACAAAGTAAGGGGATTTTTATTCATGGAAATTTGAGAATTCAAAAATGATAAAAATTGAAAATTAACAAAAATAATCAAATCTGAAAATTCAGTAAACAAACCTTGGTTTTGGGTCACCGACGTTATCACACTAATATGGATCCTCGATATAAAATTCAGTCCAATAACAAACATTCATTAGGTGATGTTTCTCGTAATATTAAATGAATAGAAACATGTATTCTAAACATTCTTATTAGTCAATAACTTAGATATGATCTTAAGTTTAATTGATTAATAGCTTTAAGAACTAAGAAACCAATGAACAAGACAACACATGTACAACATGCATTTAATCTAGTTAAGTATTTTCTTAGAATTACCAACTTTAACGTAAAGATGGTAATCCTAATTGTCACTTTTGATTAGCAAAATTGAATGTCATATCCTACTAATCTGGCTTTTAAACGAATTAATTCCTAGTTGTACACCCTAGAAACCAACCAATTCAATTGTAAAAAGCAATTCAAAAGACACTTAATATTCATCAATGAAACAAACTTTATTTGGAAATCTCACACATAATAGCTGATAACGTGGTTTCTTTGAACCAAGAAGAAGGTTTAGCTACTCATAATGAAAGTGAAAATTGACAAAGAAATAGTAAAATACAAAGTCTTCGTCTCTAGTCTTTTCCTAGAAAACACGAAAACTCCTAGAAAAATAATGCAGAAAATGTAAAACTTCCTAACAATGCTTAACGTGAACAATAAAAATGTCTTCTTTTATACTTTTCAATATTCTCAATCTTCCCTCCTTTCGTAATCTTTTGCAGATACACTCCTCACATATTCAAGCTGCATATCCCCATCAGGAAGGCAACAGCTTGATACCAAAAATCATGACGATCTTAGGTAGATCGAATCTGATTTCAAATCAGATTTTGCAGATAATCGTTTTCCTTACACGTGCTCACGCTTAGCCTCTATTTGGTTGGGCTTATAACAGTAGAGCTTTTGTCAGTAGAGCTTTTTTCTATAGATCTTTTCTGAGAAAAACTTTTCTAAGAAGCCAGTTGACTGTTTGGCTATCATTTAAAAAAGAATTTTTTTAAAGAGTTTTATACAGTAGATTGTTTGGCAACATAAAAATAAAAAGTGCTTTTAATTTTAACTATATTTTATTTTATAATAAAAATTATTTATTAATATGAATATTATTTAAAGTATATTAAACAATATGCAAAGCACAATATATTAATTATTATATAATTTTAAACCATATGAAACATAAATGAAAATATATCTAACCAAATCTTTTATATGGATTATAATATAAGTAAAACTAATATCAAAAATAAATATTAAAACATATAAAAAGCCAAATAATATTATATAAATCCCAAAATAAATGTAAAGATATATTTATGGGTATTATGCGAATTATGTGTAAAAAATAAATATAAAAGAGACTAAAAATTAATTGATCTAAAAAATATACCTGAAAAAATACTTTTTTTAGAAGCTCCAAATTTGAGCTTCTTAAAAAGCTGTATTTTGGCTGCCAAAAAAGTCATATTTATTAAAGAAGTGCTTTTTTATTTTAAAGCCAAACACTCATTTTTCTTAAAAAAAAAAGGCTTTTGTGGTGGAGAAAAGTGCTTATTAACTTCTCAAAAGCTTATCCAAATAGGCACTTAGTCAGCAACACGTCTGCCAGCTTATATCTGTTTTCTTATCTATCCATTTCACAACTTTTTACTTCATAATCTACTCTAAGAATGCTCAAGACTCCCTAATAACAAAAGATGAGTAAGTCCGTTAGGTTGAACTCAATTTTCATTCAATGAAAGGAAATTAGAAATCAAAATAGTGAAAATTAATCATCCTATCATTTCTGAAGGGTAAAAACATGGATTATTGGTGTAGAAATTGGATACAAACATAGACAACATACAGGGATGTAAGGGTGAGAGAGTTTTGGTGGTGTAAAAAGAAGAAAGAAGAAGAAATGAGCATAAACAAAAATCACTCCGCTAGAAACGTAACACCTTGGATGCTAGATATCTCCTTTGTACATTGGCATTTGTCACCTTTGCTTGTAGTCCATTTATCCTATATATATGCTGCCACATGTCACACGTATAATAGGCCATTTTTCACTTAGCACAACTACAATTTGTCAACTAATTACAGGTTCATTTGTCACTAATTTAACTATGCCAAATTTCACTCAATTATAGGCTAAATCATCCAAATTTTTCATGTATTAATTTATCCTAGCAATTGACATTTGTCCTAGTCCAAATGTACATTTTAATCCATCAATTTCCCAATCCATAACATTTAATTCCAAATTTTCTAATTGAAATCCAATCATACCAAAATTCAAGACATATCAAAACACAATTCACATCATGATCACTTAACATTTTTCATACTTCGGAATAAGTCAATTGAGTGCATATGCTAACTTGTAGTGTGTACAAATATCAATTCATTTATGAATGCATGCTGATTGTGTAGTTCTATCTATATGGATGTTGGCAAGCTTTTATTAAATTTTATTTTTTAATTTTTCAATATTTAATTATTTAATATATAAAAATTGTAAAAAAATCAACTTATTAATCTTTGTTTTCCACCTTCCTCAAGACCAGTAATTAATTCCTTTAGCTAACAAAAATACACCTCACATTAAGTTTATGTCATCATCTACACTAGAAAGATGCAATAGTCTAGATTGAAGGCATATTTGACGATATCTGCATAGAAAGTTAGATGAATAACTAGCTCAATAATGAGCAATATTAGTACTATTTTCGTACCATTAAAGAAAATTTTTTATTATATGACCACTACCCCTTTTTCTTATATTCTTCTAAAACAAACCCCTGTTCACAAACAAACAAGAAAAGAACACAAAATGAAAAGTCATGGTATTACAAATCCATACAGGTGTACACTTGAAACAAGAGATCTACCTATAACTTATTTTTAAAAAGGTAAGAATATTAGTAAGGTCTTAAGCAAAAGGCAAGAAAAGAGAAGATATTAAGAAAACCCCTAAAAAAATACTTCAAATTTTGCAACAATGATGACAATAACAAAAGGTAACGCATTTTAGATACCAAGAAATGAATAGAAAATTTTTGGGATTTAATTGAAAGAATTGTTTAAATCTCACATAAATTAGTAAACATCATTGTAAATGCTTCTCATTTCTTTTACAAGTGGTCCTATTCTATCACTCATAGTTTGGATCTAGAAATAGAATCATAGCATGTCAAAAATCATACTAAGTACTCACCTTTGTGTAAGGAAAACACATGAGCAAATGAACAAAAAAATCAATCACATCAAAGACATTATGAATTAATTGATGTAGTTTTTATTAGATAGATAATTTAATTGTTGTTTGCATAAAATGACTATTGTATGAACAAAGAAAATGGATTTTGTAAGAACAAAGAAATTGAGTTTGGGTGATTAGCATAAACTGGATAATGTAAGAACAAAAAATTGTTAGTAATGATAATAAAATTTTAATTTAGGGATATTGGTGTTTGGGTAAGTGGAGAATAGAGATGAATAAAGTTGATGTTTTATTCACAAATTTTTTATATACAAAAATAAAAGTACACTACAAGAAAAGATAGGTTTTAGCGACAGAAATTACTGACGGAGAATAAATATTTTTCGTCGGGAAACAAATTTGGTGACAGAAATTACCGATGGAAAAACGGAGAAATGGCCATAAATTATTTAGTAAAGTACTTATTTTTCTTTTTAGGCTTAAGGTTATTTAGGAAAGATTACACAAAAAGAGCTTGACTTTTAAATTTGGCTAAAAAACGACGCATTAATATATTAATGTATAAATGGCTACAATGTCGCTTAAATTCAAATCCTAGGTGACTTTATCATTTTTAATGCTTGTATGCATCTTATATGTAATCTCAAATAGATGAAATTCAAGTTCTAGAAATTCATGATCAAAGAACTTGTCCATATAAGAAAAGAAATTTTTCATTAATGCTTAAATCCTTATAGGATCACTCATGTCCTTTACTTAACAAATTAAATTTCATAAAACATTAAGATATTTAAACTAAAATTGATCTATGCATAAAACAATATCTTTGTTGGCTATTCAAATTTTCAAAAAGAGTATAGATGTTATGATCCTCTAACTCTAAAACTAAATATAACTAAAAGTTAATTTAGAATAGACAGAAAACTTTTTGATAACATCCATAGAATCTTTGTTCATCTAAAAAATGAGTCAAAATCATTATTAACTACATACTTGACTATGTTAATACCATTAAGTGAAATAATCATATATAAGCTTTCATATGGTAAGTTTGTTGAATGTGTAGAAGTCATCAGCATGAAAAACATGAAAGAAACTTGTAAGCATGCCTTTGGGTTAAAAAATCTTAAACGCATGTATGATTAAGAATGAGAAATTTAAGTGTGATATGCATGACATGACATAATCTATGAGTGTGGTTGTTTCCAATGACAATGGGTATGATTTATTGCATGAAAATAAGACATTCATGAAGGATATCAATGGCCTTAAAAATTCTTTTTCTATATTCAATATAAGTAGTGAAAAATTGAATAGAATACTTGGAGCCCTAAAGAGCTCTAACAATAAATTGGTTTCAATTATTAAAGTGCACCTCTAACAACAAGACTATCTTTGTAAGGGGAAAGCACTTATATGATGAGCCTATGGCTAAATATGTATAAATATCACATGCTCATCCAACATTCTATTTCATATTAAAAAGAGAAATTTCTTGCATTCATATATTTTTCATATTTTAGATATAAACATCAAGTCTTTAAAGGCAAAAATAACTAGAAGTCATATATAAAGACATAAAAAGGCATGCAACAATCATAATATAGACCTCATTTATAATAACAGATTATTAAATATGCTCACCCATATTATAATCCTAAATTCAATTATAATGGTATAACACAACCTCATAATTATTATAGTCCACCAGACAAGTATTTGACATATGCTTAAAATTCTCATTGGTCCCAATTTTATGAAAGGAACATATGATATGATAATTCATATGATATGCCTTCTCATCACAAAATGAGAGCTCGTAATTCTCCATATATCCAGAGGAGAATTTCATATCAAAGATACTATTTATCAATACCTAAAAATGCATATAATCATATTCTTTTAAATCTTTCTCACATGGCACAAACACTTTCAATATTTATCATGTGAGATATCATTTTTTTGGTGATTATGGTCATATAAAAATAAATAATTTTTTAAGTCAATTCTTGTTAAGAAAAATGAAAAAAAAAAGATATGAGATCAAAATGGTTCAAAGACTGACCTCTAAGCACTTAAGTTTGTGTGGGTACTTAGAACAAATTAACCTTTTTTCTTGTAAGTCAATATTAAGTAGCATAAAATAAATTCTAAGAATTGATATAATCTCTATTAATATCAAATAAGGATCAAAAATGGTATATTTAGCAACTATTTCAAAAGAAAAATGATTGGAATCCCTTATATGAGTTAAATAAGGAAATTAGTATAAAAATAACTATTGAATCAATTAAAGAAGAAAAGGAAGTAACCATTTGTAGTATATAAAAGGTTGTAAATATTGTCCTTCACATTGATGACAATTGAGAATATTAACTTAGTCATGCATAATTAAGGGGAGAGGAAGAAAGGATTGATGCATTTACATAGGAGGAGAAAGGTATATTAATCTTCGAATTGGTACATGAACCATTTGAAAATTAAATCATTTTCAGCAAGCACTTTGCATATATACTTTACCCATATAATAGGCTTTTTGATAAGGGAGAGGGCGAAGTATTCTTTTTATTTTTTCCTATTCATACTTATAACTTTATATTCCATGTATCCTATTTAATTTTTGATGAAAAAGGGAAAGAATGATAATACTAAAATGCAATTATTCATAAAGCATGAATTAAAAATGGAATATTCATTACATATTGATTTGACATAGCGAGAGTTTATACAATATCATTTATTTTTATACTATACATTGATTTTACATAAGGATAGTTTATTTAATATCATTTATTTTCTAAAATATCTCCAAATATCTTTTATTATATCAAAGAGAAAATTATTAGACCAATTGAGGCTCTAACTCATGATTTTGATTTTCATCTTTGATAATACTTGTAAGTTAGTTTATCAAAGATTAAAGCAAATGGTAAAATATCGAGGCTCTAACTAATGATTTTGATTTTCATCTTTGATAATACTTGTAAGTTAGTTTATCAAAGATTAAAGCAAATGGTAAAATATCAAGTTTAATGAGAAGGAAAAATGAGTAAAGGAGTCAATTGAATCAATTGAACAATCAAAAGATGGAGGAAACAAGCAAAGTAGACCACATATACAATTCAATTGTGTTATAAGGAAATTAAAGTAAAGATCCAAGAATAAGGAGTCAAGTATCTAAACATGTTACAAATCATTGTAATCTTTCTTGAAACCTTATTTTTTCCATTTTAATAAATTAGGGTTTCAGTATGATTACGAGACATAACATATATATCATTTCATGATCATTATAAACATTCTAGATTATAAATCATGTTAGAGACCTCTTGTAGAACTTTCATCAAATACTTGGTACACTATTGAAATTCATCCCTACTTTTTTTTAAAAAACTACCACCTGCTTCTATTATTCACCAACATAACCACACAGCAATAAACAATGACTCATTAATAACCCAAATAAACCTTTATGACTCAATCCACAGTAACATCAACACATTCAACATACAATTGTTCACATACAAAATTGAAGACGAAAAAATTAACCCAAGAGCAGTAAGTGGACAACCAACCTTGAGACAAAAAACCCAACACAATGGAAGCACTTGGTGAAAGAATGAAAGAAGATGAGCAGATGGAAGAAGATGGGGCTCAGGTTTATAATTTTATTAAGAATAAAACGACAGTTTACTGGAAAAATTAAACAACACTACCAACATTATTTGATTTTATATGGAACTAAACTCTGTCGCTTATTTTTGTATCCAAATATTGCCGCCTATTTTTAAGACAATTTTTACTATTTTGTTGCAAAATTCTATCAGCAAAGTTTTGTGGATAAATTCCCTCCACCTTTACCGACAGATTCTTTTTTCATCGCAAAAACTATTTTTCTTGAAAAGTTTACCGATGAAATTAAATTTCCATTGCTAATTTACTATGAAATTATTTTTTTTCGGATTTATAATTTTATTAAGAATAAAACGACATCGTTTTACTATAAAAATTCAATAACACTACCTATATTGCTTGATTTTACGGACAGAACTAAACTCCGCCACTTATTTTGGTCGCTAAATACCACCTATTTTTACGATAATTTTTACTATTCTGTCGTTAAATTTAGTTGGCAAAGTTTCACAGATAATTTTCCTCCACCTTTACCGACGAATTCTTTTTTGTCACAAAATACCATTTTTCTAAACAAATTTATCGACGGAACTAAATTTTCGTCGCTAACTTACTATATAATTATTTCCTTCGGTAATTTTTTGCCGATAATTTGTAATTTTCTTGTAGTGATTTCTTTTATATACAAAACATAATGACTTAGACTTGATTGTTAGCAGGAGATTTTAATTGTGTTTCACACCATTTGAAGCTCAGGGAGACATGTTTGATTCTTATAATCTAGGTAAGGAGTTGGAAAAAGCATTTGGCAAGTTGGGGTGAGTAATTTAAAGTTTGTAAGGAATCTTTTCACTTGGAGCAATGACCAGTTAGGCATTTGCTTCATTAGGAAAAAAACTAGATAGAATTCTAGTTAATCTGAACTGGTTGAGGTAATTTCACAATTCTTTTGCACATTTTGGTTCTCCATTATGTTCTGATCATTCCTTTATGGAAATCAAGAGTTTCACTACTTCAACCTCTTTTAATACCCCTTTTAGATTCTTCAATTTCTTGACAAACAAGGTTTCATGGACGTAGTAAGTGAAGTATGGGACCACAAGATCTCAGGTTACAAGGCCTTCCAGTTTATGGGGAAACTCTAAATCCTAAGAAGCAAACTTAAGTTATTCCTTAAAGCAGGTCAATCCTTTACATTTATTATGTTGCAAGATGCAAAGAGTGAGTTGAGAAAAGCTTGGGAAGCCTATTATCTAAATCCTTATGATCATAAATTGAAAGTTGCTAAAATCATAAAGTTAAAGATTTACGATAAGGGTATTATGATTATAACTCTTAACGTATATAAAAGGTTAGAAACTTGGATGAAGTAAGGAGACTCTAATACTAGGAATTTTCATAATTCTGGTTTACCAAGAAGAAACTTCAACAAAATTAGTTGTTTACTAGAGGAAAATGATCATATGGTGGCTGACAAAACCTCTATTGAAGCTATGATACTCAATTATTTTGAGAACCTCCTAGGAACTACTAAACCCTCATGTCTATCTAATTTATAGGAGTTACTGGAGTTGACTAGTCCCCCATCACTTAATCTCAGGATTCTCTGCTAAAACATCAACAACCAGCATCTCACTAAGAAATCAAATCTATTCTATTTAGTCTCAATCCTAGTAAGGCTCCAGACCTTAATGGGTATAATGCCTATTTCTTTCAATGTACCTTTCACATCACTGGTAAGCTACTTATGGAAAATGTTTTAGAATTCCTGAATTCTAGAAAATTATTGAGAGAAATCAATGCAACTTATATATGTTTGATCCTTAAAGTGCCTAATGCTAAATGCCTTGATGATTTTAACCCATTTCCTATTGTAGTACTGTTTATAAAGTGATCTCTAAGCTCCTAGCCAATAGAATAAAGGAGTCACTAAACTAGCTTATCCATTTTTCCCAAGGAGCTTTCATACCTGGCAGATTAATCACTGATAATATCCTTATGGTTTAAGAGCTGATGAGGGACTATACACCTGCAAAACCATTAAATTTTATGCCATTAAAATGTGTTTCTCTAAAGCTTTTGACATAATTTAATGAAAGTTCATATTATATAGCCTAGAATGACTTAGTTTCCCAATTAACTAGAACAATGCTAGCCTCGTAACTCCCTCTTACAGTATTAGCATCCGTGGATCACCAACCAAACAGTTTAGAGGAGATAATGACTTTAGGCAGGAATATCCTTTATCTCCATATCTTTTTGCCATATCTGTGGAGATTCCTAATAGGAAAATCAGGCTTAACATTTTAAGGTTCCTTGATTTTAACTTCCACTACAAATGCAAGAAGATTCTTATAACTCATTTAAGTTTTACAAATGACCTCAAGATGGTCTTTGGTGATGACCAACCTTTTATCTCCACTATGCATAATTCTCTCCATTCTTTCTTCAGATAATTTGGTTTATGTGTCAATTCATCCAAAATCAAAGTCTATTTTTCTTCAAATATCTCTAACGTTGACAATTTTTAGCAAATTATTGGTTTAAATGTTCAGAACCTGCCTTTCAAATATCTTGGTGTTTCCATCTCTTCTAAGAAGCTAAGAATTTAAGATTGTTTATTGATTTTGGAGAAGTGCAAGAAAATGATCAATGCATAGTATAATATTGTTTATTGGTTTCAGAGAAATACAAGAAAATGATCAATACGTAGTATAATAGAGCTCTCTCATAGGTTGAAAGAGTCAAGCTTAATATTTCAGTGTTGAACAATCTGCACACCCATAAGAGTACTCATCGGGAATTTTCTCTGGTCTGGCAAGGTTGACAACCCTAACGAAGCTAAGATTAAATAGGAATAATTATACTAAAGAAAAGAGGAAGGTGGTCTAGGATTTGTCTCTATCCATACGATTCAAACTATCCAGATGCCTAAAAGAATTTCGAGTCTCTTTAATAATAAGGAGGCTCTTTGGAGAAAATGGATGACTGAATACTATCTAAAGGAATCTAGCTTGTGGAAAATTAATGAAAAGAAAACCACTCTTAGCCTTTCATAAAAATGCTTAGGAAAAGACAGATTGTTTATCCCTTTATCAAAATTCAAGTTGGGAATGGTGAAGAAACATGGTTTTGGATTGAAAATTAGACCAATCAAAGCCCTCTACTCATAGAGGAGATATATCTTTCTTCGTAACTAGAATTCTAATCCAAACTTGAGTAATGAAGATCATAATTCAGAACACATGGCTAGTAATTGTTAGGGGTGCTGAAAGATTGCATAATGACTTTCCCAAATACTTTCCTAACCCCACTTTGATTGATAAACCCATATGGTCCATTAATAGAAATGGAGAGTTCTCTAACTCCTTCTGTCTTAAAGCCCTTAGGTCTCACACTTCTCTCATTCCTTGGTATAATATTGTATGGAAAGGTTCTTTAATCCTAAAGCATCTTTTATCACATGGTTAGTAGCTAGAAGAAGACTGAAAACTAAGGACAAAATTGAGGGGTCTAATGATCAGCTATGTACTTTATGCTGCCTAGAAGTTGAACTATTGATGATCTTTTCTTCTAATGTAATTACACAACCACTATTTAGGCCAGAATGCAACACGCTATGAATCTCTTTTTTCCAGTTGTTGATTGAGATAACATATTGGTATGGTCTGAGAATCAATACCAAAAATTGGGAAAAGACCAAAAATGTCTAAGACTAAGCCTAAGCCTAAACTGCTAAGTGTATGCATTATGGATAGAAATGAATCAAAGATTGTTAAACATTTTTAAAACTGAAAATCATGCCTTAGCTCATAGGATATACTCCTGGATTAGAGAAATCATTGTTGCTCACCAAGGTGTAGAAAATATGAGCCACTCTTTTAGAAGAAGATGGAATTTGTAATATCTTAGTTTCTAATTTCTAACAGCCCTTATGGATTATAAGGTGTAAAGATTGTTGTAATTTCTTTAACTAGTTTAGCACGACCATGTAATGTGTCCTTTTATTGCCTTTCATGGATTATCAATTAATTCTTTTTAATTTTCAAAAAAAGGCTTTTAAGGATTTCTTCATTAAGTTTATTTCGATTTCAAAAGAAAACATTTGTTATTATACTTTTGACTTTGTTGTTTGGTGGAACCATCCTGTTGGACCCCGAATTTTTTTTATGATATCATTAAGCATGAATTGTGTTAATTATGTGTTTATGCCTTAGTTTGATTAATTTGGGAGCATTAGTGGATAAT
>JANIJH010000008.1:15654870-15669945 GCA_024520975.1 Erythroxylum areolatum
TTTGAATTTCATAAGATTAAGATTTCGGATGTCGGATATTTGTTCAGTTCAGTTGCTCCGTTTGTATACTTCGAATTTGATCCGTATTCGTTTCACTTTTGCTTACTTTCATTTTGCATTTTTCTTTGTTCTCCGCTTCTTCCGTTTCTGCTTTTCCGGTTGGGATCCAATCTTGGATCGAGTCCCAACAGTCCAAAAATAAGAATTGTACTTTCTTGGAAACCTTCTTCCCGCCTCTTTATAAATGGAATCATTGTCAGTAATGAGCTAAACAATATTTTCTGGTCTTACTTAATTCACAACTTCATCAAATATTTCAAATAAATTATCAGTATTCTTAACAAGGTCAGATGCATCAATAGACTTCAAAAATATTAAGCCCTTTGTAAAATAAACCAAAAAAATTATTAATAGGCTTTTGCCTCTTATTTGTCTAATCATCACACATGATTAAACACCCATAAATAGCCCAATCCATTCTTCTTTCTTCCAATTAACTTTTAATTTTATAAACTAAACATCTCAAAAGTTTACCTCTATAGTCATCAATAAAAAGAGCTTTGTACCCCAGATCGTAAAGGTTATAGCATCCACCATAAACTGATAATTGTAAGATTATGAAGCATTAAATGTTGCATCTATATCATACCACCATTCATCCATTGTCATATCTACATTATGAACTGCTTCTTTTGATTACGTGGCAATACGAATTGTAGGCTAAGCTTCAAGAGTTATTCGTGGTGTAAAAATTCAACATATGCCTTCTTCTTTTCTTAACATCAAGTCGAAATTCAACAATCACTTCTTATTGGGATGAAACACTACCACTATCCCTACCACCTTTAACATTTCCACTATTATCAGGAAAACCAACAAGCGAACTTCCACTACCAATTTCATAATTTAATCTCTCCCTTCTATCTTTCTCATGTTGATATTCTTCAAGCAAAGTTTTTATTTGCCATTTCACATCACAACTTACTTCTTTACAGTTAAATACTTCTTTAATCAGGTGATTCATCCACCTGTCAAATACTTGTTAAAAAGCAAGCAAATTGTATGGTTCTTCATACCGGGACCAATGCAACATGAGCCTAAGCTAGATCATGATATCTTACTAAAATGGTTAAATGATTAGGAGTACTTGAAATTTCTTTCATTTATCTATAAAAATAAATGAAGACTTATATTAAAATAAAGAACACATAATTTCATTATCAACTACTATCACAAAATATGTATTGTTTAACTTAAAAGTCCAAACTAACACAATTATATAATACGCATGTCCATCTTATATTATATAACTCATTTTATATGATTATATCATATACAATTCAATTTTATCTAACATAAGTCACCAATAAGTTAAAAACTAACAATTCAAGTATTCAACATATACAATTACACAATACACATATTCATCTTATATATTATAACTCATTTTGTATGATTACATCATACAATTCAAGTTATCATACACAATTCAATTTCATGTAGCATAATTCAATTTTATCCAACACAATTTACCAATAAGTCAAAAACCAACAATTCAAGTATTCAACATACACAATTACACATTACGCATGTCTATTTTATATAATATAACTCATTTATATGATTACATCATACACAATTCACTTTCATCTAACACAATTCAATTTTATCTAACACAATTCACCAATAAGTCAAAAATCAACAAATCAAGTATTTAACATACACAGTTACACAATATGCATGTCTATCTTATATAATATAACTCATTTTGTATAAATAACATCATCATACGAAGAAAATTTTTGCATTTCATTTTATTAGATTAAGAAATTACTTACATTGTAGTTAGATTTAGCCATCATCAAATGTTTCTAACTTTTAAAATTCAAACTCAAATTTCTCAAATCTCAACTTCAACAATTCCAACACAACACATTAAACACAACCCTTTACAATTCCAATATTTTCAAACTTTCAAACCATTCACAAATTCAATATTACACAACACAACCAAAACACCATTCAAATGCAATTCAAGAGCATAAAAAAAGCAATCCAAAATACACCCAAAAAGAGTCACAATTCCAATTTGGTACATGGGTTGGGTTGGGTGTTTGGGTCAGGTCGGGTCAGAACCAGATCTAAAAGATCTTGTTATTTTTTTTGCTATTTAGTCCTTGGATTTGTTAAAATTCATAGTATCGACCGATATTTGGTCAATATTTTAAATACTAACGGGTACCAGCGAAACTTCTGGTATTGGCTGGTACTTAAGCTGATACCAAAGTAGGATATTTCGTTTCGTTTTTCAGCCAGTACGAAATGGAACGGTATTCACATCTTTGCTCTATTCACTTTTTGTATTTTCTTACTATTTATTTAATATTTTTACCATATATTTTCGTTTCTTTTAAAATATGTCATTTGTTATACGAGATTTTTCATACCTTTAAATCGAAAAAAGCATATGATGTTAAATACATCAAATATTTAACAACTTATTCACCATAGAAATTCAATTTTATGAGTCTGCGTAAGTTATATATAAAGTAAACATTTAAAATAAAGAGAACTATCAAAAAATATTACCAATTTGTCTACATATGTATGAGCTAAAATATGGCAAGATCCAACCTATCAAAACCTCGTACAATTAAAGGGTCAACTGCCAGCATGAAAATAAAGATTCATTTAAGTTAGATATGAATATTGATAATTAGCTTATTTAATTTTTGCTTGAGTAAATATGAGTTTTATAGAATTTTGTGGACCGAAATTACACCTAATGAAGAATTTGTCTAACTGAATTAAAAAGAGATAGTAACTAATTAACGAGTTTATAAATTAGTTAAGGAGAATTAGATTTTGGGATGGATAATTTGTAAAGAGCGTTGTTGGCCAACTTAGTACAAGTTAAGCCCCTCTTTTATATAATATTTGAAAGACTTTATTAAAAGATGATATACAAGTTGCAACTACCCAACCTCAGATACAGTGATGGACCTATTCCGTCTGGACGATACAATTTTTTAATCATTTTTAATGAAAGTACTAAGTCACGGGAATATATATAGTTATTAGGCATTGGCATGGCAGTGGATTTAAGTTGGATTGAACGAGTCCGATTTAAAATTTTATTTTTAAATTTTGAATGCAGCTGATTAATTTAGACTAGATATGTTGACGTCACGTCGGACTGAAGTATTTTTTAGCTAATCAAAATAATAATAATAGTACTGCTTAGTTAGTTTCTTTTGAGTTGTCTTCTATTGTAACCAAAAAAAATCAATAATAATTATCCAATCATATTAATGCAACTTCAACTTTGACTGGCCAAATATAATCGTACAACTGCTTACCTATGGGATTTAACCACTCAAGACAGCTAACTCACTCATTTCAAACCTCGTATGTCGTAACGTCAGTATTTAAATGAAATCAAAACTAAGGACTTTAGAGAAACCAGGGAAGTTTTCTTGCATACGTATATAGACTGCACATTTTGCTTTCCTCCTTTTTATAAACTACTATAAGCTAATGAAACCAAAAAATAAGATCGTCACGTAGACGAAAAGAGCAGATTGATTTAAATGCTGATTAAATTTTCATTTTCAAGCTTAACCCTAGACTTTGAAGTTCGTCGCTTAAAATTTGCAATTAAATCGACATTAGTTTTCAACAATCGTAGCATTCAATGAAGTATACATGTTATCAATTATTATGTGTATTTGGAGAGAAACTTTGACTGTATTATCCCATAAGATTCAATCCTATAATAAGTTAAGACATGTGAGAAAGTCGGAGTTTGAATGATATATTGAAGATTTAATGGCAATGGGATACTTTTGTTTTTATATGGTTTAAGACTACCTGGTACCAATAGGAAAAGATTGAGGATTTTGTTCTTGATTAGAGACAATATTTCAATAATAGTTTAAAAAGTTTATTAAAAATTCAAATCTAATTGACCTATTCTTAATTATATTCATAATAAATAGCTACATGGACCACATTGGAAACAGACACGATATAGGTATTGGTTTGACATAATCATACAACGGTGTAAGAAAAGCGTTCCATGCGCTGGCACGCAAGGATCATCAAACGGCCAACTGCAAGGCCACCATCTTCCATTCTCATACATGGTCCCACTTATCCAACTGCATCTTTTTCATTGTTATATTTATTTTAAAAAATGTTATTTGAAGTATAGAAAATTTTATGCATTTTACCTTATCTCTATGTATAGAGATGGCGGATGAGAACTGAAAGGGACACGAATACTTACTTGAGACCAGATTGTATAAGCAATGAAAACAAGTTATTTTAGTAATTGATTTTTGGTAAAGAATTTAGGATCCCCGGGTTAATTGTCGGGCTTCTGAGAAGTTTATTATCATGTTATTTTTCTATGCTCAATGTAAAGGAAATTGGTAGTCGTATTAATCATTAATTATAATTTTGATGTATTAATAAAGAATTTGTTCCTAACAACTATTATCAGATTAAGGTTATAGATTCGAATTGCCAAGATACAACTGGAAAGTAAGGATAACTTGATTGAACAAGTCCAAAAGAGGATTAGTTCGATTGTAGACGACTGACTTCATTCCGTGCACTAGTAGAGTTATGTTTTATTTGCATATAATTTTCCTAATTCGTTAGACGTAAGAAATTTCATCCTAATTTATGTGCTTGGATTAAGGAGTTTTGATACATGGAAGTCATCGCTGTCAAATATGGAAATCTTTATGTCAAATCACCTATGCCTTATATCCATTTTATTTCTAGTGTTAGGTTTTTCAACTTTCATCTTTGATATTGTCACCCTAAGTTCTTATGGAGTTGTTGGTTCCTGAATGTTCTATTTGGGACATGTGAATTTAGAAGAATTGTTAAAATTAGTACAATTTGATACATATATTGATTAAAAATTCAACCAGTTCGATTGGTTAATTTATAAAATTTTTGAATTGTTTAATTTTTCATTTTAATTTTTAACTTTTAAATTTTATTTATTTTAATAACTTTTATTATTAAAAACTGATTCTTTTATTAATTAATTGATCAAATTTTATAAGTTAGGCTCTAATTAATTAATTAATTTTTAATAATTTTTTTAATTAAACTTCAAATTACTCAATAGATAAGGACAATCTCTTTTAATCATATTTCAATTCTTTAGTTTTATTCAATCTTTAGCAACAGTCTAATAGTGATTGAACTTTTTAAACCTTAAATTTTATATCTTACTAGTCTAACTTTTAGTCCAGTTTTTAAAACTTTACTCCTATCTCATAATGAATCTTAGCGATAGCATGTTAGTGAGTTGAAAAGAATTTTTAGTATATGAATAGAAAATGATTATTGTTAAAGAAACTCTTATTATATTATATAAAAAGAATAAAATTACAAATAGTGAATTAAATATTATTAAAATAATTATAATTAAAATGGTTTCTTATACATAGATATAATTAGGAAAAAAGAAAGAAAGAAAGATCAGCAAAAAATATTCAATAACATAAAGAACCACACAAATAAGATGGAACAAGAATTAATAATGAAAAATCGAATGGGTGATTGTTTCACAAATTTTTCGATTCGTTTCTGACAAACATAAAAATCAGAAAAATTAAAACCACCAAAGATAAACAAAAATTAAGATTTGTTAACACAGTTCGGCACACACTGTCTACATCTGCGGGGCCCTTATCTACCTTAATTACTTTCATAAAAGTTCAATAGATTTACACAAGGGCTTTCAAAGCTAACTCGCTCAATCCTTTAAACTATCTCTTAACCTCACTTCCCGTAAAAGATTTTCACACCCAATAAAGAAAGTTGCATGAGGATTGACAGAAGTTATCCCTGAGCCATCCGAGGGGCCAGATGTGGTGTACGGCAAATCCACTACCTATGGTTGCCTAAAAATCTTTGGAGAGATGTTCATCAAGGACACCGACTCAAGTATACTCGACTCCATCCTAGGAATTTCATTTGCATATAAAAATTGAGAGATTAGATATGGAAAGTATAGTAAAGAATGCGACCTACTCTCAATGGCCAATATAGCTTCAACAATGAGACATCCAAGATTGAATCACACCCCAGTACCGATCACATAAATCAATTTGGCCTACACTAAGTAGACAGAGACAATGTGTGCTCGCATCCAGTTGGTCATTGCTAACTTAAATAACACGAAATACTTTTGGGTAAGCATTGAAGAACGAAGCACAGAGTTAGACAATCATGCAGTCAATTTTTCACCAGTCAATACCGTAGCAATTAAATCATTGACAATTATAATCATCATCATAAAGTTGATCACTAATCAAATTATCAAATCACATAAACAAATTCAAATGATCAGCATCAAAACAGACTTCCCGATCCCACACAAATACTGGTCTATAACTCAAAGCAGTCTCATTCAGAATATCACTAGTTAAATTGCAGTAAAAACTCTTTTACCAAATTTAAGTCATAGTGCTGTGGAAGTAGTGAGGCTTGTGGTAAATGTCTCTCTGATAATAAAATGTCCAGTCTATGTTGTTGAAACTTCTCTAAATTAATTAGAGAGTTAAGAAGAACCTGATAATGATAAGAGTCGTCTATTCCTGTTCAGTTGTAAGAGGAGTAAAACTTGAAAGAAATCGCATCGTCCATTGTCAGGCAGATAGAAGAAATGTATCAAGGTAGTTGGACTATTTTTTTAGCATCCTTCATTTCTAAGGAGCTATAGGAGGCGCAGTCAGTGGAGCAATTATTGTGGGAGTCTCATCAGAATCTAAGGTCGAGTCTTCAACTGTGGATAATATGACTTGAGCAATGTCATCATCTGGATCTGGTACTCTTTCCCGAACATAAGTAGTATCAAGAATATTAATGGGAGCAGTCAAAGACGATCCAACCCAGTGAGTCTCCTTCTGGGTGTTGGGTTGAGCATTAATAGACTTGAATGATGTGATGGAGTTGTTGTTTACTTTTCTAACACCAAGTTGTCATCCATGAAACTCACTAGGATAAAGGGCGTACGTGATCATATCATACGTAGGGACATAGCGGCTTAACTGAAAGCCTTGGAGGTTAGTATATAGGAATCTTTCCTGATACATTACTTCCATGCACTCTGCCCAATAATATGGTCCTTTCAAAATCTCTTGTAAAACACATAAGGACAAGTAGTCAATCAATGAACTATTGACCAAGTGTGTACAAGAAGAGGAGAGGTTGTTGATAGAAGAGGGTGAAAGTGTGAATTTGACTATTTCAGTAAAGAAAAGATAGAATGATGCCAAATACAAGGGAAAAGGCAAAATTCTTCCTCAATCTGATATAAAGAAACCATCAAAGTGTTTCTTTTACAAGAAGAAGGGATGTATGAAGAAAGACTGTGTTAAATTTAAGAACTGGCTCGAAAAGAAAGATACTCCATTTTCATTTGTTAGTGTTAATCATAACACATGGTGGATCGATTATGGTTCTACAATCCATGTTTCAAATATCTTGCAAGGTATGCAAAACCTAAGGAACTCGGTGGGAAGTGAATAATATATCTATTCAGGAAACAAGACGAGTTCACATGTGGAAGTCATTGGCACAAAAGCATCCTTTTTTCTTTACAGTCGCATCTTATCTACTGTGATAAGAAAACGCTCTTACTTCAGTTCAGTAGAACGTGGGTCTCTAAAACTCGATGTCGTAGGTTCAAATCCTATAGAGCGTGATTCTGAATCAACAGACTCCATTACTGAGATATGACAACTCTTTTTTAATTTAAAGAAATAGTCAAAATAACTGTATCGAATCCATTTGATATTTTGGAATGAAAATGACCAATTAGCACTTTGACTTGACTTTTTTTAATAGGAATGCTAAAATGAATCAAAATAAGACAAGAGTTCATCGTTTAAAACCGCAGGCTCTAGCCATAACGGACACTCTTCAACCCACACCAATTCATTCTCAAAGACCTGTTATGTTCCAAATTTCTCTAGAAATTTGATTTCCTTTAATTTTTTAGATTCTAGTTTTATTTTATGTAATGGATCTGAAGTTATTGGTTATGGTACATTATTTGATGATCTTTATTCCATTCAGTTATAAAATGATGATACCCATAATTTGATGCATGTCACTGTTGGGTTAAAACAATATGTTGTGAATAAGTAATCCTTTATGTTATGACACCGTAAATTAGGACACTTCTTCATTGAGAGAATATTTGTTGTCCAAATATGGATGTAAATAGTTCAAAATCCTTTATTACCTTCATAGATGATTATTCACAGTATATGTATCTCTACTTACTTTGTTCTAAGGATGAAGCTTTGGATGCCTTTAAAGTTTATAAGGCTGAAGTGGAGAATCAATGTGAAAATCTAATTAAAATCGTAAGGTCAAATAGAGGTGGAGAGTACTATAGTAGACACATAGAAAGTGGACAAGCACCTGGTCCATTTGCAAAGTTTCTTTAGGAACACAGAATTGTTGCCCAATACATTATGCCTGATTCTTCGGATCAGAATGGTATGGCAGAAAGAAGAAATTGAACCTTAATGGACATGGTGAGAAGTATGAAGAGTAACACAATACTTCCTCAATTCCTGCGGACTGAAACTCTAAAGACGTTTATGTATATATTAAATCGAGTTCTAACCAAGGCTACCTCAAAGACACCTTTTAAGTTATTTAAGAGTTAAAAACTGGGTTTGAGGCATATACGCGTTTGGAGATGCCGGTTTGAAGTAAGAATTTATAACCCACAAGAGAAGAAACTAGACCTAAAGACTATTAATGGGTATTTCATTAGATATGCTGAAAGGTCTAAAGGGTATATATTCTATTGTCCATCTCACAATACTAGGATTGTGGAATCAAGAAATGCAAAATTTCTTAAAAACGACTTAATCAGTAGGAGTGGTCAATTTCAAGATATAGTTTTTGAATAGGATCATTATAAAGCTCAGCCCTCTAGTTTAAGTGATAGATTAATTATCATTTACACCCCTCAAGTTGAAACAGGTGTTGGACAACTAGTTACTGAAGTTCCACAAGCTGTTAATACCAATCTAGTAGATCAAGTTGTAAATGAGGAACAACAAGAAATTGTTGAGCAACCAATTAAACAACAGGTTCTTCGAGAGGATGATGATACAACATTGAGGAGATCTACTAGAGTTAGAAGGCCAGCAATTCTTAGTGATTATATAGTGTATCTATAAGCATCAAACTATAACATTAGAGTCGAAAATGATTCTGAAATGTTTTCACAGGCCATAAGTTATAAGGAATCAGAGTTATGGTACAATGCCATAAAAGATGAGATGGATTATATGACATCTAACTAAGTCTGGGATCTCGTTTAGTTATCCAATGGTGTGAAAGCTATTGGATGTAAATGAGTATTAAGACAAAGAAAGACTCACGAGACAACATTGAGAGACATAAAGCAACACTTTTTGCCAAAGGGTTCACTTAGAGGGAAGGAATCGACTAAACTAAGACATTTTCTCTTGTATCTAAGAAAGATTCTCTCCTTGTAAGCATGACATTGGTAGCTCATTTTGATCTTGAGTTACATCAAATGGATGTAAAAACAACATTCCTCAAATGTGAATTAGAGGAAGAGGTTTAAATGAAACAATCTGAAGGATTGTCCTCTAGTGATGGTGAGCATTTAGTCTGCAAGCTTAATAAATCTATATATGGATTAAAACAAGCCTACTGGCAGTGGTTTTTAAAATTCTATAAGGTCATCACTTCTTTCGATTTTGTAGAGAATATAATGGGTCAATGTTTATACCAGAAGGTTAGTGCGAGTAAGACTTGTTTTCTTATGTTATATGTGGATGATATTTTGCTTGCGACTAATGATAAAGGTTTGTTATATGAGGTGAAATAATTTCTCTCAAAAAATTTTGATATGAAAGATATGGGTGAGGCATCTTATGTTATTGGCATTAAGATCCATAGAGAAAAATCTCGAGGCATTTTAGGTTTATCTCAAGAGACCTATATCAACAAAGTGTTAGAGAGATTTTGAATAAAAGATTGTGTACCAAGTTTAGTACCCATAGTGAAAAGTGATAGATTCAATTAAAATCAATGCTCGAAAAATGATTTTGAAGAGGAACACATGAAGAACATTCATACGCTTCAGCTGTTGGAAGCCTTATGTATGCTTAAGTCTGCACTAGACCTGACATAGTGCAGACTTGACATCGCATATGCTATTGGAATGTCAGGTAGATATGAGAGTAACCCAGGTATTGACCATTGGAAAGCTGCAAAGAAGGTTATGAGACATATTCAGGGTACAAAAGACTACATGCTTATGTATAAGCAAACTAAGAACCTAGAAGTAGTTGGATACTCCGATTCAAACTTTGTTGACTTCATTGATTCAAGAAAATCAACATCTAGTTATATTTTCATACTAGTTGGTGGAGCTATATCTTGGAGAAATGTCAAGCAAATCTTAATTGCTACTTCTACTATGGAGGCTAAGTTCGTATAATGTTTTGAGACTACCTCGTATGGTGTATGGTTGAAGAGTTTTATATCTGAGCTTAAAGTTATCGATTTAATTTCTAAGCCATTAAAGTTGTACTGTGACAACTCAATTGCAATCTTTTTGTCTAAAAATAACAAGAGTAGAAGTTCAAAGTTAGTATATCGACATTAAGTATTTAGTCATAAGAAAATGTGTTAAGGAAAGGAAAGTTATCATTGAGCATATTAGCACTGACTTGATGATTGTGGATCCTTTAACTAAAGGCATTCCACCTAAGTAATTTAAGGATCACGTAGTACGAATGAGACTTACTTCCATAATGTGATTTTTATTGTACATTTTGTTGCTTCAATAAAACTCTTATTTAATTTGATGTTTTCTCATATGATTTTGTGCACGTATGTTTAATTGTTTCGATAAATATCATTTAATTTGGACCTAGAATAAACATATGGTTTATTCATTAAGTTTAAGGCCACTTCATATATTGTAATATATGGAAGATAATACTTGTTATAAGAGAACTTATCGTCATGATTCATATATTTAATTTTTATTATATTTGATGTTGGGTTAAATGGATTAAATGTAAGAATGTAAGATTTTTTCCCAAAATCTTGGGATATCTTACCATTTAAATTTTGGTACATTTAATAGTTTAACCCATTAATCACACAAACGCCCATATATCACATTTTTCATCTTCAATGATGGGCAGAGATGACGAAGTAATGAAAATATATATTTTTGAGTCTTTATCTTCAGCTTCATGCAATAATAACTGGGCACTAATTAGGTTGTGGAAATCAGAGAGTAGAAGATTCAACAATTATCTCATTTTGATCGTGAGATGTTGCTGGATAGATCTTGTACGCAATTGCTGGAGGTATTAATTAATTTTTCTGTTATGCTTCCACTTGCCAAATATTCATTTATAAAGCATGCATGAAGTGTGATCGTATGTAACGAGTTTCGTGTTTAAGATGGATGCTTCAGTTTTACACTCCGTAGAACTCGAGTTCAGCACCTATTAATGTCTTAACTGGTCCCATCTTCAGGTTACCTTTTTGAACGATAGTCGGATTAAAATTGAAAATAAAGTCATTTCCAATCACATCATCTATCTTAAACACAACCTGCGCGAATTCCATTCAAATTAGATGGACAAAGGGAAGCTTCCATCCTATCAAAGCAAAATATCACGCATCACATCCATAGCATGTCACGCAACCCTTGCAAGCCTTCTTGCTTCCTCACTCATGATTATGACAGGGAAAAAAAGCATTAACAAACAAAACCCCTTTTTTCAGTTTCCTACTCAGAGAAGCCATATCCAACACAAGAGCAACCCCTCTCAAAGCCAACATGGGTACGTGTTGAAACTCCCGAGGAACAAACAGAAAGACTTGGTAGCCACCCATATTGCCATCCCGTTCGAAACCGAAACAGCAGTGGTTTATTCTTTTGAATGGCGAGTGTTTTTAACGCTCGTTTTAATAAGCGCTTACGATACCAACAAGCGCACCACCCAAAGGTCAAAACCCTTTTGGCTTTTTTGCTTCTTTCTTCACAAAGTTTACGTTGCAACTTTAACAGAGAAAGGTGTATTTATTTGCAGGTGTTTAATGCTTTTCTTGCATGCCTGAGAGCAAAGAGAAAGATGCTCACTTGACTGGTTTCGGTCTTGTCTTTCATAAGATGCTCACTTGACTGGTTTCGGTCTTGTCTTTCATAATAACTAAATGTGGAAGACAGTATACCGCGAATAATTTCACTTTTTTGTTTATGTCATAAATGCCCTCTTGCTCGCATCAATCGTTTTCCGTTTTTGCCGTTGGTTTTTAAACTTATTTTAACATAAACAAGAAAGTCAACATAAATTACGTGTCTGTTTAGATGAGCTTATATCAGTAGAGTTTTTGTTAGTAGAGTTTTTGTTAGTAAAGTTTTTCTAAGAAGTTAGTTGACTGTTTAGCTGTCATTTTAAAAATAATTTTTTTAAAAGAGCTTCATACAATAGACTCTTTTATAACATAAAAATAAAAGACACTTTTAATTTTAACTATATTTTATTTTGTAATAAAAATTATTTAAAATATATTAAACAATATGCAAAACACAATATATTGATTATTATATAATTTTAAATCATATAAAACATAAATAAAAATATATTTAACTAAATCTTTTATATGGATTATAATATAAGTAAAACTAATATCAAAAATAAATATTAAAACATATATAAAAAGTCAAATAATATTATATAAATCTCAAAATAAATGTGAAGATGTATTTGTGAGTATTGTGAAAATTATGTGTAAAACATAAAAATAAAAAGAACTAAAAATAGACTCTTGAAAAATTTACCTGAAAAAGTGTTTATTTTAAAAAGTTTTAAATTTAAGCTTCTTAAAAGGCTGTATTTTAATTTCTAAAAAAGCCATTTCTATATTAAAAAAAGTATTTTTGAATTTTATAGTTAAACACTCAGTTTTTTTAAAACAGCTTTTGTGGTAGAAAAAAATATTTATTCACTCTCCAAATGATGAATCAATCAGACACTATGTACCCTTATTTTGTTCCTTCGCGCCTACAGGTTAAGGAATTTTTTAAAAAAATAGAGTGATTGATCTTTTGTCTATTTGCAGATTGCACCATGATTCTTTTTTTCCTCTACAAATGAGGATTTGAGATTGTTTTATAAATACCCTCGATTAAAATTACATACCGCCGCTACATTTGTGTTAGTAAATGAAGATATTGCCAACTTAAACGCAATCAGGAGGAGTATGTTTGATTCAATATTGTAGGATTTGTATGTTAGCACGTAATCATCTTTGTTTATTTTCATTAATTGATTTTTTTTTGCCACAAGAATAAACTTATGACCAGCATATCAAGAATCTAAATTTTTGTGTGGCATGTTTGAGTGATAGATATTATGAATACGAGAAGTCATGGACCAACCATTATTGAAATCAAAATTTACCAAGTATAAATGCAAAAGTTGATCTTGACAAGCTATAGCCAGATTGATACCAATGTACACGTTCATTATTGTGCCAAGAAGGATTGAAAAATGCTCAATGCAATTTCAGTTTATATGATCGTAAGCCTAATCAAAAGGGAAGCTATACTTTTCGTTTTCAGTTTCACAAGCACATTTTCAAAGAAAAAAGAAAAACAATTTAACAACCTTAATCAAATTATTTAATTTTCAAATTTTGCTACAAAAACGTCATATCAATCTAAACACTAGTTATAAATGAATATCTAAGAAACTTTCAATTTTTATAACTATTATAAGATCACCCTTGCTTGCAATATAAATAGTTAAGATGATCTCAAATCACTACAAGAAATTACTGTTTTTCCGTCGGTAAACAGCAGATATCCGTCGGTGGAATTAATCACCGATGGAATTTGGTGGAGCAAAATTCGATCGGTGAACTGCCCGAAGTTAAAAATACCGACCAACCTTTTCTGTTGCAACTTAACGATGGAATTACCGACCGAAATATGGTTGTCGGTATTTATTTTATGACGGAATGGTAAGTACGATTCCGTCGGAGAAATATTGCTACGGGCATTCAGTCCGTCGGTGAGGCGATGTTATCTTCGACGACATTTACCGACGGTATATTATACCGTTGGTAAATAGGGCAACTTTTACCGACGAAAAATTGGCCGTCGGTAATGATTGATTATTTTTTTTTTTTGCTTTTTGTTGTTATAATAATGATTATATTATATATTCACTTTATTAATTTGTGTTGCGTTAGAATAATGAATAATGAGAAAAATAATAATTAAGAAAATATAAAAAGAAATTAATTTAATTATTAGAAAATAAGAAATAACAAATCTCTTATGTTTTTTATTGAAAACACATGACAATGTTATAGTAATTATTGTCGTAATGATCATGGATCCGAGTCGACAACAGTCAATTTTTGTTGCCCACAAAATTTGCACTGTTCTAAGTTCATATCGTCTCCCCAATACAGCATACATCCGAGTCGACAATAGTCAATTTTTTCCACAGGTAAACCAAGACCACGAATAAGTTTCTTCATGTTGTAAAAACTATCAACCATTATATGCTCAGCTGGCAATGATTCGTTGTACCACTGAAGAATTTTGTCAAAACTGCGATTCGAAATATGACCTTCACTCTTTATGTTCAACATGCGAGCAATTGATGACAACTGAGTCATTGTCTCACAATTTAGCCACAATTCTCGATCAGCTGACTGTAGTAAGTCGAAAAATTGTTTTGCCTGTTGGTTAGGTTCTTCGTCAACATGTTCCACATTTGGCTCAAATGTATGACCAAGTCCATTGTGCACCATTTGCCCGTAAGAGTTTTCCGGCCCATCACCAAAATGTCTTCCATATCCATCCTTAATGTCATTCTCATTTAAGTTCATACACGTAGGCTCTTCAATTCTCCTTGAGGTGCTAGCAACCAACGGTTCCCCATGTCGGGTCCACTGAAAGTAGTTCGGAACAAACCCTTTTCTCAACAAATGCAACTGAACTTCATCAAT
>JANIJH010000008.1:15686291-15703484 GCA_024520975.1 Erythroxylum areolatum
ATGGCATGAATTCCATAGTTAAATTGTTATTGTGTATGAAATGTGAATTGCATGTGCGAATCGATTTGTATGGATGTTGGGATCGGGTCCGACGCTTTGGGCCGCCCGACCCGGGCGCAGCCCGAGGGGCCACCTCTGGAATAGGGATCCGGGGCCCGGGCCCAACACTAATGAAGAGACTTACTGATAAGATGTGGGTCTTAGCTATAAAAGACGAGCTAAATCAATTTGACAAGAACAAAGTATGGAATATGCTACCTCATTGACAAAACAAGTCAATTATTGGAACTTGTTGATTTTTTTGAAACAAACTTGAAGAAAACGGTAAGGTGGTAAGAAACAAACGTAGATTTGTAGATCAAAGTTATAATTAATAAGAAGGCATCGATTTTGATGAAACTTACGCACCTATTGCTAGAGTGGATTAGAATTTTACTTGCTTTTGCATATTATAGAAAATTTAAGTTATTCCAAATGGATGTTAAAAGTGCCTTATTAAATGGATACATTAACGAAGAAGTGTTTGTTAAACAACCTCCAAGTTTTAAGAACAAAGATCATCCAGACTATGTGATGAAGTTAACTAAAGCTTTATATGGTCTAAAGCAAGCTCCTCAAGCATGTTATGAAAGGTTAAATGATTTTCTACTTAAGAATAACTTCAAAAGAGGAAAGGTAGATAAACCTTACTTATTAAGAAAAAGGAGAATGATTTAAGTATAGTGCAATATATGTTGATGACATAATATTTAGTGATACTAATCAATCTTTCTATAAAGAATTTTTAGCATTAATACAGACGAAGTTTGAAATGAGCATGAGGGGAGAATTATATTTCTTTTGCAGATTAAAAATCAAACAAATAGAAAAGAGAGCAAAGAAAAATACACAAAGAAACTCATTAAGAAGTACCACTTCGAAAACGCCAAATATGGACACTCTTATGTGCACTTAAACTAAACTTTATTATGATGAAGAAGGCAAGGATATAGATGAGAAAAAGTACAGAGGAATGATCGGGTCACTACTATATCTTACAAGATCAAGACCAAACATTATGATTAGTGTGTGCCTTTGCTCATGTTTTTAATCAGATTAAAAAAAGCCACCTTCAAGCAATCAAAAGGATCTTTCTTTATCTTTATGGAACTATAGACTTCGAACTATGGTATCCAAAAACTAATTTTTTTAACATAGTTAACTATTGTGATACAGATTATATAGATGATAAAGTCGATCAAAAAAGCACACACGGTCATTGTTAATTTTTTAGAGGATGTCCAGTTTCTTGGTCTTGTAAGAAACAAAATTGCACAACGTTTTAAACATCTGAAGCAGAATATATAGCAACAGTCAGTTGCTATGTCCAAACCTTATGGATGAAACATCAACTCCAAGATTTGTCTCTAAAATTTGATCATATTCCTATATTATGTGACAGTACAAGTGCTATTAATCTTTCTAAAAATCCTGTGCATCATTATAGGACTAAGCATATAGAAGTCAAACATCATTTTCTCAGAGATCATGTTTTAGAAGGAACCATTGATCTTTTGCATGTTAATATTGAAAATTAAGTAGCTGATATCTTTACTAAGCCACTTTTGAAAGATTATGTTCATTAAGAAAAGAGCTTGGTATGTGCAGATTATCTGACATTTAACTATGTCCCAAGATACTATGCTCCTTCTATAAGGAAGGCCCCTATTAGGTTGTATGTGTTAATTAGCAGGCTCCTACCAGTTCAAAAGGGAAGAGTAACCTTTGTTTTGAAAGTTGTAGTTATTTCTATTCATTATTTTATTCTTACATATTTGTGATACTCTCATTGGTTTATTTGATCTCCTTCCTTTCTTTTTGATAATGAAAAAGGGGGAGAGTTAAGAGTTAAGTTGATTTTTTTGCATGATTTTGAGCATGATGAAATACTAATATGTGATATATTAGCTATTGAAATATTGTTGAATTGAATCTGTGAAGTATTTGTGATATGCTGTCTTACAAACGATAGGCTCCTTACTTTAAAGTAAGCAGTTGTTAAAGCTTAGAAATACTTAGACCTTAAGGATGCATAGGAGAAATTAAAGGTGATGAAAAGTCCCAATCATTAAAAAAAGAGTGGAGAATAACCTTTCATTTGTGAAATGAGAAGAAAATCAAGAAAAGAACAACGTGGAGAAAAAGGAAAAATAAAAAACAAAAATATAGTATTCAAGTTTAACTCTCCCTTGTCTAAAGTTGTGGGTTATATATTAAGTAACAATATGACAAACAGGCTTAGAAGAAAGGTCACTATCACCTAACAGTTAAATAAAGATAATTAAGTAGAACCCACTATCATAAGACTAAACATATTCGGGTTAAAACGACTTTGAATTTGCTCAACAAGCCTAACAATAGACAGAAGTCTAGTTTATTCTTATAATAATGGAAGGAAACAATCAAGTTCAAACATGTACTTAATATTTTTAACGAGGGATTTAATTTTGTTCATCTCATCAAATAAAAAATTGCATGTAAAATATCATACATATAAAATATAGAAATCAACATGCATATTATATCAAACATATATTTAAAATTGTAACCTATGCGCTCATAATCAAATTATATGCATAAACATCAAGCTTCGTTTGATTATAGATATTGATCTTCATAATCTAAAATAATATTTCTAGCTCCTTTGAAAAATTAAATTAGATTAAATTTATTAATTCCTAGGGGGCCATTTGGTTCCATATTTGTTTTTCTGTTCTAGTTTTTAGTTTTTATTTTCCATTTTTGGTTTTTTAATTAAAAAACAAAAAAATGTTTGGTTGAGATTTCTACTATCAAAACTGAAAACAAAAACTTGTTTGATTGGAATTTGTAATAAAAAAACTAAAAAAATTGATTTTATCATCCTGTTTCTATTATTTTAATTATACTCTTATGTTAATTATTTGAATATAATATATTATGTTTTAAATTAATTAATTTTCATTATTTTTAGAAATAAAATATATGCATATTTATATAATTAAAGAAATATCCATGTTAATTTTATATAACAAAATTTTATAGATTAGAAAATTACATTAAGTCATTCTAATTAAAAAAAGATGTCCATGCCATCCTTATGTAAAGAAATACAATAACTTCTATGCCTTCACTGTTAAATCCATAACAATTGATGTTTACTCTAGCCACCATAAACAAGTAACAACTTAGTTTCAAAACATCTAGGAATATCAATGTTAGTTTCAAAACATCTAGGAATGTTAATGACTTAGGCTAGGCCGTGGGTTGGTGCTGGATAGGCCACGGGCGTGCTGCATATATATTTATAAAAAAACTTCAAAAAGGATTTTGTTTTTTTAAGTTATGATAGGGCCATGGGTTGAGCCGGCTCGGCCCGTGCTCCTTTCGACCTCAGCCCGTGGCCCATTCAGGCTGACAAATTTTGGCCCATGGCTTGATCAACCCTGGATAAAATTGACATCCCTAAAAACATCATTCTAGATTCCAAACTAGGAAAAGTTAATCACTTTCACAACTACAAGAACTTATGGTTACAATAATAGAAGACCATTTTTTCACCCTTCTTACTGCAATCTAAAGAAAAGTGGCTTTAGGCTACCCTTTTGTGTGGGTGATAGAGCCAATAATTACAATAATAATAACCATTACTATTGTTGTAATGGTTACTGAAAACTGATAATAGAATAAACTAATGGAACAAATTAAAAACAAAAAATAATGAAATACAAATCAAGATTACGAAGTTCAATACTTACTCTACTAAGCACATAATCTCTCTCCATTTGTAGCATTAAAACCAAATTAGTTCTCATTAAAACTCTATATACCTAGCTGATGATATCCTAATTAAAGTAAAAAAATCATATGTTTATGCTTTTGAATTATATGGAACATACAACTTGAGTTTTCATAATCGGTATACATAGCTAAAGTCAACAATTTGAAAAGAATGGTCCAAGGGGATAAGAGCAATAGATTTAGGGAAACTAAGGGAAAAAGAAAAATCTCTCCATATTCAGTTGACGCTTAAATCGTAATATTAAAAACAACTATATAGTCCAACCTCTCATCTTTCATTATTCCCTGGGATGTAAGTTAAGCAGCAGAGCACTATTAACAAAAACATAAATTACTTCGTGAAGCTCTTGTATAACACCTACATCATCATCATCATTGTCAACATTATGAATGGAAAAGAATGTATACAGCCCCAATTTTTTGATTATATCATAAATGATCAACAATTTAGTGCAATAGCATCTTAAGCACAAAGGTTACAATCATAGAGAATTGCTTGGTTAAATTTTGTTTGTAACTATCTATTAATGAAAAAAAGAAAAGAACAAACAAAAGAATTTAAGAATGCCCTTAACATGTGGGCAATGAGACAGATAGCAACCAACGCATAGGCATCAATCAACTATTCTAGAACATGATGAAATTATGTAATTAGGTTTAGCTTTGGTACTTGGTTGAAGTTTTAAAAGTTTCAATCAATAAGAGCAGTGATTACCTTACCCATCTCCAAGTAGATAGAAACACGATTAGTTAAGTAAGAAATATCCTCATCATCAAGATCTAGCGCCTTTGTATAATGCTTAAACCTAATCTCAAAATCTTTCTTTTTATAAAACCTCAATCCCTTGTCAAATGGTACCTCCTTGATTTTTGTTTCTTACAAGCCAATTATAGATGGACCTTTTCATTTTATAGAGTCACTAACCGCTTATTGTTTTTAGGGTAGTTCAAACCCCTAATGTTCCAAGAGATGATCATTGTTTGGAAGGGCTTGATAAGCCCTTTCCTTACTGCTTCCTACTAGATTTCCTCCTGGAGTTTTGTATTAAGTTACACTCCTTTTGTCCATTTTTTAAAACTTTTGGAAGTATCTAATTCTGAATGTCTTTAGGGGGTAAGCGGATTGCTAACCTCATTAAACACTAAAACAGAAGAGGGTTATGGCAATGATTAGTTTCATTGTTGAAAGACATAATATTGTCGCAAAACATGTTTTGTAACGACAAAAAATTGTCGAACAGTAGTTACAACAACCTGGAAGCAAATAATTATTGTGATGCTTTCACAATTTCATCACTCAACTGATTTTTCTATGATCAGTAGTTCGTTGCAAAGCATAATAGGTGAGGAGATAAAAAATTGTCACAAATAATGTACTGAGACGGTTCGTTTTGGTGGGTAAAGGTAATTAGCTTTGCTAACGTAAGCGTAGGTGATAATCTTAACTGATGATTTTTTTTAACGTAACAGAATATGCTTAACTATGTTTTTGTAAATGAAGCTAAAGGTTATTAAAAATGTTTTAGGAAATGTATGTAAAATGTTTTTATGACAATTTTGTATTTGTAGCTAAAAGGTTTTGGTGACGAATTGTTATTTTAATTTATACTTTCCTATTACCAATTTATTACTTAATTATAATTGTTAATATGATTTTTCATTCATGTGATTATTTTTAACATGGTTTAAATTATAATTAAGTCCCATTTTGAATTATTTTTGGTGACATTGTTTAAATAATAATTAAGTAAAATAAAATAAAAATGTTTCATAATTAAAAGTTAAATGAATTTTATAAAAAACTAAAATGTAATTTAATGTTAATTACAAAAGTTAAGTAAAATTTATAGACAAACTAAGACTCCTCATCTTCACTATTATTTACATAGTTTGACCCAAGTAATTGTTTGACTATCTTTTTAAGCTTGGGCAACTTTCTTTCAGTACGGTCTAATTTTTGCTCATTACGTTGCAATTTGTCTTTAATATGATCCAACTTTTTTTCATTATATTGTAACTGAGCCCTAAGTGACTAGTTCTCCTCTTAAAGTGTCGTTACATATATATTGGTCGTGACGATAATGAACTAATTGGCTTAAGGTCATGCCCAAGAACTTTGATATACCCTGATCTTGTACCAGGACATTGTTGCAAATGTCATCCATATTGGGCTCATTCCTATCAGGCAATGATCTCTGCAATAACTCTTACATCTTGTCCTAGAATATAAAACACAAAATGGAGATGTAATTTAAATATTAGTAGTTAGTATTATATAAATAAATAAACTCTAAAATTAAAAATTTTATACTTACATAATTGTTTTGTGCTTCTTCAGACGTTTAGCCTTTACCTTACTTCTAGTGTGTCAGTTTGTATAGTGTGATCCTATCACACTCTTGTCCATGTAGTTGAGTCTAACTCTATTATATGAATTTAAAAAATTGAAACACAATAGATTATATTGTATTAACTAATATAATAATAATTTCTAAACAAAGAACTTACAAATTCTTGTGTATGAAAAAAATGATTTGGAGCTGGTGTTACGAGTAGTTTTCATTTTTGCTCTATTAACCTTGGCTTTCTCACACTTGTCCTAAGTAAAGAAAAAAAATAGTCATGAAATGTGAAAACAACGTTAATGGAATGAAACATGAAGATAAATAAGACAAACCTTAACCTTCAAAGGCCCAATAATAAGACATTTCACTCAGTAACTCGTTCTGGAACATGTATCCTTGCCTCCTCATTCGAAGGAAAAGACTTATAGTATTTATAAAGTAGATAACAATGATCCTTCGCCCTTTTTTCAACAGTGAATTCACACAACTTGAAACTTCAGGGTTCTCGATATCAACAATATTGAGCTTCATCTGTGAACAACATGTATAAGTTGAATTACTCATTAAATAAGTAAAACAAAATTGCATATAATAAAATGACTTGAAAAATTACCGAAACTTCCAAAGCATTTTGTAGTAAGTTGTCTTCTTTCAAATGTCTAGCATGTTGAAGGCAAGGTAATTCACTCTTTCAATGACTCCTAACTCACTGAAAATTTTGCTGATTGGATCTTGTCAACAGGATGATGTTGCGTGGGTCAATATGTACAGACAACTTACGATTCATTGCAAAATTCATACATTGCAACTCAGAATCTTTAGTGATACCTTTGCCTCTTTTTCTTATGCCGACATTGGAACTTGACAACAAAAGAATAATGATAAGAAAAAACACATTAAACATGTCAATATATATTTGAGCATAATTTTAATTATAGATGGTTAACAATAACAAACCTGAAGATTCCTTAACACTAGTTGAGGTAGATAGAGGTTGTTGCTAACTAGCATCATTAGTGGATGAGATTGGTGGTTGTTATTCAATTGAGCAGAACTGATTTGATTGTTTTGGGGGAGGAACATCTTCGATAATTTCCACCCTCTTTCCTTTGTTTCTATCAGGTCCTATTATCTTGAATATCTATAAATGAAATGTCAACATAATGCATAATCTTTACTTAAACGTCAACATTCCTTGTGAATATAAGTCAAACATGAACATTTTGCAACTTGCTTAGGTTAAACATCAAAGTTTTGCAAAAAAAAAACAAAACTAAATACTCTGCATAAACATAACTCAAACACTAACATTCTACTGAAACAAAACCCAAACAAACACCAACATTTTGTATGACAAAGGCCCCGTTTGGTTGTTGGTTGATTGAACCCAATCAGCTGATTTTTAAAAAGCTCAGGAGGAGTAGCGTTTTGTGTTAACAGCTATTAAATATTTGTTTCGCTGACGATTATGCCCTCAATTAATTCTTGTTTTCTGTACCATATTTTAGCCATTTGTTTCGGAAGTTATGTAGGCTTGTTATTCCTTTCCTGTCAAAGTCAAACCGCACTCATATTCATCATCCAACAATTAATAATAATTAATTTGTAAAATTTGTTTTCCATGTCTTTATTAATTTAAACATTTTAACTTTTGTTATTTATTTTAATATTCAAAAATTATAAATCATAAACAAAAATATATTAAATTTTTATTAGATTAAAAATTTTATTTAACTCTAATTTATTAATTCATTAAATAATTTGTTATTCTTTACTAAGAATATTCAACGAAATATTAAGATATATAATATTCATACCCTTATAATTTTTTTAAAGTCATATCTTTGTAAGTTATTTTATACATAAACGACTAATACTAAACATCTAATTTTACCAAACATCTCTAACAAACAACTAATGCAATCTGTTGGTCAAATTAGCTGATATAATTAGCTATCAACTAACAACTAATTTAATAAGCTAATTTCCAAACAGGGTCAAAACTGACCCACACATAAACATTTCGCATAATATAACTTAAACATCATCATCTGACGATGATAACATAACTCAAACATACACCATCATTCCTTATAACATAACTCAAATACTAACTAACATTATGCATAACATAACTTAAATACTAACTAACATTCCACATAACATAACTTAACATCATAACTTAAAATCATAACTAAAAAACACATGAACATACATAAGATAAACATACACCAACATTCCGCATAACATAATGAAATCTCCAAAATTCGGCGTAAACATAAGTAAAACATCAATAATAACCATTAAGATAATTGAGATATCAATAATACGGATTAACATAAGTCAAATATGAAGATAACATTTCAAATATTATAAACTATTTATTTATGTTCAATCATCGTGATCAAGATTTTGAAAATCATCATCATTAATTACATTATCATTAGATTCTTTATCACTAATATATTTAGCCAAAGTATCATCATTGTCATTTAATTCATCCTGAGTATAGTCTTCCTCATTTGTTTGTACGATAAGATTGGCTTGGACTTCATCCAGTTGTATTATATTGGGATCAACATCTCTCCTATGGAATGATAATATACCTGCATCTTTTATTTGAATGGCTTGATTATTGAACTTTGATTCAATGTCTTAATATAGTTCATCTTCATCCTCATTGAATTGACCATTATCCATTTCATAAAAATATATGTTGGAATCTTTGAACAACCTTCCATTTGCTACCCAATATAGTATCATTGAGGTAAAAAACTTGCTTCACTTGAATTGCACGGAAAAAAGGGTCATTATTATACTCGTTTTTACTAACATTGATGTTAGTAATATTCCTGTTCACTTCATGTCAGTAAGATTAAACCATTTGCACTTAAATAGAACAACCTTCTTATCCCTGATGTAGTGCAACCTTATTATTTCATAGATAATTCCGTAGAATTCAATAAAATTTTCGTCATGACATCCCTCAATAATAACCCCACAATTTTGCCTTTTAAGTTGACTATTTTGATCTTGTAGGTGAAATCTCACCTCATTAACAATACAACCTGTATATTTTTCCCACAAATATGAGGCCCACATGCCAAACTATATAACCGGTCCACAGAGTTTCGCTTCATATGGTAAGTGAGTTGCCAAATGAACCATAACATCAAAAAACGATGAGGGGAATACTAGTTCAAGCTTACATAGAATCAAAGTTATGTCTTTTCTATTTTGTCAAGGTCTTCAACTTTAAGTGTCTTGCAATATAAATGCTTAAAAACTCACCCAATTGACCCAACATTATGGACACATCCTTCGGTAAACATCCACGTATTCCAACGGGAAGTAATCATTACAAAAGTATATGACAATTATGGCTTTTCAACCCTTACACTTTTCCATCTTTAACATTCACATAACGTCCTATATGTGATGTAAACCCATCAGGAAACTTCATTGATTTAAGAAATTGAAAAAAAGATCGCTTCTGTCTTTTTGACATGTTGTAACAAACAGGGGGAATAATGTATTACCCATCATCTCTTCTTTTCAAATGCAAGCCTTTTTTAATATTCGTGCCTTCCAAGTCAAGTTTAGCCTTAATGGTGTCTTTAGATTTTCCATCAATTCCCATCACAATTCTTAAAATATTCTCACAAACATTTTTCTCGATATGCATGAAATCAAGATTATGCCTCAATAATAATTCCTTCCAATATGACAAATTGAAAAATATGTTTTTTTTATATTACAATTGAGGTCAACATCATTTCTCTTTTGCTTTTTATTATATGGGTATTTGCTAGGTGTAATGTTACCTAAATGTGATAGTTGGTAAACAATATCACCACCAGACACTTGCAAAGGAGCTTCACCCAATTCTACTTTGCCATTAAACAATTTACTTCTTTGCCATCTATGCCAATGTTCCAAATAACGACGATGACCAGTATAGCATATTTTACTTCATAGCAGCATTGAATAAGTTTGATGGTTACACACAGGACACGCCATATACCCTTTAGTACTCCACTCGGACAAATTTCCATAAGTTGGGAAATCATTTATAGTCCACAAAACAATGACATGCATTATAAATGTTTCACCTTGAACAACATCAACAATTTGAAATCCCAATTCCCACAAATCATTTAAGTCATCAATTAATGGTAGCATGTATATATCAATATCCTTACTAGGAGTGGTAGTCCTAGAATAACCAAAGACAATAACATAAAAGGCTCCTTCATTCACTTCCATGGAGGTAAATTGTATGAGACTAGAATTAATGGCCACATGCTATAAGAATTGATCATATTACTAAAGGATTAAATCCATTGGAGGGCAATCCAAGTCGAACATTAGGACAATCTTGTGAAAACCATGGAAACTTTCTATCAAATTCTTTCCATGCCATTGAGTCTGCAGGATGACGCATAATGTTATCATCAATTCGTTTCTCTTTATGCAACCTCATATTTATGGTTGTTTTTGTTAACATAAAAAATCTTTGTAGTTGTGGTTTAATAGGAAAGTATCGGAGGACTTTATTCGGTATCTTTTTCCCTCTTGCATCATCTACTTGCCACCATGATGTACCATAAATCGGACACTCCTTAAGATCTTTAATTTCCTTCCAAAAGAGATCACATTCATACTTTCAAGCCTGAATTGATATATATCCTAATCCAAGGTCCCTTAACAATTTCTTTACATTATAGAAAGATTTGGACAATTTGTGTCCAATTGGTAATGCATCATTGAGAAGTTAATTAACTTGTCACAAGACCTTCAAATGTAACAACTTCACAATAAAACATAGTTGTGAGAAATTTGAGCACCCGAGATTTAATTATTCTTGAGAAACTTTCAAAAACTTCCTAAAATTATCTTCTGTAATACCACCAATTATGTTACCTATTTCATTCATAGTCTCCATATAATTTCCATAATTGTCTAACATCTCGTCAATCTCATCATCACCATCATCATTAACATCACCATCACCTACATCATTATTGTTACTATCATCATAATTTGTACCACCACTCAACTACAACTTTCTTTCGTACGTTTGCCATGATAAAGCCATGGAGTATAGAATTTATCTATGCCTTGGATTAGCAAGTGATGATATACCACATATTGACTTTGAAAGTTGACATTAAGCAATCGAAGAAAGGAAAACAAATACAACATTCATCACCCATTTCATGTTATACAAATTGCATGAAACTATTAACACCTTCTACGTATTCAACGGACCATTTTTGATGAGACATCCAAATTTTATCCACGTAGCTATACAATAAAAAGAAGACAACTGAATTATTAAATGCAATCCTCCTTCAATTTTACGTGACAATAAAAATCACTACTAATTAAAGTCTTCCTGATTGAAGTTGGTTTGCAAAGTTCAAAAGCAAAGAAATACTAAGGTACGTGGTACTGGTTACACTTGTGAATCGAGAAAGGGACTTCTTGTTATCACTCCTAGGCTCATGAAATTTTTCATCGATAAGCGTCGTCAGAGCTATATTACCGTTTTCCAATCTATATACCATTCTACGGTTTTATTATCTATTAAATTCATATTAATTTTATGTGACAATATGCAAGGATGACCCACGTTATTGTTTTTTAGGAAACCCACTCTGCATATTTACTTTTGAAAGGGCTAAAGATGTTGGATTAGATATAAATTTCATGTTTTCACTTTGTTTTCTTAACAATTATTAATTGTGAACAAATTTCAAATTAAAGGCTTATTTGTATCCATTAGCTAATGGGATGCTTTATGGGCAAGTCTTTTCTATTTATCTATATATAGGGATAGCGAATAAGACATTTCCTTATATAATTTTCATCATTTGGTGCTTATCTAAAGAGGCAATAAGGTTTATTATGAAAATCATCTTATCACTAACTAACTCTAGTCAAGAACTAAATGTGGTCTCTTTAAGGTAACTTGTAGTGATTAACTTCTAACTTTGGTCTAACGAACAAGTGATGGAAATCATCAATTACATAACCATACACCCTAATGCATAAAGAACTATGATACATATGTAATGTAAATTAACAAGCTCCATAATTGATGGAAAGATGGATCGTTCAAGTTTCAAAGTAAGAAAGAAACTATTTGAATAACTTTATCAAGACAGATGATAAACTAATTAAAACCTTCCTTATTAAAGTTCATTCACATAGTTTGAAAGTAAAGAAACACTAAAGTGCCTTTCATTGTTTATACTTGTGAATCTAGAAAGGGACTTCTTGCTATCTCTCCTAGGCTTGTGGAATTTTTTACCGATATAGTTTTCAACCTATATACCATCCTATATTTCTAAGAATATTGCAAACCACAATACAAAACCAACACATCATTTGCATTAACATAATGCTCGAACACAAACTCATGTACTATTAAATCAAAACATATGGTGGACATTAGTTGGACCACTTACTTGGACGGACGGATAATCACAGAGTATAAAGAAAAAGGACAAGGTTAGTTGGTTATGGACACTATAAAACACAAATTATAGCCTGTGGAAAAGACAAATTTAATTTGATTAATTAATAGGCTAAGAGAGCTAGTACATACCAAAACATGTTTGCAATATAAATGTTAACTTGTTTTGTCAAGATAGGATAAAAGTGAGAGGGTAAAGAAAAAAGTGATTCATTATGCAAAAGGGAGTGAAATTAGGAAACTGAAGTAATGATAAATTACTATGTTAACAACATTAAATTTGGAGACTAGGTTGAGCGGGTATGAATTGAGGAATACAAGGATATTACTATCTTCAAAACATAGATTTCAAATTAGTGCACATAAAAAGTGGTTTCATAATTAACAAAAATAATCAATTTGTTATATTTTATCATGATTTGTTATAAATTTTTAACTCATGATAAATTTTAAACATATTGTAGTCACGTATAAAATGTAAATGACAATTTAAGAAAATCATAACTTATTGAGTTTGAGTGTAATTAATTGAAAATGCATAATACTATTCTCCACCACAAATATTATTCGGTATCATAAAAATATTAGTACTAAACACTAAGACATGGTTTCACTTTAAAGTGATCAGGGAGCTCATATAATCCAAAGGAGCTAACATGAAAACATTCTTCCCTATACGTAATGCATATTTTTTTTCCAAATAATATATCTTGAACATGAAAATTAAAGGTCACGAGGCATATTGAGATGATCATATTACTGCCAAAGAGACATTCTTTAAGAACCAAAATGTATCATACTTCGATGAACATTTAAAGATGAAATATAAACACATCTCTAAAGCATTTTAGTGCAACGAAGATGATTAGGTAGCTAAAAATAATTCAACAATTAAAGATAGATGACTGTTCGTGTTAATATCATTCTCAGTTTTCAAAAGTAGACTATTCAGAACTTTTTTCGAACACATTATGTTTAGGGACATTTCAACCGAAATTAACAAAAACAATTCTCTATTTTTCCTTTCTTAAACCACAATAACACATATTCAACACATTTCAACCATTATCATCACCCATTAACACAAACAACTCAAAACTAAAATAAAAAATTGAAGGTCACAAACACCAACATTTAGCTTCAATGATAGACAAGAAAGAAGAATGCAACACTACTCACCAGATGGAGAGAAACCACAGGGAGACGATGGAGAATAGAATAATGCAAAGAGAGGAGAAGAAAGGGCAAAAACCTTGGTGGTTTTTTGTGATAAAGCAATTGGGAAAGTGGAGAGGAAGGGACGAAAACTCAAAAGGGGGAAACATAAAAAATTGTGCGTTTATGTTAAAACAGATGCTAGGACAACGTCGTTTTCCATCCCGCAAATAACGTCATCTCAGTTTATTTTTTGTTTCATTCGGATGTCCCACATTTCACTACCAAAATAAAATAGTGTTGCAAATTGAGAGGCATTTTACTTCCAAACTAAAAAACTGTCGTCAATACTATACCATTTTCATACAATTTTTATTTTGCTAAAATGATTAATATGAAGTACTCATATTACAATCAAAATTGTTCCCTAAACTTATTTTACAATTATGTAATCAACATCATTAACATCATGTTTTGAAAGTATTAATATTTAATGTTGATTACCATTTAGAAAAGAATATTGGAAAATATTGTCGCCTAGCTTTTATTTTTTATAAGTTAACTTAATACTATTTTCAAACAATTTTTATTTTGCTAAAATGATTAATAAGGAGTGAACATCTTTACGATGAAATTTGTTCACTTAATGAAATATATAGTAAATTTTTTTAATAAACTTCTATCATCATCATCATCATCATCATATATAGTAATTTACTTAATGTATACACATTAATTCATCCTAACTATTATAATGATTTATTAAATATTACATTATATATAAAATTTTCCATATCTTACTTATGTAATATATATATTACTCTATGTGTAATGATAATTATCTAATTTTTATGGCCAACTTCCGTACTATAACATATAAACCACTTGGGATATATATAATTATTTTAGGCAAAGGTGACAATGAAAATGGCAGTGTCTTCCTATTTGACAACCCTTTTTTTTACTAACGAAATTGTACTATATTTCTTCCAAAAAAAACTAAAATGACATTGTTTACCTTTACAACAAACATTATTTTGTATTAGGATATTAATAAGAAAATGAACATCTCTTCATTTTCGTGTTAGTTATCAACATTCCCCTACATTCACAGTTCAATAACCATTATCCCCTCTCTTGTTCTCATCTTATGTATTGTGGTCATCACTGTCAAAGAAGCATCCTTAATTGTGTTGGTATTGTTCTTCTTTTCTATTTTCAAACCCTCCTTCTTGTGCTTTATTTTAATTATACATTTAGGTGCTTATTGTGAGTTCTTTTTTCAGCATATAGTGTATGAGTTGTGTTTGTCTTTGTTTTTTCATTTCAAAGATGATTTATTGTCTTCCTTTGGTAGTTGTATATGGGTTCACTTCTTTTCATGACCATTAATACTTCTTTAAGGAAATCTTGCTAACAAAGTATGGAACTATTTTTGTAATAATAGTAATATAACCCTATATAGATAATATTATATTTTTGTATATCAAGAACATGGTCATGTGTAATCTACTTTAAATTCTAAAATTTAGATATGATATAAGGGGTAAATGCATTACATTTATTTTAATAAGGGTAACTTTCATCTCATTAGGCTGATTGAAGATGTATAAGTACTAAACTGCAGTACTTTCACTTATCTTCAAAATTGGAGTTCAACATAATGAATTTTATTCTAAATTCACATTTGCAAAATATAAGTCTTAACATAATTCATTAAGGAATGTCAACGTGGCAACTAGTTTCTAATGGTGGACTTTCATTCCATTGGGACTTATGTGGCAAAATTGTCCGTGTTGAAGAAAGAACATTAGAGAACAAATCCCCGCTTCATACACTAATAATTGTTTACCTTCCATGGTCGATCTTCTTCTTAAAGGTTTTTAGTATCATTCGAACTACCTCACTTTCCTTATTATCTAGATCTCATTTCCTCTTATAAAGCTATTATATATATATAAACATTTGATTGTATATACTACATGTTGTGTTAAGCTTCCCTGAATCTTCAAAAGAACATAGATGGAAATGGAGGCAGGAGTAATGTCACGATGGTCTATAAAGGATTAGGGAAATTAGTTGTTTTAGAAAATTTGTTGATTCCATTGACTGTGTTTGGCCAATTAGGTATGCATGTGTTCCAATTTGGGTTTGTTATACGATTGCACTAAACTAGCAATCTAAGTTCTATACTGATTGTATTTTAGGTGAAACGTATTGTACTGGCAGTTCATCTAATCAAGTTGTCTTCTATACTAAATCTAGGGACTGATTCACTGTATCCTCTAGTAGTTTAGCTATAACAAAGAAGTTGTTCGAAGAGGGTGCTTCAAATGTGCAAGGACCCTTGATGAGAATCCAGACATGGGGAACTCATTTACCTTTACCAACTCTCATGTCACTTGGAATCCAAAAAAATAATTATATCATTGTCATTAATCAATGGAATCAATTGGACTTAAATTCAAACTTTATTTATTGTTTTATCTATAAGAATTTTCAAAACAACCTATCTACCAGTTAGGGGTAAGGTTGCGTATTATTATTGTTGTTGTTCTGTGTCTGTAAGAATTGTTAAACTTCTAATTAAAATCTTGTACTACTTACCATCTGTCATTATATTATATTGATACCATTTCTAAAATTTTATAAATAATTATTTTACTATTACTAAATATTAATGATTAAGACTAGTTGTTAACTTAAAATTATGATATTTTTAGTATTATTAAATTTTAAAATCTTTGGTTCACAAATATTTTTATGTCCAAAATATATTTACTTTTTAAATTTTAAATAACTTACCATGTGTTTTAAACATTGAAAACAACTTCACAACAAAACATATCTTAACTACGATAGATTATAAAAATGTTAATTAAAATTAATCTTAATTACGATTATTAAGTACACTTAGCATTAACAAACTATTTTCCAAATATTATTAGCTTTAACAATACTATCATAAACAAAATTTCATAAAAATTCCTTAAAAAACTTTTGGAAAATATTTAAGAATCACTTTTAGAGACTAAATAAAACATCATCGCAATATCCTAGGACAATTGCGATGACTACAGCAAATGGTTGCCATATGTGTAATAAACTGCGACGCTTTAGCAACTCGTCACCAAATGTTGGTGACGAACAATAAGAATCGTCATCAAAAGTGAACATTCCATGACATTTTTCTTTTATTGTCGCTACGTATTATCTTCACACAACCTTCTGCGATGATTAAATGTACTTAGTGATGCAACTTAGTTTTCTATTGTTATTTGTTCGAACAATTCGTGACGCTTAACCACAATTGTTGGAGTTATGTAAATATAGTGCCCTGGAAAGCAAGTGTATTTACTTATAACTTAATTTTCTTCTAGTTACTTTTGTAAT
>JANIJH010000008.1:15829683-15854792 GCA_024520975.1 Erythroxylum areolatum
TGTCTGACCGGCCTATAATTTTTCTGAATACCCAGGGAATGGGATGTTACCGCTCGAGATATTCCAGGCATATCGCTCAGTACCCAAGCAAAAACCCATCGATTCTCTACCAAATAACTTTTGATTGCTGCGGCCAACCCTTGTTCGAGCTCGGCACCTAAATTTGTGAACTTCGATCGGTCTTCTTCATCCAGAACGACCCGCTGAGTTTCTTATGCAGGGTTCATCCTCTCGGTCTCTTCATCTGCTCTTACATCAAGAGAGCTTGTCAGCATTACCGCTCCTTCAAGGGTCCTTGTTTCTGCCAAGTAGCATTCTCTAGCGATTCTTTGTTGACTCCTGACAATACCGATGCCATGGGATGTTGGGAACTTCATCGCCTGATAGTAGGTCGAGACAACAGCTCTGAGGGCGTTTTACATGGCTCTTCCAATTATTGCATTATATGCCCCTATAAACTTCACAACTAGGAATTCGACAGTGTTCACTACTTGGAATGGCTTTTGTCCGAACCTTACGTTCAAGAGGACTCGAGCAAATGGATAAGCTGATGCTCCAGTTACCCCTTTGAATGGTCCCTTTATCGGCAGTAGCCGTTCCTCCGAAATTTCCATCTGCTTAAAAGCGTCGTAATACAATAGGTCGACCGAGCTGCCTGTGTCAATCATGACGCGCTTCACCTCACTACCGTCCATATTCAAAGTGACCACGAGTGCATCATCGTGAGGACAGCTGATGCCAGCCAGGTCAGACTCGTCAAACGAGATCACCTCATTAACTTGCGGCTTTTTCGTCGCTGACTGACCCTCAGCGATCTGCCTGGAGTATCGCTTCCTTTCTTTGACGGCGGACCCCCCTGCTGCGCTACCACTAAATATCATGTTAATGACCCTGACCGGTTGGTCATCCTACTGTCCGGTATTTCTGTCATCTCTAGCCCTGGATTGTCCTCTCGCATCGCGTCGGTCGTGCATGTTCCTGGTCTACCTCCCGTCGTCATTCATGTGTTGTCTCCATGGTTTTCACCAATTGTCAGATCGACCGCTTCTGCCCTCATTACCTCGATCAGCATTCTTCCCGTACTTCAAAAATCTACCCAGCCTTTCCCTCTGGATAAGGAGTTCGATCTCTTTCTTTAGGTCCCAGCAATCCTCCGTGTCGTGACCGACATCTCTGTAGAAATGGCAATATAAAGAAGAATACCTTTTTTTAAGAGGGGTTTTCAATTGCTTGGGTTCTCGAAGGAATTCTCCTTCTGCTCTCATAACCTCCAGTACTTCCGCATATCGCCTGTTGAGAGGAGTGAAGGGTTCTCGCCTTTGATCCTTTCGATCGATTAGCCTCCTCCAGCTAGACTAATCTTTCTATCGTTTATGTGAACCATCTGCTCTGTCATTTGGCGAAAGATCATCTGCCCTGCGCTTCGTATTTTTCAGCACTTCTTCGAGCTGGATATATTTATCCGCCCTGTTTCTTATCTCCTGGATAGATCTAGGTTGATCGAGGGCCAATGAGTTTTTGAACTCTTCATCCCTCGTGTTGCTCATAAGTGCAGCCAACATGGATGAGCAGGTAAGGTCAGGGACTTCAACAGCTTCGTTGTTGAACCAAGTGATGAACTCCCGTAAATTTTCATTCCTTCCTTGGGTCAACTGCATCACTTTCAAGGCAGTCTTCTGCGGCTGTTTACTTGTGGCTAACTGGTTGAGGAATAGTGACTTAAAGTCCTCAAAGCAAGTGATGCAGCTCAGAGGTAAACTGTTGAACCATCGCCGAGCTCCTTCTTGAAAGGCTGTGCAGAAAGCTTTACATTGAATGGCGTCTGGAACGCAATGTAGGTTCATCATCGACTGAAAGTGTTGAAGGTAGTCGAGGGGATCGGTCTTTTCAGTGTATTTTTCTGGCATTGGTATCTTAGTACCGACCACTGGGAGGCTATCCAAGATCTCTGAGATGAAAGGAGAGCTGTATTATGTTGATGGTTGGCCAGGGCGGGAATTCATGGCCATATTGATCCTGTGGTCCACGATTTTTCTAGGGCTTCCGCGGAGTGCTGATCGGCCATCACACCAACCTGCTGAGCGGGTGTTTGTTGCTGCTCCGGTTGAGATTGTAGGATTTGGCGGATCAATAGATCGGCCGCTTCTTTTATTTGTCTCTGTGTGAGGAAGGCTGGCTGCGGTGCAAGAGGGTTGGTGTTGAGGGGGTATTGGATGTGAGGATGTGAACTGGTTTGAGTGTCATCCTCTAGGGCCACGCTTTGCGCTTCTTGATCTTGGTTTTGGGACTGTTGTGGTTGATCATGCTGGTGTGAGCGTTGAGGGGCTAGTTCGTTTATGCTAGGGTTTTGGTGTAGGGACGAAGGGTGTGTCTGGTGATTAGAATGCGGCGGTGGAAGGGCGGCGGGTAATCGCAAGCTCATTCGTTGCAGTGCAAGTGTCGCGATAGCGGCTACATCAGGATTTGCCGCTGCCTGACTGATCTGTGTGTTTATGGATGTGGTGCCTTGATGCCCGGCCCCACGGTGGGCGCCAAATGGTTCAGTCGAATTTTGGTGGGGCTGGGTGCTGCTGCTTGGATCCATAAGATTGGTTGACTTTGGTTTAAAAACACCTGCAAAACAATGAAGGCACGCCGGGGGTTGACTACCGGTAGGCCCCTTCGACACTCAAGTTAGTCTTTTTTTAGAGTTTAGGCGGCTAGAGAATAAAGAATAATAGGGTTTTTGAAAATCGTACCTTTCTTATGATGAGGTAATCAATTTATATCTTAAAGATACCTGCTAAGTTTAGGTCTTTTCTTTCAAGTGGGCAGTCATCATTTATGAATGGGTCGTCTATGTTTGAGCCTGGGCTTGGGCCTAGCACAACCGACCCAACCACAATCTAATCGATTTACCAATAGCACTTGCAAGATAACTCATAGCCAGTGTTGTCCAATACTCTAATAGTATGTTAGGAATGGATCTTAGAGAGGCTTTATGAAGTGACATACCTAGACACCATTTTTTTAGAAACATTTTTTCGTCTCCAGTGTCAAGGTCTTGATTCTAGAACTCCTTTCATTTCAATATCGTCTTTGAATCTTTGAACTTGAATAAGAGTAGTCTTTCTCTGTTACCAAAATCTACTCCAAACCATGCTTTATCCAAAGTGCTTCAGCACAAGCCTTGATAGAAAGAAACGGGGGGCTTTTATCTAGGGAAAGCCTTCTAAGTGGAACTTCACTTAGCAGCACCAGCTTGTAGTATCTAGCTAGACAGCGGGAGAAATTATCGATATAGAGCTGAATTCTCATATGAGTTTAAGCTTAGAAGTTGGCTCCCCATCATTAACTACAGCATTCCAGGCTTTGAAATTCGGAGCACGAAAAGCTATGGATTGCGGCATTGATTTGCTGTTAGCGATTAGTAAGTCCTTTGGTAAATTCAGTATTGCTTAATCCCGATTAGAATTACAAGTGAGAAGAAAGTTACGTGTTAATTGTTTTTCCCATTAACTTAAAGTCTAAAACTCTTTTGCAGTTTGCAGACAGCAATAATACAATAAAGCAGTCATTTTGGAAACAAAATTGACCCACCAAACGTTCATAATGCGTAACATACACAAGTTTCAGACTTGGTGACGGTATCATGAGGTCTATCTTTCGTTGCTTGCTCCTACTTCATGTTTTCTAAAGTGTTTTTCGTTATAAATTAATTCCCATACGAATATGAGCAAGTTTCATTTGGTATCTGATTGGACAAAGTTATGTTGCAAGTACAACTCAAATCTCAGTTGCAATTTGTTAATTATGCCTATTCCAAACCATTGACCTATTTTAATACAACAATCGCAACATGGATTGTTAGTTCTTATTTTAGTTCTAATAGAATAGTGGTAATTCAAACTGTTGAAGAAGGGTTTGAACGATGAATGAGTGGGTAGGAAAGAGATATATTATCTCTTGCAGGTGTAGATTTCCATTCAAGTCCTGTTAATTTAAGGGGAGGAGTGTCGAGCATTAGGAGTCTATTTAGTATTGGGAATCGCGTTTTCCTATTGTGGTTTTTCAAATGAAGTTTACAAGGCAGCCTACTTAAAGGTAGCTAAATATTTGGGAACAGAACATCTCATAGGCCAAGGAAAGTCTCTTGCATTGATTGTCTTGTTTTTCTTTTTTTCTTTTCATTTCTCTTCCATATAGAGATGTTTGAAAAACAAAACAAATATAAATATTCAAATGCCCCAATTCAATGACTAAACAAAATCGTTGACCTATTTCAATAGGCTATTCACAACTTGGCCTTAAAGTCATTGATTAGCACCTAGCAAGACTTAAAAAATTTCTTGACGTCTTCGCAACCTATGAATGTGGACCACTATTTCTTAATATGACCTTATATACCGGTGCCAAAGAGTATTGTTTTTTAAGTGTCTTTTGATGATTACTAAAAACAAAGTGCAAAGACATGTTAAACCTATCACTTGTTTGCTTTTCTCAGAGGCTGCTAATATTTTTTACTACCATAGACAATGAATCTTGACACCACCTAGGTTATACTGGGTCTGAAAAAGGTAGTATTTTAGACACCTATTTTATTTTACTTTCAAAACAAAACCATGTGACTTTGCCATATGGTGGATGTTTGGGATTGCCTTTTAAAAGTATTTCTGGCATTTGTAAATAGACTTTGAGGTAAGTTACAAAAAAAAAAACACAGTTTGTAATATGCTTGGTTAACATACTTTTTGAAAAACACATCTTTCAGCATCGAAAAGTTAAAATTTTACATTTTTTAAGGAATTTTTCAATACAAATAAAAATATAATTCTTACTTTGTACAAAATTCTTTGACATTAATATTTTCTGTAAGTAATATTATCTCTATTAATTAATTAATTGTATAATAATCTTACTAAACACTTGAATACTTCTACTCAATATTATTTCCAACCCTTTTATCAAACATTCATCATTAGTAATACTTTGACCGCAATACTTTTCAAACATGAACTTCAACTATAGTTTCTCCTTCAACTACAGTTTCTCGCTTCATCTTTACCTCATAGATAATATAAAAAAAATTCAATACAAATGAATGTTTTTAATATGGCCACGGGCAAGTCTATGCTATTAGATATGCCTTCTCCCTTAGGTATTAGTTAAATCCAGAGATTACATAATCATATTGGACAGTGAGGGAAGTCGAACTAGTAATTCAATTTGGTTGAGTTCAAAAATCAATTTTTTCTATCGAACCAGAAGCTGGTAAATTGTATATTGTTCCAATCCAATTTGATCTAAAAATACATTTTATTATTTCATAATACTTTTAGTTTAATTATATTTTATTATTTATATTCTAATTATTATGTTAATATATAGCTCAATTTAGTTTAACTCAATTTGAATTAAATCTTAACACTTATTATTTCAATTTGATATCATTGAATTTCATAGAAAGATTTGGACGCTTCTTTGTTACAAAAGGTTGAATCTCCAACTTAAAGGGCCCCCCACACCCCGGCCCGACGGATTTGGACGCTTCTGGTGTTACATAATATCTTATTCTCCATAGTGTCTTAAGCGGTGGCAACTCACGAGGCACAACGGGCAGAATATAAAATAAGCTCTCGAAACTCATCTATCAAACAATCATAATGTTAAAGAAATACGCAATTCGTAATTCACATGCTCACCGTAGATAATTTTACCATTGGATGAGATATAAAAAACCCAAACAGTCGGCTAACAAGGTCAATATATGTTTTGATATTGAGTTTCATTTCAAACGGATGATGTCGACTGAGAAAATCGGGACCAATTATTTGAGGTCAATGAAACTCAGATCCCGATGGTACTTGGTGCCGCGAGGGTTGAAAATAGAGCATTAAAAAATAGAGATTGATTATGAGTCACATAATAATACATTTAAGGCATGCATCTAGGCTAATATATATCAAATGAAGATTTGAATAAGCCCTTAACTCATGTCACCAAATTCTGTGAGCAGTAATAAATTGTTTTGCTAAAAACAATCAAGAAACATTTTGAAGAAGTAGGGAATTCGTTTATTCAACATGTTATGACTATTTGTAAAGATATTTAACTTCATGTGAGTGTAACAAAGTTACCTCTAAATTTGCGTGAATATGATAAGAAAATAAGTTGTAGTATACTTAATTACAGTAAAGTGTTGTTATTAAAAATAAATAAAACTCGTTGAACAAGAGATAATGAGTTGCTAAAATATTGAAATTGAGCAGTAATTTGATATGAATGCTTCTAGAATGGAATTAATAATTATCAAATTATTTTTGTAACTCTAAGTAAATCAAGGAAAACAACACAGTCTTGAAAATACATTTTACTAAATTGATCTAAGATATGTATCAATTGTTGAGTTTTAAACTAACTTTAATAGAAAATGATTTTGTCAATTGAATTTCTTTATCAAAAGGATAATATTTATTTTGAAATTTTTATTATTTAAATGAAGGGATTTAAAGTTCACTTTTATATAAATTTCTAATCGCTCCGATCTCCATTTACATCATAGTGCATATTCGTATAATAATAAAATTAGAACATACCAAATATGAACTTATGGACAATCAGGCAATGTGACTGCATGCAGAAATTACTATGTACGAATTCACAAGTAATGATTCATGGTGTAAGTTTCCACGCAGACATAGACAAGTAATTGCGTAAGTGAGAAGATAGTTGACCATCATTCCTAGCAAGCTTTTTCCACCTGCAACTTGAGAAGCTGTTTGAAAAGAAGAAAATCATACGTAGAGGAGAGGATTACCTGGAAATGGCGAATCGTTGAATTTAGATATTTACGGTAAATTTCGATGGAGGCTTAAAGCAAACTTTTCGCGCTCCACATTTAAAACACTCTTGAAGTTGTCTGGCCATTCATGTGATAGAATTTGATTCATATTCTTAATACAGAAAAGGTGAACAAAAGGGAAAAGAATATCAATTTGATATTAAGTTTCTGAAAACACATTAAAAGTATTTATGAATGAGTTGAAATCAACTTTTGTACAAAATAAATATTCATAAACTATTTAATTTGCAAACGTAGATATTTTGAAAATAAATTTTCCTTGTAGGAACTAATTAAAAACAAATTTTACTAAAATACAATTACTATAGTTTCTTTTGTAAGTCAGAAAAATTAATAAATGAAACAAAGATACGTACAAAATAGTTCACGCACAAGTGCCACGGAAGGCACAACTAGCAAATACATAGCAATTAGCTACAGTACAATCCAAGAGAAAAACACTTAGGGATATCTACAATTAAGGATGGAACAATCCTACAACCACTCAACAACAGAATCACCTATACTCAACCAGATAATACCAAAGAAGCTAAAATCCGAATGGGAAACCTTAACTAACTAATTCTCAATCCCAGTAGAGGCAATCCAATGAGATACTGAAGTGAAATCTGCTCTTGAACATCAAAGACCTCCCATCAGCTGAATGTCCACGAAGAAAGCTAGCTTGAGGAAGTGATAGCACTGAACCTCCGAATTTAGGCATGGCAAGACATGGCCTATCCGAAGAGAAACTTACTTGCTGTAACCCAGAAAAGTCTGAGCAATCAACCTGCAAAAGTTAGTGAAGAGCCAAACTAAATAATTACCTCCTCTCTGTGTATATACAATTACTATAGTTGGAGGCACTAAATTTATTATTTTATATTTTTTCCTAGTATTACCAAAACTCAATGCTTTAGTACCATAAATTTCTTGCCCTCTTAAGAACTTTAGTGGTCATTTTCTAATCAGCGCCTCATAATGATCAAGTGTGGTCACCAATGTGCAACATGATGACTAATTAAACTTCAACAAACCTAATGAATCTTGGTAACATAGCAACTACTTGTCCATATAAATAAACAGTAGATAGAACAAGGTCAATAATAGATATAAAATGTGTTGACTAGGAATTTGATAACTATATAAAGGATTTTCATCTATCGATATTAATATAGAAAAAGTTTTGAGTGATTATCACTTGTTAATTTTTACCGATCATTTATATTACAAATTGTTGGACCCAAATTTTTCTTTATATTTATTTGTTTTAATATTTTATTTTTCTTAGAATTTAATCCATTAAATTAGCAAGCATGAATAGAAATTAGAGTTATTAAACAAAGAATGTTAGAATTTAATTAGAGTATAGTAAGGCATTAGATTTAACAGACTAAAGAGTTAATAGGTAGTACATTAGAAGAAGGGCATAATTGGAAGGACAAAATAAATGAGGGGTAAAATGGGAAGAGCAAGAAGAAAATGTATCTTGAATTAGAAGAAGAGGAAGAAATCGTGGAGAGAAAAAACGAGAGGAGAGAAAAATATGAGAGAAGAGAAAAGAGGAAGAAATCGTGGGAGAGCTAGGGAAGAAGAAGAAAAGAGAAGAAAAAGAAGAGGAAATCATCTTGTTAAGGTAAACTCCATTACTTTTCTTCTTGTTTGGTTAGAAAAGGGATTAGAGAGTGAAATGGGTTTGTGAATGAAGAAAAAAGAGAAACCCTAGATGGATATTGTAGATTTTCAATTAGGTTTTGAGTTTTCTAACCTAGATAAACTATGGGTAGGTTGAGTTAAGCTCAATTTGGTGGGTAGGTTGAGTTAAGCTCAATTTGGTTTTTGATTTTTGAAGTTTTATGGGCCTTCTATTTGAGCACATGATTGAATAACAAGTTGGTTTGTTTTAGGAAACCAAGAAAATCTCACTCAAAAACAAAAGGAAGCGCACAATTGAACTTGAATTTTCAAGCAATTTAGGTAGGTAATATGTTTATGGTTATCGTGATAATGAGTCAATTCTTGTTTGCTTGAGTGTTTAAATTGCTTGAATGAATTTTTGTGATTGTTATGAAATGCATGATGATTTATTACCATGATTATACATTAGATTATGTTATGACATTTTGCATGAATCAAAAGAGGAAAAAGTATAAGAAGTGTGAGAATACGATTTTTGTATGAAATGGATTTAATCATAAGAATTTGCTTATGATTGGACAAGAGAGAAACCATTTTGTTCGTCACATGTACGATAACTAAAGCCTTCTCTCGATTGCCCGCTGATGGCTTACCAGATCCTAAGAATCAGACTCGTTTTGGTCATAGTGTAAACTTCGATTTCTCGATTTCGTTTCATGGAACCATCGAGCCATTTGTTTGTACATTGCATTTTGATTTGTTGAACATGACGCATAATGAAATGTTAAGTTGATCATAATGTGTTACATGATAAGCTTTGTGTGATAATTTGTTAAACTATGAATCTTTGAAATAGAACTGTGGAGAAATTGATTATTAAATGAATGAGATATATTTATACATATATGTATGTTCGATGCATGGCTCGTTGTCACTGGCTATAAATGTATTAGTCACTGAGCTTCATAGCTCATCCTACTATTTTCCACTCCTCAAGTGTTGAACAAGAAGATCGTTGATCCTTGCGAAGGTTTTGGCATACTCCAAGATAGTAACTTTTGTAACTAAGTTAGTAACTATAACTTTTGGAATAGCTTTATAAACATATTAACATGAGCATTATTGTATTTTGTATTTTGTATTAAGCCAATGGTGTAGCTTTTGATGTGTAATTAAAGTTGTTCAAACTCTTTGATTTAGTAATAAAATTTAGATTTGTTGAAGATCTTTTGTGTATGTTCATAGTTAACTTCTTTATTGAGATTGGAAATTGTTGTTACTGATGGATTAGGCTATTATGATGAGAGTTATATGTATGTCGTCGATGGATATTGGGTTGTCCAGGTTTTGTCCGAGGGTTTTGCTGCAGTGAGGCTCAGAGTTCGCTGCGATAAACCTTTTTAGAAGGGTGATTTGTGTTAAATTTTGTATCTTCGCCACGACGAAGCTAGGCTTTCTATGCGACGTAATATCTTTTAGGGGTTTTTCTCGCTGGGCCTCGGGAGTTCGCCGTGACGAAGCCAAAGTTCACTGCAGCGTATTTTTCTCGAGAGGTACTTAGAATGAATTTGAGACTTCACTGCGGCGAACTTTTCTTGAAAGTTCATTGCGCTTGACCTTCATAATTGGCTGCGGCGAACCCGCTACTGCTGCCATGTTGAAATTTCTTACAAATCGAATGCTCTTAACTTTCCTTTCACACCATGCTCACCCGACTGCCTCGAGTCGAACCTCTGGACTGGGATCGAGACCCGGGCTCAACATTTTCTAGTATCAGAGCTTAGGCTATTTTTAAGAATTCCTAGGCTTAGAATGTATAGTGATATAAGTTATTTTGTCGTATGATGAATTGTTTGCATTGATTGATTGTGATAAGTGACATGCATATCATGCATACATGTAAGAAATAAGATTAAAATGAAACGTAAGCTAATCATTAGTGTTTCAGTAGCGCAGGATAATGAACCCTTTCACTCACAGTTCCAAGAGGCATCTCTTTCGCAAGAGCAATTGCCTACTACTTTGGATCCGAGACTATTCCAAGTCTTTGCTCAAGCTTTTGTCCAAGCCATAGGCCAAATGCAGCAGACTCTTGCTCTGACCCCAACGAAGAACGGGAAACTGTTTGATAAGCTGAGGAAGTATGGGCTAGTGGATTTCTCTGGGACCACTGATCTAGAAGAAGCAAAAACATGGATGCAGAAGACGGAATGGATATTAAAACAGATGGATTATGAGGATGATGAGAAGGTTGAATATGATGCAAGTTTGCTACAAGGAGATGCCCTGCATTGGTGGGAAAGTGTGCCAGAGAGTCAAATAAAGCCTCCAGTGCTGACATGAAAGGACCTTTTGACTACTTATAAGGAGAAATATTTATTTGAGGCATATATTCCACAGAAGCAGACAGAATTTCTGAGTCCCACCCAGAGAGAGATGACTATAAGTGAATACGAGAACAGATTCATGCAGTTGGCCTGATATGCAGCTGAGTTAATGATGAGTGAAGCAGCTAGGTATCGAAGGTTTAAAGCGGGACTACATTTGGCTATTAGAGAGAAAGTGGTGACACATAATTTCTATGATTTCCAACAACTGGTAGAAGCTGCACTAAGGGTTGAGACCGTGGAGAACATAAAGAATGCAATCAATGGAAGGAGGAAAGGGAGAGAGTAGTTCAAGAGGGGAGATGGTGCTCCTATGCCAAAGAGGAGTATCAAGACTTTCCTTGTACATTCCGAGAAGAGGAGCAGTAGTGCAAGCATATCTAGACAGATGAGAACTATTTCTCATTAAGCCTCAACGGTGGGAGGTAGTAGTAGGAGGGAAGGGGATAGATCATCCTCCCTAAATGTGATCATTGTGGCAAGTTATATAAAGGAGAGTGCTATAGGCCGACTGAAGCTTGTTTTAATTGTGCAGAGAAAGGGCACATGGCTAGAGAGTGCTCGTAGTATTCCAAACGAGATGGAAATCATATGCAAGCTTCAAAGAAGGCTGAGACTGTGGGACCTAAGAGTGCAACTGAGGTAGGAAGATCTAGTGCAAGTGAGAAAGTGAATCCTCCAAGAAGACCAAGGGGCAAGCACCAGCTAGAGTGTTTGCAATGACAAGAGAGGATGCAGAAACCACTCAGGAAGTTAACTGGAATGGTTAAATTATTCGATGATGATATTATTGTTTTGATTGATCCAAGGTCCACCTATTCATTTATTTCGTCAAGTAGAATTGTGCATAGTAGAAGTTTGAGCCCATTAGATAGTCCTTTGATGGTTAGTACCCTAATTGGACAATATATCATTATTAGTCAAGTTTATAAAGAATGTGAACTATATATTGGTGGAGAAAAATTAGTGGTGAATTTTATGCCATTGAAGATGAGAGGATTAGATGTGATTTTGGGCATAGATAAGTTAGAAAAATATAATGCTAGTTTGGATTGCAAACAAAAGATTGTAGAGTTTCAGTTGGATGAAGGTAGAAAGGTGGTGTTTATGAGAGACAAGAAAGCAAGGCGGCCTAGAGTTATTTCGACTCTAACAGTAGAAAAAGATGATGAGGAAAGGATGTGAAACATTCTTGGCATATGTGGTAGACATGAAGGTGGATGAAGGGAAGTTAGAAGATATTCCTATGGTCATAGAATCCCTAGATGTCTTTACTGAGGAATTACTAGGAATACCACTACTTAGGAAAATTGAGTATCCTGTAAATCTTCTTCCAGGCACAACACCGATATCAATTCCACCTTATAAAATGGCTTCGATAGAATTGAAGGAACTTAAAGAGCAGTTAGAAGAGTTGTTGGAGAAATGGTACATTAGACCTAGCTCTTCACCTTAGGGAGCTCCAATTTTTTTTTGTGAAGAAGAAAGATGAATCCTTGAGAATGTGTGTAGATTACAGGAAGCTTAACTATGTCACTATTAAGAATAGATATCTGCTCCCACACATAGATGATTTGTTTGATCAATTGCAAGGGGCAAAGGTCTTCTCCAAGATAGATTTGAGATCAAGTTACCACCACTTGAGAATAAGGGAGTCCGATGTGTCAAAGACTGCCTTTAGAACATAGTATGAGCATTTTGAATTCTTAGTCATGCCATTTGGATTAACGAATGCTCCTGCAGCTTTCATGGACTTGATGAATAAAGTCTTCAAGTCTTTCTTAAACCAATTTATCATAGTCTTTATTGATGATATATTGGTTTATTCCAAGAGTGACAAGGAGCATGTGGAACATTTGAGGATTACCTTAGAGACCCTAAGGAAGAAAGATTTGCACATCAAATTTGATAAGTGTGAATTTTGGCTAAGGAAAATAGTGTTTCTTAGACATCTAATTTCAGAAAAAGGAGTACATGTGGATCCGAGAAAACTAGATGTTGTAGTTAAATAGGAAACACCTAATAATATAGCAGAAGTGAGGAGTTTCTTGGGTTTAGCTGGCTATTAGAGAAGGTTTGTAGAAGGCTTTTCCATGATAGCCACCCCACTCACCAAATTGACAAGTAAAAATAACAAATTTGTGTGGACAAAAAAATGTCAGAAAAGCTTTGAAGAATTGAAGAATAGGCTCACAACTACACTAATTTTGACTTTGCCTTCTAGTAGTGATGGGTATATAGTATCTAATGATGCCTCAAGGAATGGATTGGGATGTGTGTTGATGCAAGGAGATAAAATGATTTCTTAACGGGATTGTCAAGGAATAGCAGGAAGCATGATGCAATATGGGTGATTATTAATAGGCTAACCAAGTTCGCATATTTCTTGCCAATCAGACAAACCGATTCTTTGAATGTTTTGGCTAAGAAATACATAGATGAAATAATTAGACTTCACGGGATTTCGAGTTCTATAGTTTTGGATAGAGATCTTAGGTTCACTTTCAGATTTTGGGAAAGCTTACAAGAGGCTTTGAGAACTAAGTTGCATTTTAGCATGACTTTCCATCCATAGACTAATGGACAATCAGAGAGAATAATTTGAACTTTGAAGGCAATGTTAAGAGCTTGTGTTATGGATTCCAAAGGCACATGGGATAATCATCTTCCTTTAATCGAATTTGCTTATAATAATTCCTACCACTCAGGAATTCAAATGACACTTTATGAGGCTTTGTATGGTAGGAGGTGCAGAACTCTTATTTATTAGGATGAGGAAGGTGAGAGGAGACTTATAGGACTTGAATTGGTGCAAGTCATAGTCGCTAAATTAAATTGGTGAAATAGAGATTCAATGTAGCTCAAGAAAAAATGAAGAGCTATACGGATGCGCATAGAAAGGAGATGAAATTTGAAGTTAGAGACAAAGTGTCTCTTAGAGCTTCTTCATGGAAAGGAGTTTTGAGATTTGGTAAGAAGGGTAAGCTCAGTCCGAGATATATAGGTCCTTATGAGATTATTAAGAAGATTGGGCCTTTAGCCTACAAGTTTGCTTTGCCACCAAAATTGTCTAAGATCCACAATGTTTCCCATGTGTCGATGTTGAGAAGTTATAGATCAGATGCTTCACATATAGTCCAACCTTCAGAGGTTCAATTAAGAGAGGATTTGACTTATGAAGAACAACTAGTGGATTCTAAATTCGAAGGAAAAGGTCTTGAGAAACAAGACTGTGAAGTTGGTTAAAGTCTTATAGAAGAACCATGCAAAAGACGAGGCAACATGGGAACCTTTGGAAGCTGTGAAGGAGAAGTATCTACACCTTTTGTAAGCTCAGGTAAGAATTTTGAGGATGAAATTCTTTAAAGGGGGAGAATTGTTAGATCTCAAATTTTTTCTTTATTTTTATTTGTTTTATTATTATTTTTTAGAATGTAGTCCAGTAAATTAGCAAGCATGAATAGAAATTAGAGTTATTAAATAGAGAATGTTAGAATTTAATTAGAGTATAATAAGGTATTATATTTAATAGACTAAGGAGTTAATAGGTAATACATTAAAAGAAGGGCAAAATTGAAAGGACAAAATAAATGAGGGGTACAATGGGAAGAGTAAGAAGAAAATGTGCCTTGAATTAAAAGAAGAGGAAGAAATTGTGGAGAGTAGAAAATAGAGGAGAGAAAAACGTGACAGAAGAGAAAAGAAGAAGAAATCTTGGGAGAGCTAGGGGAGAAGAAGAAAGAAGAAGAAAAAGAAGAGGAAATCATCAGATTAAGGTAAACTCCATTACTTTTGTTCTTGTTTGGTTAGAAAAGGGATTAGAGAGTGAAATGGGTTTGTGAAGGAAGAAAGAAGAGAAACCTTATAAGGATATTGTGGATTTTCAACTAGGTTTGGAGTTTTCTAACCTAGATGAACTGTGGGTAGGTTGAGTTAAGCTCAATTTGGCTTTTAATTTTTGAAGTTTTATGGGTCTTCTATTTGAGTATATGATTGAATAGGAAACCAAGACAATCTCACTCAAGAACAAGAGGAAGGGCACAATTAAACTTGAATTTTCAAGCAATTTAGATGGGTAATATGTTTATGATTATCGTGATAATGAGTCAAATCTTGTTTGCTTGAGTGTTTAAATTTTCTGAATTGAATTGTTGCGATTGTTATGAAATGCATGATGATTTATTACCATGATTATGCATTAGATGATGTTATAACATTTTGCATGAATCAAAAGAGGAAAAAGCATAAGTGTGAGAATATGATTTTTGGATGAAATAGATTTGAGCTTAAGAATTTCCTTGTGATTGGGCAAGAGAGGAACCATTCGTTCTTTACGTGCACGTTGACTAAAGCCTTCTCTAGACTGCCCGCTTGTGGCTTACTAGATCCTAAGAATCGAACTCGTTTTGTTCACAGTGTAAACTTCGGTTTCTCGGTTTCGTTTCATGGGACCCTCGAGCCATTTGTTTGTGCATTGCATTTTGATTTGTTGAACATGATGCACAATGAAATGTTAAGTTGATGATTATGAGTTACATGATAAGCTTTGTGTGATAATCTGTTAAACTATGAGTCTCTGAAATAGAACTGTGGAGAAATTGATTGTTAAATAAATGAGATATATTTATACATATATGTATGTTCGATGTATGTGTCATTGTCACTAGTTATAAATGTATTAACCACTTAGCTTCACAGCTCATCCTACTATTTTCCACTCCTCAGGTGTTGAACGAGAAGATCGTTGATCCTCACGAAGGTTTTGACATACTCCAAGATAGTAACTTTTGTAACTAAATTAGTAACTATAACTTTTGGGATAGCTTTATAAGCATATTAACATGAGCATTTTTGTATTTTGTATTTTGTATTAAGTCAATAGTGTAGCTTTTGATGTGTAATTAAAGTTGTTCAAACTCTTTGATTTAATAATGAAATTTGGATTTGTTGAAGATCTTTTGTGTATGTTCATAGTTAACTTCTTTGTTGAGATTGGAAATTGTTGTTAGTGATGGATTAGGCTATTGTGATGAAATTTGTATGTATGTTGTTGATGGATGCTGGGTTGTCCAGGTTTTGTCTGAGGGTTTTGCTGCAGCAAGGCTCAGAGTTCGCCGCAACAAACCTTTTTAGAATGGTGATTTGTGTTAAATTTTGTATCTTCACCACGGTGAAGCTAGGCTTTCGATATAGCGTAATTTCTTCTAGGGGTTTTCTCGTTGGGCCTTGGGAGTTCGTTGTGATGAAGCCAAAGTTCACTGCAGCGTATTTTTCTCGAGAGGTACTTGGAATGAATTTTAGACTTCGTCGCGGCGAACTTTTCTTGAAAGTTCATTGCGCTTGACTTTCATAGTTGGCTGCAGCGAACCTGCTACTGCCACCATGTTGAAATTTCTTACAAATTCAATGCTCTCAACTTTCCTTTCGCACCGTCCTCACCTGACTACTCCGAATCGAACCTCTAGATTGGGATCGAGACTCGGGCTCAACATTTTCTGGTATCAAAGTTTAGGCTACTTTTAAGAATTCCTAGGCTTAGAATGCATAGTGATATAAGTTATTTTGTTGTATGATGAATTGTTTGCATTGATTGATTGTGTTAAATGACATGCATATCATGCATACATGTAGGAAATAAGATTAAAATAAAACATAAGCTAATCATTAGTGTTTTAATTGAAGGAGTAAGATACCACCTCGTAGAAGAACATGGGAAATTTTGCAAAGATCTTTTGCACCTGATCCTCCACTAAGCGAGGAGAGCACTGGTAAGTTTAGAGCCCCAGAGAATGTTGAGGTTTCAGTAGGGCAGGATAGTGAACCCTTTCGCTCACAGATCCAAGAGGCACCTCTTTCACAAGAGTAAGTGCCTACTCCTTTGGATCCGAGACTGTTCCAAGTCTTTGCTCAAACTTTTGTCCAAGCCATATGAGATTATTGAGAAGATTGGGCCTTATGTATATTGTTGATGGATGTTGGGTTGTCCGGGTTTTGTCCGAGGGTTTCACCGTGGAGGGTGATTTTGTGTTAAATTTTATATCTTCGCCAGGGTGAAACTCGCTGGCCTTAGGAGTTTGCCGTGGTGAAGCAAAAGTTCGCCATAACATATTTTCCCATGAAGTACTTGGAATGAATCTAAGACTTCACCGCGGTGAACTTTTCCCAAAAGTTCATTGCGCTTGACCTTCATAGTTCATAGCGGCGAATATATAGCTAGCCGCGGCAAACCTGCCACTGCTGCCACGCTGAAATTTCTTACAAATCGAATGCTTTCAACTTTTCTTTCGCGCCATTCTCACCCGACTATCCCGAATTGAACCTCGGGATTGGGATCAAGACCCAGGCCCAACATAAATAATAAAAATATTATTTCAGTAAAATAAAAATTTTTGTTTACTTACCATGTTACTTAATTTTTATTAATATATTTCCAACGTTGACAGTGGACACAAGACTCACAATAACCCACCGGCCATCAGATCTAAAGACGCCACCAGCTCAAACGTTGACTGTTAGTAACGTGAATTAGTCTCTGTACGAAGCTTCAAAGTTAGTACTAATGCACACATTTAGTAGGCGGTTCATAAGATAATATGCGTATATTAGTTGGCCGATAATTTAGATCTCTAGCTCACACACAACTTATACACCCCTTGGGTCTTCAACTCTGAAACGTTGAAGTTGAATGTGATCTTTCTTTTTAGTATTTCTTTACTCTCTCATGTCAAATATAATAATCATGGAAATGAGGCTGGGGTGTTGACATTTTTGTTAGTGTCCTGTTCAATGCCTGGATAGGTGTGCACTGGTATTTGGATATCTTTATTTTCTGGGTAGGGAGACTTGGTATAATATAAGATGCGCAGAGGGAGATGGAGAAGCACAAAGAAAACGTAGAGAGAGGTTGTTCTTAGAGTCAGAATCCGTAGCTTTTTTTGTGCAGCTATGAAAGACAAGGAGGTTGAATTGATTAGCCATGAAGATGGATGCAGTCACGAATCCAAAATGGTAAATATCTATGTCCCATGTTACTTTAATATGCAGTACATATATGGAGTTCTAAGATGAAGTTATCAGCATAACGCGCTCATATTCTTGCGTTTATGGCTCGTTGCTTTGAAATGGCGTATTGACATGTTTTCTGATGCCAACTATTAGATTGGCATGAAGAGGAAATTGAATGATCATGTGATTAAGCCATCTTCGTCGTCATCCAACAACGAAGACTCGAGCAACAGCGAGGTAATGTAGAAAGTTCACATCCAAGACTGTTTTTTATTTTTTTCTACCACTGTTTTTATTTGTAGAACCAATGATCAGGAACCCTTCTTTTCTCTTCACCCCTCTAAAGAACCTCCTGACAGGAACAACCAAAGAATATGTTATTTAATTTAGAGCACTTTTGATTCATGCGATGATAGAGTTCGTTCTATGCTTGTGATTTCCATTCCTAGTTAGCTACAAGGGAATCAAGTAGGGTAGCGACAAAATAAGATTCAGAATACTAGAGGTGGGCCTAGTTTCTTGATATATTGTTATTTGTCCATGCCAAATTCACCTACTTGATGAGCATGCATACTGTTTTCCAAGCTACAATACATACATTTCATATACCTAACGGTAACAGGGTAACACGAAAACGACAAATGACTGAAGACATGATGGTTATGCTGAGATTTTTTGATTTGGTGATGTTGAATTCAAGCTTCTTAGATGTTTAATCTAAAAGTTATGGATGTGAAAGTTCTTGACATAAAATATAACGAAAAGACCTCTCATGTCAATTTTAACAATTTGCAGGATGTACTTGAATCTGCTAAAGCTGAGATGGGAGAGGTGAGGGAAGAGAACGAAAGATTAAAGATGATGTTGAAGAAGGTAGAGAAAGATTATCATTCTCTCCAATTGTGCTTTTTCGACATTCTTCAGCGAGAAAATCATAAGACTTCCGCAGATTTGGCACCATCTCGAGACGTTTCAGTAGAACAAGAACCTGAATTAGTGTCACTTTGCCTTGGAAGAAGTCCAGGTAAAAAGGAAGACAAGTCCTGCAACAATAGCATGGCTGGACGGGATGAGAAACTGAAGGCAAGCCTGACTCTTGGGTTGGATTCCAAATATGACATGTCCAATTCCAAAGGACCTGTCTCAAACCCAAGTCCTGAGGATAGTTTGGGAGAAGTGAAAGAAGATCAGGAGGCAGGAGAAGCATGGCCACCAAGCAAAATTCCTAAGAGAGATGGAGATGATGAGGTTGCTCAACAAAGCCATATAAAGAGAACTAGGGTTTGTGTGAGAGCTAGATGCGATACACCAACGGTTGGTATTGATCAACTGAAGCACTTCTCGTTGCTAATAATTAGAGGCCTAAGTTAGAGAAGATAAGTTGCGATTAACATGACAAAGGCTTTCTCATGAATTCTACAGATGAATGATGGATGCCAATGGAGGAAATATGGACAAAAAATAGCGAAAGGAAATCCCTGTCCAAGAGCATACTATCGTTGCACGGTTGCACCAGCATGCCCAGTAAGAAAACAGGTACAATAGGTGCTTATTTATCCAAAAACAGATATAATAATAATATTGTTAACTTTGTAATTTAAAATTCTAAAAGAAATCTTGTAATTCATTTCGAAAAGAAGTTTGAAATTGTGATTCAATGACATTTGATTCTTGATTTGCAGGTGCAAAGGTGTGCTGAGGACATGTCAATATTGATTACAACCTATGAAGGAACTCACAACCATCCGCTACCACTCTCAGCCACTGCCATGGCTTCGACCACCTCAGCAGCTGCTTCTATGTTATTATCAGGCTCCTCATCTTCTCAACCAGGGGTCAGTTCTCTTGCTGGTCCTACTTCACCCACTGATCTCAGCGGATTGAGCTTCAGTGTCTATGACAATTCTAGGGCAAAGCAAGTATACTTGACAAGCTCCCCCACTCCATTGTTTCCAACAATTACTCTAGACCTCACAACTTCTCCATCCACTTCGTCTACACCTTTCAATAGCTTCTCTTCAATTTTAAATAGTTCAAACCCGAGATTTCCTTCAACAAGCCTGAACTTCTCTTCCAAAGAGTTCAACATTCTGCCAACAATCTGGGGAAATGGTTACCAGAGCTACAGTGCACCATCCTATAGCTCTCAAACAAACATTGGGCATTTGACTCTTGCAAGACAACAAGAACAACTGTCTAATGATAATCAACCATCCATGGAAAAGAACCATCAAGCTGCAGCATCCCAACAGGCTTTGACAGAAACATTAACCAAGGCACTGACCTCCGACCCAAGTTTCAGAACTGTAATAGCTGCAGCTATTTCATCAATGATTGGTGGAAATGCAAGCTCAAACCAAGGAAAGAATACAATAGGAGAGAGCTTTAGCCAGAATGTGAAGTTGGGTCATGAGCCTAACAACCAGATAGCTTCTATCAATCCATTAACACAGAATGGAAAAGGATGTGCATCAAGCTACTTCAATGGATTGTTACCTTCTACTCACCAGACCGGAAGTTCACGTCAGTCTACCTTGCCTTTTTCTGTGTTCAAAGGTTCTAATTCTGTGCCTGATAATGACAAGGAAAAGAAGACTTAATTTTTTAGGTTTTTGTCAAGCATTTGGCCATTGGGATGCTATCTTTTTGTCCGTCAACAAGTACTTCACAAGATAAAAAACGCACAATCGATGTCCTCTTTGTTTGTGAACAAAATGACATCCGAAGCTATGAAGTGAGCTTTTAATTTAAGCTATTTCTAAGCTTTTTATTTTTAAACCAATAGTTTTTTACTGCTTATATAGAACTCAATCAAATAATAATATGAGATGATATATAAATTCTTAGTTACACATCTGTCTTATCTCAATATCTTAATAGCTTTTCAAAGAAATAGATAAAACTACAAGATTAGATCATTTTGAGTTACACAAGATCATACTAAACGTTATCTGTTTTACATTAAGAAAACTGTGCTACGTACTGGTCTCCAAAATGCATAGTTTCTTAGTTCATAAGAAGTGGCACCCTCAGTCTTCCCAGTTGATCCCAATCCTTAAATTTGTCCTCATATTTAAATTTGGACTATTTTAATATTTTGATTAACTTTTTTTAAGCAATTATTTTATTTATTTCACATATATAACACAAAATGCAAAACTAGTGCTTAGTATTACTTTCGTTCACAATTTGTCTACTATAAATCAATTTAATTATTGTATAGATTCTCCATAAGTGCCGCTACAAAACTTATTTGAGTACAATCAATAATTATCAACAGTATGAAATGACTTCTATTACTGTCTTTGTCATGTTTATAACTCCAATAAAGAATTTAACATTAATATTATTTATATTATTTAATTCCATATTTTTAATAGTAACACGAACATATTATAACTGATGTAATTAGTATGTAAAGAAAAATAAAATCAAAGTGCAAACTGTTTAACGGTCATAAATGTTTAAATTGAACACCCAGATTAGAAAATACATATGCGGCCTAATAGACATTTAGAATGAGGTTCTAAACCAACTGAAAAAAAAAAAGCCATTTTACATATATGTTTCGCTTACTTTAGTGAGTTCCCTTTCGTATGAATCTGGACACTCCTTAGCGCACGAATCTTGGCTTATTATATTCCTTGAAGAATAGGCTCAAAAGAATGAGAACAGGATTGATGCATAAATTTGTATACATAGAATAGCCGAAGTTTAAGATAAGAAGTATGCCATTTTTAATTTTTAATTTTGGGACAAGAAAGGTGCACGGTTTTGACTGTTAAGATTGATGCTTTCGGGTACTGTCAAACAAAAATGATTGGAAAATAATGTTACGACCAATAAAACAATAAATGCACAAATATTAACAATAACAGGGATATTCTATGACAAATACATCATTTTCCTATCGTTAACTTAACCAGAAAGTCAAAATCAGTACAATAATGTTATCTGCATTTTTTTAATGTTGAGAAAAGGAATTAAAATATACATAAGCAACAATTATATGTTATAGGAAGCAGTCAAACGGATATTCAATACTAATAAAAATTACAACCATAATAAGTGTAATAAAATTAGTCTATAACACAAACAGATATAGGAATTAATGTGAGAGGAAATTACAAGATCGTTTATAAATAGTAACAAAACTTTCATTAATCAACAACAAATTAGTGGATATAATAAATTATTTTCCCTACCTTTCAACTAGAGGCAAACACAACTACTAGAGATGAACCTTAGTATAACAATTCCAGACAATCGTCACCTAAAAAGAGAAAGTGGCAAATGTACGTAAAACCCATATGCAAGGAGGATTGGACAAAGATTACGAATCTATAAAGTTCAAAACAAGAATTTAACTGTTGAACATGAAGAGATAAATCTTAGAAACATCATACTAAAATTTTAAGTCGATTAGAGGTCATTTGATCATCAATCAGAGCTTAAAAGATTATATATGTAGCACGATTTTTAATTTTGACACTTGTTCTCTCTCTCTTCCTTTTTTTTAACTCTTTAGAATGCTCTCTCCCTTGTGGCTCGCAAGGTACTAAGCTATATTATTATACCTGTTTCGCATTTAATAAGGCACTTTAGTGGCAGCAGAAAATAAGACATTTATGTTCCATTTTCTTTTAGAAAGATAACACTTGAATTCTTTCAAGGGAGGTAACTTTCATGACTTGATCTACACTAGCGTTCCCTAATTTTGTCTAAATGCTTTGCTAATATTTATGTTTTCAACCTCTTTTATCCATTGTTCCTCACCTTAACTTGCAATACCATTACAACCTCTAATGAAAGTCTTTTTTAATTTATGCATTTGTATACTTTATGTGGTGGAGATTTGGTGTCTAATTAATAAGGGTTAATTAGATTATATGTTTCTAATTAGCTAATTAAAAGTAAAGGCATGTGTTGAGTACCATAATGAGTATTTAATTAATAAAAAAATTTCTTTCGTATCAACAATCAATCATGATTCCTATAATGGTTACGATCATAGACTAAGATTATTTTTATTGATAATTTACCTTCATTATTTACCAAATTTAATTTGCCAACTTTTGTTATAAAATTTCTTGTTATCGTAAGTCCCTATTTCATTAATTAGTTTATTACATAATGGTTAATAGATAAGAAGTTTTCGTGGGAACAATCCATATTCTCCTATTCTATATTTGATTTTTCATAGAAGTTTAGGATTTAATTTGGGTGTAGTTATGCATTGGTGTGCATCTCGAATATGATTTACACTTACCTCACACATTTGGAATCACATGAGGCCTCAAGTGTGTAGAACACACATGCACTAATTATGTGCAAGTGCTGACGTCAACACTCTATAGGATTAAAAAAAACTCAAAATTTTAAAATTCATAAAATGGTCCTTTAAGTTATTTTAGGTTAGTTTTTAGTCTTGTGAACTCATAAAGTGACTTCCTTAAATTTTTCTGGATTTGTTACATTAGTATTAAATAAGTTTAATTCAAGAAAAGTTTTGATAAAATTATCAAAGCTATAACAAACATTTTGGCTTGTTAGATCATATGATTAATTTATTATTGTGTATTGTATGATTATCATTTTATTGAGATTTTTGTGTTGAATTCGCAAATAAATATTAGTAGTAATGTGTTAAAGCACATTTATATAATAATGAGAGAGTGCACGAGGATTTTGCATTCGCTAGTAGTAAATTGTCATATGATTACACCTCATATAGGTAAATGTGAGGATAACATGCATGTGTATACCATGTTCTTGTAGAACAATTTGAGTACTAACAAAATTGTAGTCATTATAATAGTCTTTCAAGTTAGTATCCAGGCTATTTTTCTTGAGTATTAGCGGAAGTCTCTATTTTTGTATTTGATTATTCTACCAACATAAGTTGACCTTGTATGAAACTTTGAAATGTGCTTAAAGGCCTATAATAAGGGATAGCAATTACTTAAGCGATATATAAGCTTCATGTGGTAGAATTATATAAGTTAATGGTGTGTAACTTTAAACACTTTTATTTGAAGGTATTATTTATGTATATTATAAATTCAACTCACATATGTTTCAAGATGAGGTTTAGGATATAAAATCCTTAATTATTTGTTGCATTATGGGAGAGGAAAATTTAAAAAATATGAACCATATAACTTTATCTATAGCCAAAGGAAAAGTAAAGGTTAAACCTAAAAGATTCAAAAGTAAGCCTTCCAAATTTCCACCAACTAATAATATTAGTCTGAATAGTACTATAAGGGAACCCATGGATATTAAGAGGAGTATAAGGATAATATTTTCTCCTATAAAAAAAAGGGACATAAAAAATAGGAAAGTGTGAAATACAAAACCTAAAAGAAAAAGCATTATCTATTAGGTAACTCCTTACTGTTTATAATTCATAAATCTAATATTATTATAGTCACATAAGAGTCTTGGTGGCTAGATAAAGAAGCTTCTAACTATCTTATTTCCATAATACAAAGGTTCATGCTAAAGAGAAATCAAACTAGGGAGTCGTCAAAATTGGTTGTGGAAATTAATGAAGAATTGTATATTATCTCAGTAGGAGATATTTGTTTGAACCTAGATATTAGTTTCAAACTTGAAATATATGGAACTTTCTATATATTATCTTTTAAGTGGAATTTGATTTTAGCTTCAGGCTTAGATAATGAGGGTTCTAGTTTTGTAATTGAAAATTCTATTATATAGTTATCTTTCGATGAAAAATATATTGGCACATCCTTCTCATCATATGGCTTGTATAGAATGTATATAACTCCTAATGAGATACATGCTTCTTCATGTATTGTTAAACAAGTTATCAGTAAATGGCCCATAATAAAGGATAAACCACATATGTCACTACAAGAAAAATACCCAATTTGCGACGTTTTAAAAACGTCGCAAATGTTAGAAAAACGTCGTTGAAAATTTTTGGTGACGTTTCTGAAAACGTCGCACCGAACGTTGTTGAAGGGGGAGTAAGGAAACGTTTTTATCGACGTTTTGTACAAAACGTCGACGAAGCCTAGGTAATTTTTCGACGTTTGTGGAAACGTCGTAAAAGCGTAAGCGAATGAACGACGTTTTAATTAAACGTCGTGGAAACAACATAGCTTTCTACGACGTCTGTTAGACGTCGTAGAAAGCATGACAATCTTCGACGTCTGCTAGACGTCGTGGAAAGCGTGAACATCTGCGACGTCTTCTAGACGTAGTAGAAAGCCCGATTGTCTACGACGTCG
>JANIJH010000008.1:15861362-15877143 GCA_024520975.1 Erythroxylum areolatum
ATTGATAGATTCCAAATGGGAAATTGGAATGGTTTTGAATAATGATAAATAAGATGAGAAAGAAAAAAATTTATACCATTTTCGGATTGGTTAGTCTTAGGGTTTCCAACGCGATAGTCTGATCAGATTTTGTTTTCGGATGTAGGAAAAGTGTTCGATTCGTATCCGATTTGTTATTCGATTCGTTTTCGCTTTCGATTTTGTTTTCGCAATTTGTATTTGATCTTCAATTATATTTCACTTCATGATTTGATACTTTCGCTTTGTATGTTGCTTTCGTTTGGTTTTGAAATCCGTTTGATTTGTTCCGACATTTTGTTTTCGTGTCCATTTTTCGTTCCTATCCGGTTGGGGTCTGGTTCCGAGATCGAGTCCCAACACTAGTTCAGTTTAAGGTACCCACTCAAGTGAGGAGACCTACAATATCATCTTATTATATAGTTTATTTAAGTGAATAAGGCTATGATATTAGAAAGGTAGTGGATCCAATTATTTTTACAGATGTTATTTCTAGATTTTGAGTAGATTTGTGGTAAGATGCTATAAGCGACAAAATAAAACCAATAAAGCATAATCAAGTGTGGGAGCTTATTAATATACCTTGTAATTGTAAAATTATAGGTTAAATTTTGGTTTACAAGACTAAAAAGGGATCCTAGGGTAAGGTTAAGTGTTTTAAGGCCTAGTTGGTTACTAAGAATTCACTTAGAGATAAGATATTATCATTAATGTCACCTTTTTCTCCTATATCCTCCAAAGATGTACTTAGAGTGATCACAGTAATAGTAGCTCATTTTGATATTGAACTACATGAAATGAATGCTGAAACTACTTTCCTTAATAGAGGCCTTTATGAAGAGGTCTATATAGAGCAATCTGAAGAATTCCAAGATTTGGATGAGACTCGTACAGTTTGTAAACTAAACAATTTTATATATTATTTAAACAAGGTTCTAGTTAATAGTACCTAAATTTTGATGAAGTTATTACATCATTCAACTTCATGAAAAATAAGGTTGAAAGATGTTTAAAAGAGTCAACAATTTAGAGCTAATTGGTTATGCAAATTTAAACTTTGTTATGCATCTGAATAATCAGAAGTCCACATCATATGTTGGACTCCGCTTGCGGAGCCCAACTTCGGATCGAAAATCATAAAACGTGAGCGTGCATAATACCTTGAAGGGTTATTACATTGACCCTTATTAATTGCCATCATCAGTTAATTTTCATTCTTATAACATTCCAATAATTTTTCCTCACAATTTGTTCAATGGCATGCCCACGTGAAATTAGTCACCATACTCGAACTCATTTCTCCTATTTGTGAACGGAGTGTGGAAATCTTCAAACCAGGATTTATTTTTGACTTCTTCATAGAAATAGTAGCTCCAAATCTATAGTTTAATTTGAAGAAAGAACTAACTCATTTGGAACTCTATAGAAGAAGTTATGCTTAAAAATCCAAAGTGTGTTCATACCCTAATCATGCTCTCCGAACCAACCTCTCAATTTCTTTCAATCAAACATTTTATAATCAACTTCAAAAGATCCAAAGTTTCATTTAGAAATAGATACATGTCCTAGGAATCTATCTCTTCAAGAATCACTTCATTCGGAGGTCGGATGAGGAAGTTATGATCAAAAGAAACCAACATGTTTAAGTCTTGATTCATATTGTACCTGTATTGGCGCAATTGCCATAACTTTTTCTGCAAATTTCTGATTGAGTTTGTTTTTAGACCATTTAAAATTAGACTTATAGATATACAACTTTAATGAGGACTAAAAATCGAGATTCTGCCTCTAAAATTGTCAAAAAGCGCGATTTACTGAAGCTTTCCCGTGTCCGTTTAACGGAAATTGTTGGGTCTGGGAGCCAAAATACCCGAGAAGGTCCGTTAAACGGACATCCATGTCTGTTTAACGAACATAGGGGTTCCCCAAACCCCTCCAAAGCCCCTCCAATGCTTTCTACATCCAATACAACTTCATATTCTCTCATAAACTTCTCAAATCCAACTCTTCTAGTGCAAACTCACTTCATATCAACTCAAACACCAAATTTATCTCATCAAACTCTCAAATCTCAACCCATTTAATTCATCAAAACCACAATTTCTACACCTATGAAAGCTTGAAAATTTGCACTATACAAACTTAGAGTGTCATGAACATAACCATTCAACTATCAATATTATTCCATTAGACTCTCTAATATCTACTCATTTCATTTATCACTTGCATCCAACTCTCATCATCCACAAAAATCCTATCTTTCATTTCCATAAATATATATATATAACAATAGCGCATGTTTAAGATTCATCATCTCAATTTGGTAACTTCCTCAAGTGCACCTAATTCTAACTTAACCTCATCCATAGTTAAGTCATATTTCAACTCCACCTCATTTTATAACCATTTGAATTCCAACGTTTCTTCATCCATTCTTAATTCCCAGCTCATTTGACTTATCACATATAGCTACATCACATCATGCAAAATTCCTATGTGTCTTTTCCATAACATCTCACAGAAGCGAATACATATGTATATATATATATATATATCAACCATTCATGCTCAACATTCATCATAGTCATCCATATACAAATCCATATTTCATTTACATCATAAATGAAGAGTTTTACAAAATTTAACGGCATTCCAAGCCATATTACAATATCAATGTCAAAATCCAAAGACACAAAAGATACATAAGTCAACAGTTCTCAAAATACGACTAAAGCCTTGTGTTACATGAAATGACTTTAAATACAAAATATACAAATTCAGAGTGAGGCCTTGTCTCTCTTTCACTCGATGTCTTCTAATCACCTGGAGATGGTCGTGAGTAACATGCTTATAACCGAGAAACAAGAAAAACCATTGAAATTATTAATTTGTCATAGAAAATTCTTATTGAATTTAAGAAAAGCATAGTTCTCAACCAATTCACAGCAATATAAATCATATATGCATCAACTTGACAATTCATAGATGCAATGCACAACAAATGACTCGAGGGTTCCGTGGAACAAAACGGAGAAACCGAAGTTTACTCCGTGAACGAAACGAGCCCACTTTTTGGATCTCGTGGGCCATAAGCGGGCAATCAGGAGAAGGCTTTATGTCGATGTGCACTTGACTAGAAAACAGTTTCTCTCTCGCCCAAACAAAACCACATAATCATGAATAAAATCAATCATTCACAGTTTCATATTCTCATGTTTTTTCTTCTTTCCATTCAAATCAAAATGCCATGACACAATTTAATGGCATAATATGATCATATATCACAATGCATTTTTCCACATTCATAACAATTCAAATCCAATCCATTAAACATATACACACATATAAGAAAATTCTTTAAATCATTTAAAAACAATATATGCACATTTACGAAATACTTGAAATCATTTTAATCTCTTGATTTGAAAAAACTTTAATGGCTCATTATTCAATTATAAACATGAAACTCACCTTGAATTTCCTTGCTTAATACTTGCTCAGTGAGACCTCTCCCCTTGCCCTCTTTCCTTCCTTGATTTCCTTTAACATAAGCAAAAACTTCCATTCAATAGGAATTCCAATTGAGAACCCACAATACATATATTCTTAAAATTGATCCTAGAATCCTTAAACTCATACATTTCTTAAGCTATATGAACCAAAACTCCTTTTAAAGATCCAAAGATTAAAATCCAACTTACGTTGAATCTTCACCAAATGAAGAGTTTCTTAGTTCTAATGAAAGCTTTCATCTTCTTCTACCCTTTTCCCTTCTTGAGCAACCACAAATTCCCTTCTTGAAAGCCAAGCAAAGTTGAAACCTAGCTTTTCTTCTTCTTCTTCTTCTTTTTCTCTCTTCTCTACGACTCTCTCTCTCTTCTCTTCTCTCAATTTCGTGCTTCCTTCTTCCCTAAAAGTCAAACAAACCTTCTTATTACAATTTTGCCATTAATGATTGTGCAATGACCACTCTACCCTTCCTTTGATGCCTTATAACCTTAATGCTTCAATGTTCTTCCTAAAATGCCCTCATACATATATACTCTTACAAGACTACTTTATTTCAGTTGAACCATATGATAAAATCCTATAATCATTTATATACTACTAGCTCCAAAAATAATCCATTAAAACCTCATAATTAACTAGTCTTTCCATATTAACCCTTCTTTTGTCTTTATAACTAACATCTTATACTTCTAACTCCTTGACTAATGATCATGGAAAAAATGAAGGAACTTGATAATACTTCCTTCTAGAGAAAATTTTATCATTGTCTTAATTTTCCAATGACACCAAAATCATTCAATCTGGTTTGGAAATCTAAAAGTTATACCTCAAACATTTCCAAACTGTTCTTATACTGAAATAGTATTCTATGCTCAACTTCCATCAGAAACTTGAAATTCTTAAAGACTGAATTACAACTCAATCTCATCAGATAAGTTGTAGCCCTATTTTTCTAATTTAATCCAAATGAATAATCATCTCATTTGGATAACTAGAGAAAAAGTTATGGCTAAAATACCAAATCATACTCAATGAACATGTTTCAACTTATAACTTCCAATATTTCACATATAACCCATCTTGCACATAACTATCTTTTCTACTTCACTTCAATTTCAAGAATTCTTATTTTCTTTACACATAACTAATCGCCAACAATTTCCTACTCAATAGTTCTAATTTCCAAAAATAATTCAGGGTCCAACAGAAAATATGGATTTGTGGTTTTTATGTATTTGATGATTAATATGTTATAAGAGTGTTTTAAAATAATTTTTGAGTTAAAAGATCAATGAAAATAGGAATGAAATGAGTGTAGAAATTTTTGGAGAAGGGTTGATATATATATACGTGTATGCTTTGTTTTCTTCACTGTGTATACTTGAGTGTTTTGAGTGTTTTTTAGCGATGATTAAAAGTGAATTTAGAGTTAAGGGATAGTTGTAAGATGATGTTCTGATATGGAAAAGTGAATTAAAATGAAATTTTGAGAATAAAAATGGAAAATGTACATAAGATGAAAGTGCAGAAAAATGACAGTGAAGAAAACACAAAAAAGAAGAAGATGAGTAAAAATGTGATGTTTTTTGATATTTAGTGTTGATTCTTAGTTTTTGGTTTATTTTTGAATGTGTTGGGTTGAATGAAGTCGAAAATAGAGGTTGAAATAAGTTAGAAGAGATAAACTAAGCAAAAGAGATGAACTAAGATGAAAATGATGATGAAGAGTGCTGGAACATGTGCAAATGTAGTGTCTTTACTGAACATGCATTTGTATTTTAGCCATATATTGTTCTGTAGACATCTAAATGGGATGATTTGAAGTTTAGATTAAATTAAAGACGTATGGCTATATTTTTCATGAAGAAATCGAAATTGAATTCTATCTCTAAAAGTTTCAAAATTTAGCTCGAAGTTGAGTTTGTGGATTCTATCATGGTTTATAATAGTATGTAGTGTTTTTGGCATAACTTGCAGAATATCAAACTAAATTGCATGAAATTGGTTTCATTTGAAACTTAAGACATAAAGGAACAACTGTTTTCAAGAGTGTTTTACCTAAATCCTTCATTTTTTTTGTCAAAATTGCCATGAAACAATGACCCGAAGGTTTGTTTTCAGAAGAGCCAGAATGAAGCTTGAAAAAGAGGGGATCTCACGATCATACACAAGCACAATCGTGACTCTTAAGGGTCACAAGGTACCTCACGATCATGCATAGTGAAGGTGCAGTGAAAGTTGACAGACGAGAACATCCTTTGATCTTTTGGCCATAACTTCTTCTTCCGACCTCCAAATGCCATGGGACTTGAACCATTGGACTCGTAACACATTGATCTTTGTCTTAAAAAAGTTATAGCCATATTAAATCATTTGAAAGAGATTGATTGATTTAATTGGGACAAAAATGGTGAACAATTTGGAACTTCATAACTAGAGTATTATCACTGAACATGCTTAGTTTTTTAGGCATAACTTATTATGTAGTTATCCAAATGGAATGATTCTTGATTTAGATTAAAATATAGATATAGGGATACAATTGTTATGAAGAATTCGAATTCCAATTCTGCCTCTAGTGTTCCAGAATCTGACTTGAAGTTGGGTATCGAATACTGTTACAGTTAAAGAATAGTCCGAGTTATTTAGAGTATAACTTTTGGAATATTGATTCAAATTGAATGATATTGGTTTCATTAGAAACTTAAGACAATGGAGAACATTTTCCTAGAAGAAAGTGTTGTCAAATTACTTCATTTTCCTTGTCAGAATGATCATGAAAAATAGACCTGAAGGTCTGAAATTTTGGAGAATTTATAAGAAGAAAGGAGAGCTTGGATATTGTATGATCATATAATGTTAGAATAACAACGGTGAATTAATTTTTAGTATTAAAGTTCCAAAGGCATGTGTATAATGGAGATGAAGGGGTTCATATGATTGTAGTTGTGATTCAAAGGAAATGAGCAATGAGTATCAAGTTAAAGTTAAAGTTAAAGTTAAAGTGAATGAGAATTTGATTTTATGAGAGCAAATATTGCTAAAAATAAATTGACGAGTAATTGAGTTATAAAATGAGAATGTGGGTAAGATGTGAAATTTGATAATATACTCGGGATTGTCAAGAACATGCATTATACATAGTGTGTTTACACATTTGTGCATAAATAAATGGTTATAATTGTGCAAAGTTATTAATGTGTGTGTACAATGTGTGTATTGCATAATTTTGATGTGCAGAATAAATGTCTGCATTCAGACGTTTCCAGATCTCGGAAGTAATTGCTAATCTGGAGCGTACTATGAGTTGACCTAGATGGTCTCGTTCACTATTTGATATGTTTTAAATTTCTACTTTGAATTGCTATTGAAATGAAATGTGATTGTTCTAATTTTGAACATTGAATATCTGAGGAGTTCATAAATGCATGAATAATAATAGAAGTGTTCCTTGTATATTAATTGGATAAAAAATGTGAAACATAGATTGATTGTTAAATGCCGGACTGAGATCCAAAGAGAAATGTGAATATGCATATAAATGAAAAAGTGATTCTCAACTTAAATGTTGAATATCGGGCTAAGGTCCGATGACATGTGTAAAGTGAAATAAAGTAACTGATTGAAAAGATGTGAATGTGATGCATTTTGATTCATGAATATACGAAAGATAAAGGCTGTTGTGACTGGAGTAGCCATAAAAAAGGAGCTTAATGCTCAGATTGTGAAAAAGAGCTTAAAGCTCAGAAAGTGTATAAGAGCCAAAGGCTCACTATGTAAAATGAGCCCAGTATTCCCAATAGATACGGGACAGTTATTAATGAGCCCAATATCCATAATAGATACAAGACAGTTATAGGCGCTCGGTCATAACAATAACAAATTGAAAGTGAGTCTCATAAGCATTACATATGCATTTGATGTGTATGATTTGAGTAGTTTGACTGATTTTCTAAATGTGAGATATGTTTCAAGTGAATGCAAAATATATGTGACTCAATATGATTATTAATGAAATGATGTGAATTATGTGAATATGTGAGACTGTATGCATTATGTGATTGAGTGAACCATCGAAGATGGTCATTCACTAAGTTCACAAAACTCACCTAAAATTTGCAATATTTTTTAGCTTAGAAGAGTTACCTCATTGGGAAAACAGGAGTATAGCCACTACATTCAATTAAGACATAGAGGTCAAGATTAGTTGACATTTGCATTTGTATTTTCTTACTTTTGTATTAAATTGAGTATTCTGCAATTTTTGTATCATGTGTATTTGAATATGTTTCAATATGTAATAACTCTTCAAAGTGGAAAGGTTTGTAAATGAGAATGATCTTGAGTGTAATAATAATAAATCTGTTTTTGATTTTATGAAAGAAAAGAATGGGCCTGAAATTTAATTGTTGATTTTTCGTATATGCGTATGATAAAATTTAAAAAATTGTATGAAATTTTTGAGAGTTTGATCGTTCTAGAATGCCACCGTTGTGGCGTACGTACTCGAGCATCACTCAGGATGTCGAGTATGGGTCTTACGAGAGTGGGGTGTTACAACACATACTTTTGATGTTCAGTTCATAAGCTCGTTCCCGCAACCTAAACCACTTTTCTTTAGGGTTCCTAGGTTCATTGGAAGGGAAGTAAAGAATTTGAGAGTGAGCTCCCAATAAACAGGAAATTGGAAGTGTATAAATTTTTCCCACTAAATTCTTTATGCTAAGTTCTCTACCCTATCGCGTAGTTCTAGCCTATCAAACTTATGAAAATCAAAATATTTAGGGACTACAATTTGTTTAGCATTAAGAGATTGAAAACGAATACCTTCCTCCTCTGTGTAGATCGGAAAGGGTGATCTAAAGTCTGCTAGCCTATTCCTTCTCCCTTGTCCCAAGACTTGGTTTCGTCCTGATGATTAATCCTACTTTTTTGATTGCTTAATACATGACATACTAGCTTGTGAGTAGGTAGAAGTTAGAAAAGACTGGAAATTTGAAATTTGGGTTGAGAGAGGTAAGAATGTTTGGAGGTTCTAAACCTAGAGAGATAAAGTAAAAATAAAAGTAAGTGACAAAATTGAAGTTAGAAATGAATATATAAGTGGATAGAGGGTAAAAATAGTATAATTTGACTTTAAAAATTGCTTTTCTCCTTTTGACCCAGCCGTAGGCCACGACTGTGACTTGTAATTTTTTCACCAATTTTTAATATTTCTTCTCCTTTTTTTCTTTTCCACTTCCTCGAAATCACTTCTTAATTATTTATGACCCTTTTGCCTCTCTCTACTTACTTCCTTGATCATCTAATTAATGACGAAGTCTTATGCTTTCCCAATTTTATTTGGAAACGAACCAACCTAATTACATAATTCAACTATCTAGAAATCAAAGGAAATAACATCAATTTAGCAGTCCATGGGTTGCCTCCCATACAACACTTCTTTTAAGTTGGGTAGCTTGACGCTCTTCTTGTGCTTACGGTGGCTCGAATGAATCATGTAATGGTAATGTAGTCATCGATTTTATAATTTGCATATAAATTACCATACCTTGGATTCCACTCTCCCTCTGATTTTCCTTCTTTCGCCCTTCTTCTTCATGATCGTTTCTTTCTAAATGCATTCCTAGGATCCTCAAGATCTTCCCATTGTCATTGAGGCTCAATTTCCTTAATATTAGTTGGAGGTAAAGGAGAACTATTGTCTTTCTTCGATACTTTGAATGTTATTTGATGCTTGCTGACCCTCAGAGTTAGTTCACCCCCATCAACATCAATTATGGAGCGGGCAGTGGCCAAGAATGGTCGTCCAAGGACCATACGGGTTCCCACATCTGCTCTAATATCCAATATATAGAAGTTTGTGGGGAACGTAAATTTATCAATTTGTACTTGCACATCCTTAATAATCCCCTTCAGCCGATGAACTGTTATATTTGTCATCTTCATTTGCATCTTTGTGGGTTCTATCTCTCCTAACCCTAATTTTTGACTGAAAGTATAAGGCATCATATTTATACTTGCTCCTAAATCTGCGAATGTCCTGTCTATTTTGACTCCATTGATACTATAAGGAATGTAAAAATCTCCTGGGTCCTCTTTCTTCTATACTATATTAGGGTTTTCTTCCACTATGCACTCCTTAACCCTCTTCTTGTTTAATTCCTTTAGTGCGAGCTTCGTTTGTAGATGTTTTGTTATCTCTTCAACCTTTAATTCAACCTTTGTAGAATTCCTTGTTGCCCTACTTGCAATTTACTTTCCCTGAGCTAGAATAGGGTATGAAAATTCAAGTCGAGGTTCCTCAATTTGCTCAATTATGAGCTCACTTGGAAGGAATTCCATAATTACTTGTCCTTCTCCCTTAGCTCCGTCTTCCTTCGCATATTCAAGTTTCTTTTCCTGGGTTTGAGTAATGGTCATGATCAGTTCGATTGGGTTAGACTAGTTATTGCTTGGAAGCGTTTTTGCATTCTGAGTAAAAATTGCCTTCGCTGGTTAACCTACTTGGACCTCCAGATTATGTATTGAAGAGGCATCGTTTTTAGTGACTTACTTGAATTTACTTTCAAGCCTCCTATGTGCAGCCTCCATGCCTCCAATTTTATCTAAAATCTTATCGAACTTAGATCCTATTGAGCTTTGTTTGTCTTGTTGGAAGCCTAATTGTCCCTAAGGTCTGAACTGTCTTTTAACATTGTTTTTCCATGAGAAGTTAGGGTGATTCTTGTACCTAGGATTGTAAGTGTTGGAGTAGGATTGTTTCCCCCTCCATGTCTATATTGAGCTCCTATATAATTCACTTGCTCTAGATCACTTTCCTTCATCAAGAAATAGTCCACCGTATCATGGTCCATTTGTCCACAAAGTTCACATTTAAGTTGCAAGGCATCCACCGGAGCTGAGGATGAAGCCCTTCATGTTGTTGAGCTTTCGAGTCAATCTATCAATTTTTGCTTGCATTTTTGTCATTTGATCAACGTCTACAATTCCTTTTTGTTCTCGGAGTGTAGTAGTTTGTATACTCTGCTCGTTCATCCATAGGCAACTATTACTCATCATCTCCTCTATCAGCTCTTTCGTTTCATCTATTGTCTTTCTCATCAATGATCCTCTTGAAGCTACGTCAATTGTGCCTCTCATATGTGGGGTTACTCCATTATAGAAAGTCTACAATAAGATTTCCTTAGGTAAGTTATGGTGTAGGCATTTCCATTGCAAATTCTTATATCATTCCCACACTTCATAGATCGATTCCCTGTCACTTTGCTAGAAGTAATGATCTTCGTAGTCTTGGTTAAGCGAAAATACTTATAAAAAAAGGCATGAACTAGTTGATTCTAAGTTGTGACATTAGTTGGATTGAGGGAATGATACTAAGCCTTTGTTCTATCTCTAAGGGTAAAAAGGAAAAGCCTAATTATGACTACATCTTTCGACATCTAATGGTACCAAAAGATATCACAAATTTCAAGGAAGTTCACTATGTGTGCATTAGGATCTTCATCCATTAGTCCATAAAATTGCAAGTTATGTTAAAGCATGTTTAGGAGATTTAGTTTGATTTCAAACGATGTAGCTTTTATGGGTGGCCTAGCTACTCCTTGGTTAGCCACATTGAACCGTGGTCTCATGAAGTCCATAAGAGTCCATTATTGACAATCTTGGTTCACTCCGTGGTCCAAATCTTACTGAAATTTCTTGGCCATTGTTGCTTCTGTGATTTCCTCGTCTTCTTCACACCGAGCTTTCCTAATGGATCATTCTAATTGAGTGATGTCTAAATTTAAGGTTTCAGCTGCACTACTTGATCTTCTCGTGACTCTTGTGTTCATGCAAGAGCACGATTTCAGAAATGGAAAGAAAGAATGAAAATAAAAAATTAAAACTAAATAAACGCCTTAAACTATAAAACTAAACTAATCGTTTTTCCAGTAACAACGTCAAAAACTTGCTCGTGGTTCTTCGACATATATAAGTTTTAATTAATTACCTCAATAATTTACAAGCGCATAGGTCATTTGCATAGTACCTAAGGTATCAATCCCATAAGGAGGGATAATCTAATCATAAAATCTAAGGTCAAAGCAAATCACAGAAATTCAAATATAATGAAACTAAAACAAGGATGCAATTCAATCAAGGAAATCAATTCAAGAATTAATCACGAAAATATTAACAAATTAGCAACTGCAATGTGCACTTAAGAATCGACCTAAGTAACTACTAATTGAGAGAAAGAGAATTTTACTAATCTTTAACTCTAACCTAATCGATTATGAATTGATGAATTATTGGTTCTAGACAATCCTAGGGTTGATTACTCTCTCTTGCGTTATAACCATTAACCCTAATTTATAAACCCTAATTAGATTATTGAAGTTGCAATTTCTTAATTAACAACCTATCTAAAACCCTAATTAGATATGAAGTTGTCTAATAAACTATCAGAAACTATTGCAAGATCTCTTTTTGCACAATTTACCGATTTGATTTAATTCTCGTTCTATTAAATCTCCTAACTCTCGTTAGCCCAATTTAATAATTTTTCACTCGATTTACCCTATCAGTTTATCACCAAATTATTCTATTGTAAAAATTAAATTATAATAATTCTAGTAAAACGCAAACAATCAAATTTCATTAAATTAAAGATAAAACCCCGAAGGTGAGTTTAGAAACAACATCAACATCCAAAAAATCCTATCATCAACTATTATTCCAATCCTACATAATAATAAAATTGAAAATAACAAGAAATACAAATTTGAATGGACAATAGGAGGTAGCGACATCGGGCAACTCCTGATTTCGGAGGTACATTGAGTCAGCTTCTTCTCCACTTCTCTCTTCCTTCTTCTCTTTCTCTATCTCTCAACATTTCTGTCTATAGTTTCTTTGAAAGTGGCTTATGCAAAATCTCCCCCCTCTTCTTTGTGTAATTATTTAGATACCTTTTGTGTTTTGAGCAACCTTATGGTTTTTCTAGGGTCCAAAAGGTCCAAAAAATCCCTTGAAACTTGACATTTTTTAGTGTTTGCACATCTGCCCATTGCATGCTACGATCATGGGCTACATTTGAGCCTTCTGTCACGATCTTGGCAAGCAGGCCACGATCGTGGGCTGACTCCAGTGCTTCTATCCTACTGTGCCATGATCATGGGTCGTTGTTTTGGCCCTAGGGTCTCCGAAACTTCTCCGTTCTTCGATGTTGACCCTGAAACACTAATAAAAACATCAAAGTACCTCAAAAACATAATAATTAAGCTCAAAGACTTTTACTAACCTATAAAACACTTAAAACATAAATAATTAGAAAACTAACACAATTCTAACCTAAACACATACTAAACGATTGAATTAATAATTAAATATGTATTAAACTAAGCCCTAAAATACGATGTAATTTGAACTTATCAACAAGGAATCTCTATTTTGGTATCAATTATTCTTTAATTATAGGTTAATAAATAGGAAAACAAAAAGGGGTGATTTAAATCTCAACATTTGTATTAAAATATAACTAAGACCTAAACATTTAGTAGCATCCAACAAGAGCTCCACCATTATAAAAAAGTTTAACTTAAATCTAATTGATAGAATCATATGTTCTCATGTAGGATCCATCAATTTTGGTATATGTAGCATACTTAATAATTTTTTAAACCTTTTTTGCCAATTATACATCCTAACTAGAAAAAGGGGCCCATTAACATTACCCCTCCTTACCTGATAATTTTTTTTGGATTTATGAATTCCCTTTAATCGCTAAACCTCTTAAAATTTTAGGATTTATCATTGACATCTTTTCGTCTTCATCTGAGTTGGTCATCTCATCACTTGGTTAATACTTTGATGAGCGCAAACTTATTTTTAAAAGCATGGCTAAGTTACTTCCATTTCTCTTTTTTATGACCTAAATTCATTGCCTAAATATATTTCAATACCAAATCATTTCCATTACCAAAAACAACTTTGTACATATTTCTCTAACTCTCCTTTACCAATCAAATTCTCAAATTTGGTGGAATCTATGATATAACTTAGTATTCTAAATGCTTTCGTATCCTATCTATCTTTGTCTTGATTTTGTGAATGATAAAAAACATGAAAACCTTATTTAAACTAGCATTCCAACCACTAAGAAAGCTAAAAATAGTCTAAAGTGACTTAATTTGCTAGCATTAGAGGAACAAGATTGAATATCCTGCAAATCACGACTACACAAGCCATGATTTCCTTTGAGGGCGTCATGAAAATCTCGAAAATGTAAAGATTTAGGGATTAGACCTACTTGTTGTTTAATTGATAGGCCAAAACTGCTTAGTTTCAAATATGATAATGTAGTTGGAATTTTACCATAAATCTTTTTGTTGGAAAAATTGAAATATTTTAAATTCAGTAAAGATCCAAGAATCATGAAATATTCTTAGAAAAGGAATTCTCATAGAGGTTTAAGTCAGTGCGAGAGACACAATGGCTTAATAAATCCAATATGTAACCTAAAAACATGTTTTCATTAAGATAAATACTTAATAATTTCTTCAGTTCTCTGTTTCTTGTTGGTATCTGACCAAAATATTGATTTTTGGTTAACTAGATAGACAATAATAAAGAAGTTTGTGATATTGCATCAAGTAATTCATCAGAAATCAGGCAAGGAGGTGTAGTCACAGTGGACTCCTCTTGTCAACTAGGATGTCCAGTTGGAAGTAAGGGGTTATAAAAATATTAAAATATGCCACAAGTACCAAAATTGATGGAACTCAAACTAGAATCTAGATTTAATCTTTTTATGGTTTAAATTGGGTGTTTTTCCAATTGTGATTTGAATGTTACTAAATGTTTAGGTGTAAGTTAAATTTTAATACAAATACTAGGGTTTAAATTTCTCCTTTTCAATAAAACAATAGATTAAAAGAGTATATTTTACCATTAGAGTAGAGATTAGGAGATATAACTTTCTCAAATCTAGTTAGAGATCTCAATGAGTTGGTGTAGGATTGGGTAATGAAAGAATATTGTACTAAAATTGATTCTTTATCATATAATTTGATGATTCAATAACCTTATTAGGTGAGATTGCTTTCAAAAGTGTAATTGAATAATTTGTGAAGTTAATGAATCCTAATGTTGTCTATAATGACATCCAAAAAGGGAATAAAATGGGTTTTATTAAATTCAAAAAATATTTTGCAACTTAATAAAGGCCCTTGATTGATTTCAAATTGAATGATGAAATGCAATGACAATTTAGTTAAACTCAATGAATCAATTGAGAATTAAGTAAAGAATATAGGGAAGAGAAGTACATCAATTTTTTAGAGGCTCAATAAGTGAATCTTGCCTGCATCCACTCCTTAAGTCTCTCTTGGAATTCTATTATAACTTTTATTTTAACTACATGAAAAAGAACCTTCTTACAACAATCTTTATTTAATAAAGTTCTTCCTTTAAGGTAAAAAAAACCTCAATACTTTTTTGAAACAACTAAATTCAAGAATATCAAACCTAATTGATGACTTCAATAAACGTTGCTTGCTTACTTTAGTGCTCAAAGTCTCTTAACTAATGAACAAATAAAATGCTTAAAAAACTCTTATAAATATGTTATTCTAACCCCTTAATGTCATAAAGATGTATAAAAACTAAATACGTAAGTGTTTATAATCATACTTGCTCCAAAATTTCTTTAAACACAAAAATTAGTCATTGTAATAACTTGTAACAAAGGCACTAATTGAATACACAACTAATGTCTCCATAATAACATCTTGGTCGACCATATCTATATGTTGGTTGACCAAAGCTATATATTGGTCAATTAGTGTGTTTGAAATTGTATATTGATTGACTACATTAATGCATTGGTTGACTAATGTGTCAAGAAACATGTTTTCAAAAATTTTTAAAGCTTTTTTTAAAGATCAAACTATATTCCTTTGACTAAAACATGATCCAAAATCATTTCAAATGTTCCATGAAAGTATTTTGAAGATTAAGATTTTTTCCTTTGAAATTATAACTTTAATTCCTTTTGATAATATAAAAGATTTATGCTTTAAGATTAAAACATTATATGATTATTTATAAAGAGCCCTTAAAGTAATAAAATAATTATGTATAAGATTTAAGAAAAATCATATATGAATTTTTCAACTTATTGTTGGACCCCTAATTTTTCTTGAAAATTAGAAGTCTTAAATGAAATTAAATGAGGAATTTGTGGTGATTTATTCATGTGCAAAGAAAA
>JANIJH010000008.1:16133701-16154179 GCA_024520975.1 Erythroxylum areolatum
CAAAGTCAACAATGACACTTATTTTGAATAATTAAAATGTTTCTAAAACGACTTTTATTATGAAACAGAGGAAGTATTGTTTTACATAAGGAAAACTTAAATCGAGAGAGAGAGAATCTCGGTGTTAATTTTCCAGTTTCTATCCTATGCGGGAGTAATTTTCCTCTTTCATCCACTAATTTGTGAATAAGATCTTCCAGGAAAATGACACAAAGAATCTCATCCCAAAATCGAATCCTTCCAAATTTTATATAATATGCAAAAAAGATCGAAGGGGAGAAATAAAATTTGAAGTTGTAACAAAATATGGACATTTGTCGAATATTTATTCTAATTAATAATTAACGTATTGATTACCCAAGCAAACCCTTCGGTTTCACTCAGAAAAGCTGTCCTCTTTCAAGGAGTCGATTTCCGTCTGTGGGGGCAACCATAAATAAAACCCATTTTAGGATTAGGAGTTGAGCTTCTTTTCCCTCGTTTTCTCGAGAAAGTTAGGTTTTTTTCTTTTTTTTTTTTGTGACAGAATGGTGGCTGAGAAGGGAAAGAAATCCAAGGTCGCTGAAGAGGAAGATTCTGAACACAGTGATAGTGAGCTCGTCATTTCCATCGAAAAGTTGCAGGAGGTCCAAGACGAACTTGAAAAGGTCCTTCCTTTATTAATTCTCTCAAACCTTCTTTTTGTGTGCAGGTGTATGGTCATCTCCGTGTGAATGCGGGTATTATATCCATGTTTTTATTCGTGCGTATTCATTAGCAGTGTAGCTTGTTGGGTATCATTTCCCTTGTGGCTTCTCGGTGCTTACTACAATACATTCAGGCTCTAGGTTGGTGTGAGTCTGCTGTGTAAACATCTTTAAGCAATTTGCTTTCTTGCTTCTCCGGGCTACTTTATCAGTCTCAATCAAATGTGGGCGCGCAAACCTTGGACTTGGGGTTGAAAGATGGAATTTTGTTCTTTTGGTTGTTTTTTTTTCATATGTGGGATTAATGGTTGGAAGATCCTGACAACGCTAGTAGATTTACATGACCGCTGTTGTGTGTGTAGTCTTGGTAATTCTGAGAAAATGGATATTGTAGGAATAAGCTTTATATTTGTTTTCGTAACTTACAGATTAATGAAGAGGCCAGTGATAAGGTGTTGGAGGTTGAACAGAAGTACAATGAGTTTCGAAGGCCTGCCTACATCCGACGGAATGAGGTCATCAAATCTATTCCTGACTTCTGGTTAACAGCTGTAAGTCATTCATTTTTTGTCACTCATTTTCTCTCACAAAGTTATAACTTCTGGTTCACTTTTAGTTATTAATTTCTTACTATTTTATGATGCGTATATTTTGCAGTTCCTAAGTCACCCTGTTCTTTCTGATCTTTTAACTGAGGAGGACCAGAAGGTCCGTTTTGTGATCCAAAAAATTGCTGTTCTTTTTTTTTTTTTGTAAAACTTTCATTATCTTTATCAATTGATTTCAAGCATCTTGCTTTTAGTTCATCGGTGATTAACAATTTATTAAGATTATAAGAATGTTGAAAGTGTCTAATCAATCGAACATGCTTTCTCAGTTGTAACAAATCATATGTTGTTTGTGTTTAGATATTCAAGTATCTAGAGGCTCTGGATGTGGAGGATTGCAAAGATGTGAAATCAGGATACTCTGTTACATTTGTAAGTTTTCAATCCCACTTTGTCTTATTGTCAGTAGTCTGTCAATGATGCTTCTAAATTTTGGATCGTGGCAATTGAATGATTTGTTATTTTATTGTCTGTCTCTCTTTGGAGATGCTACTTATCTGTTTAGCTGCTTTAGTGGTCTAACCTTCCCGTTGATGACTTACAGTTGATCTTTTTTCCTCATTTTTCCCTTTTTCTTCTTTCACATTTAGAACTTCAAAGAGAATCCTTATTTTGAAGATACGAAGCTGATGAAGACTTTTACATTTTTTGAGGAGGGTACAACAAGAATAACAGGAACAGACATCAGGTGGAAGGAAGGCATGGTAAATGATGACGCTATTCACCATGTTTACTGTTTATTTGTATGTATGTAATTATGAATATATGTGCAGTACCTTACCATATGTGCCATGAACATTTCACCAGGGTGTTAATGGACTAAATAATGAGAAAAAAGGAAACAAACGAGCATTGCAGGAGATAAGGTTTCTTTTCCTGACTCTTATTTGCTTTCTTTTGGTGCCAAATTTTGCATATCACTACATTAGGTTCTGCCACTCTATGAATTCTTGTGCATCTGGTTTGTAGCGCAAAAGCTGAAAGCTTCATGATCTCAGAATACTGAATTTCCCGAGAAAACAAAATACAGAGCTTGAGTGTGAAGCTGAGTCATTAATGTGTTAGTGTCTTATTAACTTTATTGTTGTCATGAATCTCTTCTGACTGGGATAAGAGCTTGAGGTCACACATCTTTGGTTCCGGTAACCTGTTCAAAAGGACAACTGTTCTTCCATTCAAATGAAAATTAGGTCCTCACAATTTGAAGTTTTCAGATATTTCTTCATCTTCACATGCTTGAGCTTGATAGTGTTCATGGATGATGGATAGAGAGAAATCAGGTGCGGAGAAACTTTAAGATAATAAAGGACCAGACTGGTAAATGATAAACTTATTTGACATCTTTTCTGGGTCAAAACCTACTCTGGTTTGTACACCTAGTAACTCTGTAGTTTACCAATATGGTCATCTTTGAGTTCTTAAAAGGATGGACATTTGTGTTATAGATTTTGCCCACTGGTTACTCTTAAACTATGTCATGGCATGATGAGGACAATAATGATGACAACGGCAATGGTAATGATAAGATAGGCCTCTGATGTATGCTCAGTTTCTTGTACTTAGATGCACTTAAGACCTCTTGTTAATTCATTTGAGATGATGAGCCTTGTTAAATGACTTAGATAGATGGAACTGCCATTAATATTTTGTGAAAGAATATGTATTTTCTTCAACAGATTGAAAATATCGAATTAAGTTTTCATAAGAGTAAATGTATAGGTTAATATTAGAATTGCCAACTAGAGGATAATGTTTTGACTGAATTTGGATGCTGAAGTTGTTGAAATGTGTACTTCCTCTCAACTTTGTTTCTAGAAGTTTCACATTTTAACTTTGGTTAATTATTTGTTTGTCAACTGGATACAGCTTTTTTAGTTGGTTTAGTGAAACAGAGCAGAAGGATATATCAGAACTTCAAGATGAGGTAGGAACAGTTTTTAATATTTCATATCATTACAAATGGAAAAAGATGTGCTAGTTAATAAATTTGGTTTCTTTTGAATGCTCCAATTTTCGGCTGAAACATACATAATCAATCTTAGTTGGATTGTTGTCTACCAATTTCTGGTTCCCCCATTGTTGCAGGTGGCAGAGATAATTAAGGAGGACTTATGGCCCAATCCTTTGAAGTACTTCAACAATGTAATTTATTGTCTTCATACTTTTCCCATTGTTCCATATTACATGCTATTGGATGGGTAGCAACTTGAATGTCCACATTGAAAAATCCATATATAGAAATTTCACCATTTTGTTGTCTCAGGAGGCTGATGAAGAGGATTCTGATGGACATGAAGATAAACAAGTAAGAAAGATGCAATTTTGTTCTAGGGAAAAGCTTAATTGGTCCTCTGAAGAATATATTCTTTGCCGTCATATATTTTCCGTTCGTTTGATATTGCCAGTTATTGGATAGAGACCAAACTGAATTTCAAAATTTGAAAACTATACCATTCAAATATCGGAATTTCATCATTTTGTTGTCTTAGGAGGCTGATGTAGAGGATTCTGATTCTGGTGGAGATGAAGATAAGGAGAAACAAGTAATAAAGTAATTATTATGTGCTATGAGGAAAAAAAAAATCCTAAACCGCTCCTCAACCTTTTCAAGTTATTTAATCAAACTGTCCATCTTAACTTTTGTTCAAATATTGGTTTGTATTAAATTTTGACTTCATGGCTAAAACATGGTTAGTGGAGATATGTGGTTGAAACATTAGCATAGACTATTGACTTTAAGACAGGTAGAGCTCATCTATGTTTGAGAAGCCTCACATTTAAATATATGAACACAAGACTTAGTCGTGTTTATAAATCATAGATTTTTGTTCGGAGATTAATACGGTAATTTGTAGGAATTAAGGCGGAGGCCTAATTGTTTTCCTCCTCGGCACAATCAGCAAAAAAAACTTTGAAATATTTGTGTTATGGAGTTAGGGGTTCAGTAACCACAAATTTCATATCATTAGTGGAATTTTGCTGATGGTCAAGTATTTGGTGAAGCATGGTTTCTGTTTGCTAATTGGTAGCTCATACTACAAAAGAAATTAGGATAGCGTGGAATATCAAACCTGCAAAAGAATATTTAGTATTCTCATCTTCTTGCGCTCAATCATTATGAAACGTCACATTTTGGAATGATGAAGAGTGGCACACAGGGCAGATGAATTGAGAGGACAAGCAGAGTAACTAAAATTTGTTTCATAATCGAGGTCATTTTGTGAATTGTAATGCAAATTAGCAAGCATAGGGTTGAAGTCGCGGTTAGTTATATTTTAAGCTATGTAACTATGTGAAAAATATGCAATTCTTTGGTTATTGCTATTCTCTAGTTTGACGATTGTAATATTTGATAGGGATATTCTGCATTTTGATGTTAATTATGGAAGATCCTACTGACTCCAATACTGAATAGGACAGAGACGCTGATGGTAGTGAAGAAGATGGAGACGACGATAGTGATGACTGAAGTTCTTTGGTTCGTCTCTTTCCGGCCTTGCATTCTTTTGGTTTCAATGAGGAAGAAATTGGTATGGTTGCAGCTGTAAGTTTTAAATATACATGTCCATCTGGGTCAGACTTCTAAGTCACATATTTAAATGCATGAGATATTAAAAAATCATTATTCACCGTGTTCACATAAATCATATTAGTTCCAACTTTTTTTCTTTTAAAAAGTCGCATTAGCTTTATCATTTAAATCTAATGACAAAGTTTATTTCCCTCTTTTTTATAAAATTTAGTCTCTCTGTAATCAAGGTAAATTGGATAGTTGTTATATTATTATATTCAATTTAACAATAATAATGGCCTACATTTCTCACGAAAATATTATTCAACTTCTTGCATTCTGTTTCATTTTATTTTTTTAATGAATGCAAAATTAAATTAGACCAAACTGAGAGTGGGCTAATTTTATGTAAAAACCTTTAAAACCCTAAACTAAGGTGATAATCTATCAATTTTTAATCCTTCCAAATTATTGGAGCGGTTTTTTCTTATTTTTTTGTTTTAATCTAATTAAAAATAATTAATTATTCTTTCATATGAATTTACTCCAAAATTACATTTGTTCTAAAACTCAATTCAAATGTGTATTTGTTGGATTGAATGATATGATATTTCAAGTTTTTCTTCTCCCTTTTTTCGTTGTTGTTATGCTTGTAAGATTCAGTTGGTCCAATTAACTAATGAACAGAAAGATGATGTGAGGTCGTCTCGCTCAGCTTCTCTCCATTCAACAGAAGATCAACCAAATGAACTACCAACTTAAAACTATCGTGAAAACAACAACAAAGTCGATGCATTTTGCTTTGTTTCCATTATGGAAGCTAGACAAAACATTCTTGCAATTCAATTCAAGCAATTCCTGAAGTCTCTACTTAAATCTACCATTCTACCTTGTAGTAGAAACCTACGTGTAGCAATGGTTATTCTTGAAAGTGAGTAAGTTAGTCACAAATCGTTAAACAAATACTAATTAATTCAAGAAAGATTTGACATCTTTCCACATGTTCTTAAAATTATTTCAGTAATAAGACATGATCTTTGTCCTATTCAAAGTTTGTAACATGAAAATTTACAAACTTTGACAGGTTGGAATGAAAGCAGTTCTGGTGAAGAAGACAAAAGGTAAAAGTTGTTTCTTTTATTGAACGTTTCTCCTTTACTGTTTATTAGATTTATTATTTGATATTTCATTTTTAATTTAATAAAGTATTTTATTTTATAGTTATTTTTATAATTTTTTTTCACTAGTTTTACAACAATTTAATAATGATTAAACTTTTAAACTTTAAACTTTTTTCTCATACCAATTTGATGATTGGTCCAATTTTTAAAAATATTGTTCAAATATGCTGTAATTCCTTTCACACCTAGTTACATTCACACATTAGTTAAACATTTTAATTCTAAACTCTTGAAATTTTGGAACACCACTTATAAGTTGGTCTCATCACGCAATTACAAGGTAACAAAAGCAATTATATAAACAAATTAAGTAATGACTATTTTTAAATAAGCAGCACAAGTGAAGAAAAGTATACTCAAACTAAGTTTGTCTCCTTAATGCATTGTAATAGTCATCCTTAAATCCCAAAAAATTTAAATCCCAAAATGTATCCTTATAATTGTTATACTAGTTATAATGATTCCAGTATTAGATTTAATTTTTTTAAACTTGGTTTAAAATAAAAACTTGGATTATGAAATGCACCAATAATATACGAAGGAAAGTAAAGTTGTTTATCATATTCCTCATTAATGACAATAAGATAAGGTTTGTTCCACGAAGACCTTTTTTCATATTTAATCTTGATTGTTTCTTATGTCATTTTCATAATATCATAAAGGTAATCTATTGTCAACCATCATTAATAGCAAAATAAAGTACAGAATGACAAACTCAAATGACAAATTGACATTGGGACCAAAATTTATGATTCTTAAGTATAATTATAGAGACATCAATTTTAGCATTAAACTTGATATGCTAAGATGCAACTTATTTATCACTTATAGATATTTGTCTAACTAACTTCTTCATTTAAATAAAATACTAAAAAAATAAAAAAATAGAAATAAATCTTGTAATGGTAGGATGACATAAATTACTATGATTTGTAAAATCTTCTCCCAGCGAAATGAAAATACATGCATATTTATAAATGAATGTAGTGATTTTTATACTTTTCACACAATTTCATTAATATGAAAGTATCTACTATTCTCTATTTTTTTTTAACATTTGTTCAATACAATAAGCAACATAAAGATTCTAATAGAAAGAACTATACATGTTTCACAACATCTTCCTGGCTACTTTATAAGCAACATCATTGTCAGCGATGAACAGTACACTATTTTTAAGCTTTTTTATTCACAACTTTATCAAAAATCTCTACAGAATATCAACATTTCTTACAACACCATATATAAATTCGAAAACATTGACCTTTAGTAGAATAAACTAAAAATTTTATAATTAGCTAATTTCTCATATTTATCTAACCATCATATATAATTGAACGGCTATAAGTTGTTTAAATCTTCTTTCTTTCAAATAACCTTTTTTATTTCAATAAAAAAATTGTTCAAAAGATTACATCTACAATTATCAATTGAATTAACTTTAAATCTTGGACTAACAAAGACAATAGCATCTACCAAAGTTTGATAATAGTATAATTGGGTGGAATTAAAAGACACACTTATATTATACCACCATCTAGCCATTGTCATTTTCACATTATAAACTATTTAGTTTGTAATACATTATAGATAGAAGGTTTAGTTTTAAGACTTGTTTTTTGAGCAACAAAAGTTAAATAATTGTCTTTTCTCTTCCTCCCATTAACTAGGATTCTATAAGCCCCTTGTATGGATAGGCATACTATATTCAATATTATCAATAGTCTCACCATTAATTCCAAATGAAATTCGGCTTTCAATACCTTCTTTCTTTTTTATTCTTTTATTCTTTAAGCAAAATTTTCATTTGTCAACTTGATATCATGACTATTCCTTTTTCATGTTTCCATATCACCCTTAATCTCAGCTAAATATTTTTTAACCTAGTCATTCCTCTACCTTCAAATGTTTGTTACAATACAAATATATAGTAAGGTTTCTCATACCATAAACTAATTTCACATTAGGCCAAGTTGGATCATCCAATTTTCCTTAAAAGGTTAAAATATCAAAAATACTTGAACTTCTCTCTATTTATTTATAAAAATAAGGGTACATATACTTTAAAAAAAGGGCTAATTACAAAAAAATCCCAACCTTTTGTCAATTTTTCAATTATAGCTCAAACTTTAAAAAGGAACAATAAAATGCTTAAACTTTCAATTATTTTTAATTCTAGTCTGATGTTAGTGTCACCATTATCTTTGTTGACGTGACAGTATCACGTGTACGGAACCCTCATTAATAAGACATGTCAGCAGTGGTTAAGATTCAAAACCTTGATTAGCTAAACGACATCGTTTAATCAGTTTAGAGAAATGATGTGTCATGTTCAAATGATATAACCCCTTTTCTTTTTCTTATTGTAGAACCCACCGAATCCAAAACTTCATTCAGTCATCATTCTTTGTCTGACGTCATTCGATTCACAAATTGTCATCAAAACAACAACATGAAAGTCTCCATTTACGAGCTTGAAAATAGGTCCCAGATTACACAGAAAAATAACTGCACTATTCCCTTGGTTTATGCACATTATACTAATCCCAGACACGTGGCTAACTACAACGTCCCATAATGAACAGTAATATTATTTCCATCAAAAACTATAGAGTCTGCTTTAAAAAAACATCACAAAAGAAAGGAAGTAGCAGGACTAGTAAAATAAGATGATTATTATGAGAACACAAGTCATCCAACAATTATGTCGCTGACCTTTATGATCCATCAACCAATTCTCGTAGTTTATGCCATTGCAAATTGCTCTAATCTAATAAAAAAGCCACATAGATTTTTTCCTATAAACAATTCAATCACATTTCTTACAAATCGCTAGCATCCTTATTCTCTTTGATTTCGATCAAAATAGAGCCCTACCTTCGGAATTCTCAGCCCATCCATCCGTCACCCATTGGGAGGCAAATTGAAGAACAGAAGACCTCCTAAACTAACTTTTGGGAAAGGGTTATTTCCAACACCAATACCTCCACCTCCTCCGTCGCAGCCACTCTGCATCTACAATCGCTCATCCTCATCTAAAGGAAGTCACTCATATACAACGTTGGTAAACAAAGATGCAATCACTATCATAGGTTTTGCTATCGTCAACTCTCTGTACCCCTTTTCTTTTTCTTATTGCAGAACCCACCGAATCTAAAACTTCGTTTAGTCGTCATTCTTTTTCTGACGTGATTTGATTCACAGATTGTCATCAAAACAACAACACTGTAAGCCTCTATTTACGAGCTTGAAAATAGTTCTCAAATTACATAGAGAAATAACCTCATTAGTCCCTTGGTTTATGCACATAGACTATACTAAACCCACACACGTGGCTAACTATAACCTCCCACAATGAATAAGAATACTATTTCTAACAAAAACTATAAAGTCTGCCCTTAAAAATATCACAAAAGAAAGGAAGTAGTAGTAGTAGTAAAAGAAGATGATGATGATTATGAGAACACAAGTCATCCAACATTTATGCCGCTGACCTTTTTGATCCATCGACCAATTCTCGTAGTTTCTGTCATTGCAAATTACTTTAATCTAATAAAAAAGCCACCTAGGTTTTTTTCCCATAAACAGTTCAATCACATTTCCTACAAATCGCTAACATCCTTATACTTTTTTATTTCAATCAAATTAAAGCCCTACCTCCGGAATTCTCGGCCCATCCATTTGTTGACAACTACCCATTGGGAGGCAAATTGAAGAACAAAAGACCTCTTAAACTAGCTTTAGGGAAAAGGGTTATTTCCAACACTAGCACCTCCACCTCCTCTGTCATTGCCACTCTGCACCTACAACTACTCATCCTTATCTAAAGGAAGTCACTCATATACAATGTTGGTAAATGAAGATGCAATCACTATCACAGGTCCTGCCACCATCAACTCTCTGACAACACTACCTCCAACCACCTGACCATCTCCTCCAGCAACAAAAATAGTCAGACTTGTCGCTCTCAGTAGGGTTAGAAGGGGCAAGAAAGATCTAGACAACAACATGATCTCAAATCTATTAAACTAATTAAACGACATCATTTTACTAAAAGGGGTTTTGAATCTTAACCACTGCTAACGTGTCTTATTAAAGAGGGTCCATTTGACATTGTCACGTCAACAAAAATAACGATGACACTAACGTCAGGTGAGAATTGAAAAAAAAAATAAAAGTTTGAGCATTTTATTGTTACTTTTAAAGTTCGAACTATAATTAAAAAATTGAGGAAAGTTTTAGTTTTTTTGTAATTAACCCTCAAATAAATAATAACTTTAAACTAATACTATATGCTAAAAGAAATTTCACTACATAAGGTCGAATTTGCGTATTCTACTATAGCGATCACTTGATAAAATTTTCACAAATATGTATTATTCTCACTATTACGTCATGTGCAGTTTACAATTAAGAGCACATGATCATTTAATAAATTTAAGACAACTTTATTATTACATTATCTTACATCAAAGTTAGTCATCATAAGTGAACGATAAGGTGGAATCAAAAGGTGGCCTATTTATGTTTCAAGAATGATATGACACGTTTTGATTGACCATACTTGATAATTCTCACCATTAAAAATTGGAGGTGAAAGAGTTCATATATTGTTAGAAATCATGTTATTACTATCCATCGAACACTCACAGGCTCCTTAAGATCATCAGAAGCTCTGATACTATGTTAAGTTTTAGAACTAGAAATTAATCCAAAAAATAGAGTAGAAAAGAGATAATGCAATAGGCAATTTATTGATGAGTACCCTTTACATTGATGTTGAAGGCTTAAATATATAGGCAATGAAATAGCACACTTAGCTAATATCTCGATAAAGATTGCCCAAACAAATCAAAAGTTTAAAGACCTAAGATTAAGGAAACAATATAAACAAACTTGGATAATTCAAAAAAAGGACCATATTTAAACTTGAATCATTCTCCAACTGTTTATGCATATCAATATACTACTATACTTCCTTCACCTTCCTCCCAACTCACTTACTATTTCTTTGTCTTTCTCCTAGCTCATTTGTCATTTTTCCTTCTTCTTCAGTTTAATTCTCATTTTTGCTCATAATAATACCTCCCATTTGATAACCTTATCCACATGGTTGACATCAAGAAATCACAAATGTATATCATAAAGATATTCTTAAAAAAAAAAGGTCATTACTTTCATCGAGCACTATCATACTAAGAATTGAATAATAAGCTTATTATAACAATTAACTAATTACCTATCTAACATAACCACCGTAATACGAAAAGTTGAATATGTCAACTAAGGAACAAAAGGAGACAGTAAGACACTATCATATATTCTTTTCCAATTGCGAGGTGTGAAAAGTATGATGAACTTTACTATTAAGGGGAAGTTCATGTTGATATACAATTGAACCAAAACGTTTCAAGATCTTAAAACTACTGAGGAATAATAAAGCTAACTTTTATGAGGAGTTATATTGAACTTTATGTTATCTATACGATTGTAATTTGATATAAACAAGGTTACTAACTTGAAATTGCTTCTCAGTTTGATGGGGATCTGTCAGTTTCTTTATACGATTTTGAGCACGTTATAGATGGAATTCTAGCACATGATCCTTAGCTTCTTTATCCTTCAAAACCTGATCCCCAACAAAATGTGAGAATCACCTGCTAAATAGGGTTTATAGTACGGGGGAGAATAATCATATATTGCTTCGAAAGGTGTTGTGTAGATGGTCGAATAGAAAGTAGTATTATACCATCATTTTGCCATTAACAAACATATTCTTTGGTGATTAGGACAATTAGAAGTCATACATCAAAGATATGTCTCCATTGTGTGATTAAGGACCTCCACCTGGCTATCTATTTGAGGATGGTATATGGTTGAGAATTGTAAGTTAGCATCTTATATGTGAAATTCATTTCAAAAAGAGCTGGTGAGTATGAAATCACAATTATTGTTAATGGTCTTGGGTATGCCATGAAGTTTGAATATTTCATCCATAAATGTATAACCTACTTTCACAATCATGTATAGGTGATGAAGTGGAATAAAGTGAGCATACTCGCTTAATCTGTCCACCTCTGGGAAGATGACTGAGTAGCCTTTAGATTATGGTAAACCTCCTACAAAATCCATGCTAATGTGTGTCCATAATTGCTTAGAAATTGGTAAGGGTTGTAATGAGAAAAAGGAGATGTTAATTCTCTTTTTTTTGGGAAACTTCACATTTCCTAACAAATTCATAAACAGCTCTCTGTAATTTCCACCAAAAAAAAATACATACTCAATTTCTTATATATATCAAGCCACCCTGTATGAAATAAAGGGATGATCTTTTGCTCTAGAGGTAACAAATTACCCATTACTAAATGCCCCTTCCATATTAAGTGTTCATTAATCCAGGTATAAATGGAGCATTTATATTCCCCCTTATTCATTTGTGAAATCTTCTTTTGAGTTTCATCATCCTCTTGCCAACTTTATTGGATTTTGCGAACTAAATTTGACTTTATTTGAGAAATCGATATGATAAATAATTTAAAGATAGTTACATGCAATAATGAATCAACTGTTGAATTACCAAAACCGTTTTTGTAACGAATAGCGAAATCAAACTTAATTAGCTTAGGACGCCATATTTACTAAAAAGGTGTATTTATCTTCTGATCCATCAAATATTTCAAACTATGGTGATCGGTTTGTATCGTAAAATGCCTCTGTATTAAGTAATGTGAGCATTACTAAATAACCATAGCTAATGTTAAGAACAATTTCTCATAAACAGATAAGTGCTTACAATCATATGATAACATTTTAATAACATATGCTATAGGATGACTCTTTTGTATAATGATTGCCCCTAATCTCTCTTCACATGCATTAGCTTCTAACACAAAAGGCTTCGTAAATTTGGGTAATCTCAATATTAGAGCTAATGTTAATGTATCTTTTAAAGCCAAGAAAAACATTTGTAGTCTCCAAAGTTTAAACAAGAGCACCCTTGTTCAATAAATTGATAGGTGGTTTACTCAATTGATCATAATCTTTAATAAATCTTATGTAGTATTCACATAAGCCCAAGAACTCCCTCAGTTATTTAATAGTTTTTAGCTTATGCTTTTTTTTGGACTATTGTATCTAATTTAGATCAGTTAATACTCTCTTGCAATTGATTATATGTCCCAAATATTCAAATTGAGTGCACCAAGTGAACATTTAGTTAGCTTCAGGTACAACTGATGCATCCTTCAAGTCTTAAGTAATTGTTGTAAGTGTTCTAAATATTGATCGAATAACTTACTATATGCTAATATGTTATTAAAGAATTCAAGGACAAACCTCTTTAAGTAAACCTTGAATATATAGTTCATTAGAATTTAGAACGTAGCTGAAGCATTTGTTAATACAAAGGGCATAAACAATAATTTGAAATGCCTTTCATATGTCTGAATGTCATCTTGTAAACATCTTCCTTATAGACCTTAATTTTATCATACTTTGCTGTTAAATCTACCTTAGATAAATATCTAGCTTCATTCAATTCATCGAACAATTCCTCCACTAGTGGAATAAGGAAGTTATCCTTAATAGTACTTTGGTTCAAGGAACTATAATCAATATAAAAATGTCACGATCCATCCTTTTTCTTAATCAAGAACATATATGCTAAGAAGAGACTCACACTATGTCATATAATTCTTTGTTTCAACATTTCATCAACCAATGCTTTCATAACTCCATTTTTTAATCTAAAATACCTATAGGGCCTGAGGTTAGTGACCATGTTCTCTCCTTAAAAGGAATCTTATGGTCATGAAATCTCCTTGGAATTCCTTTAAGTTGCCCAAATACATCACCATAAGTTTGTTGCAACTTTTGCAACTAATCTTTGTATTCTCCTAATAATTTATTCTTCTTCAACTCCATATAAATATTTCAACATTCCTTCTCTTATAACATAACATGTTCTTCATGTTTAGCCTCAAATTTATCAAGAAGCAGCACACCACATCTTTTGTGCCAGTGATTCTCCCCATTTTCTTATTTGAAACTTTTTATAATTTCTTAACTTCTTCACTCATTAATTCTGACTCACTCCTTTACCACCAAAACTTCATTGTTTATGTCTGATAGTTGCAAACTATTTCATCCAATGTAAATAACCACTAAACATTGAGAATCATGTCATTTTCCCTAAAATCAATTATTATGACATTAGTGATAAACTTATGACCACTCATTTTTCATCTAAAGTTACGATAGATATGGTTATCGTTGATATGCATTCCTTCTCCTACCATTATTGCAATATTCTGAATCTCTTCTAGTTATCTCCAATATTCTTTACTAGCACCTTATCAATAAAATTGTGTATATTTCTCCTATTAATCAGTATATGAATTGTTGCCCTATAAATCATTTTCCTAATATTCATCTGTTGGTACTTTACCTTACTGACTTCTGCAATTACCTATAGTGATATAGTAAGTGCATTGCTATATTCTTCCTTCTCCTTTGATTCTTCCTCCTTCATGCCATCCTCCACTATATACGTTTGTAACATTTTTCTTTTACACTTATGGCTCATTACATACTTTTTCTCACATTAGAAACAATGTCCTTTGACTCTTATATCATCAACGTCCCTTGACTCTTATATCATCCAATTCTTTAAATATGTTGTTTTCTCCCATTTCAACTTACTTCCCAACCTTTGACTTCCTCTTGATCCTAGTTTAAATAAGATACATTGAGATGATTTCAATGAATTAAAGGAATACCCTATTGGGTAACCACTCCTTTGATTACATTTTCCCTGACAATGAAAAGCCACTGCTTTGTATTTCTTTGCCAATTCGTACACCTATTACAAAGTCTTGGAGTTCCAAATTCTAGTCTATTTCATATTTCAACCCCTTTAAGTACATAATCACCAAATACGACTTTGGCATGATTAGTTTGTGAGATAACAAATAAAACCTAATACAAGATCTTTAACAATACTTTTTTATTTAACTCTTTTAATTCTCTTATAGGATCTTTAAATAAGACTCACCAAACCTCTACTTTTAAGTGTCAATAAATACTCTCCCCAACTAGTAGTTTCGCTCATTATCCTCTTAAAAAGATAAAACCTATTCCAAACCACTACTTCACCTTCCAAGTGTATGAGCAATAATCCCACTTTCACCTTAGCTGGAGTCTGATCAAATATGAAAATTTGCTTACATCTTAAAGACCCAAACTCGCAACCCGTCTCTTTTAAACCTAGAAATTCAATCTTACTAAATCTTATAAGCATAGAGTAATGTCTATAGAACATTCTCTTTGAACCTTTTTCCTTTAGAACGTGTTGATCTCCATATCCCCTCCTTATTAAATCTACATTATTCTTCTAATGCAATAATTCATTCCTTTAGTTCTTTTATGTTTCTTTCTTGGCAAAGCTCCAACTATTATATCTGATTATGCAAACATTCTTCAATTTGCTCCATTTTTTAGCTTGAATTCCTTCTACCATTGCCCATTGAACTAAATGTAATCTAATACCAATTTGTAGTTAATTTAAGGTTTAATTTGTGATTATGGTTTTCAAATTATAGCAAAAATGAGAGAAAGGTAGTTATATTTGTTAATTACTCAACTCATTCCAACATTTTATTCAATCACTATTTTAACCGTTGATGATTACCCAATCAAATGATTACACATGTATGAATTATTAACTAAAAGCTACTCTTCAGACAATGCCATCTCTTCTCGTTGTTTCTAATCCATTAATTCTACACAACGGCAATTTTGCATATCTACATACTAATACGCTTCCTTTATCTTCATCTCAGTTCAGTTACTCTTTCTTCGTGTTCTTTCCGTCTCACTTGTCATTTTTTCTTTTTTGTCCTTCAACTTAATTCCCATCAAGGCTAACAACTTCAAGGTGGTGATAAGGTGTAACGTAATAGAAGGAGAGTGTTTTCGTGAGGAGGAAGATCGATGAAGATAAGGGTTTAAGGAATCAAAATCTGATATTTTTTAGATAATAAAAGACGAGGACAAGAGAAATAATTTATGATTTATTTAATCCTTAACTTTTTAATACTTAGTATATTGATCGATAATATTGATAGCCCAAAATGTATTGTTATAGTTTAGTAAGAAATATACTGTATTTTTGCATAGTTTGGTACATTACTTTGACATATGATCTCTCTTTTTTAGCGAGAGCTTCTCCCTTCTAATAACCATATGTACAATCAATGTTTTAAAAATCCAATTGAAAGTTAAACCGACGAGAAAAGAAATTTAAAATTTAAAAAGTTAAACCATAATTTGATATTCATAAAACCAGTTAAAGATCATATAAAATTATAAAAATTATAAAATAATTAAAGAAAACTATTATTACCTATTGAAAATTTTAAAGCTTATTTTAAAAAGGAGACAATTAAATGAAAATTAATCAGTTTATAAAAACCAATGTTTTAAAAACCGGACCAGATATCGAACCAATCAAAGAAAAGCTTTAAGGTTTAAAGGCTTAACCAATAGTAAACTGCTATAAAACGGTTATATAATAAACGAGAAGTAAATGTTATAAGTATAAGCAAAAATAAATATTTTATTGAAATAAAAAATACACAAATATTTATTATTATATATTGAGCTAATTAAAGTTTAATATTACTTCTTAAAATACTCTAAAATTATCTCAACCAAACTTTTTTATCTATACTAAATTATTAGTTAATAATTTTATAGTACTCTTTTTTAAATATACTTCTTTAAAATTTAAATAAAATTCTATTTGTTTTGATCGATAAATATTAATATTCTTAATGTCTCAAAATAATTAAAAAAATATGTTATATTTTAAATATAATATAAAATATAACATAATAAATTCTAATTAGTCATAAATAGTAATTACAATTTATTTATGCTTCAAGTTCCATATAAAGTATTGAAGAAAAAAATAGTATTTATTTTTGGGTGTTTTTGTTTGTTCTGCGATAGCTATTTGTTTGTTCTTCCATACCTTTGGAAATTCGGTGTTATGTTTGTTTTGCCATCTAATGGAAATTTTGAGAGGCTCGTAACTAATCATAAATGGTTCTCTTCTCCCCTATGATGTTTTGTTTGTTCCCTGTCAATGTTTTGCAATTTCTCTTGGTATGTTGTGAGAGATCTTCATTATATCCTTGTTGTCGGTGGTATGTTGTGAGAGACAGTAGGTACAATTATTAAAACACTAGGTACAATTCTGCCTCTCTTTCAACCACAAGCCTTGGTAGTCACCACCAGATAACCTATCCTATCGCTGCTGTAACCACGAGCGTAGGTGGTCTTGGTCCACCAATGAGCATTTATAAACGCGTTAAAAGCAATTTCAGTGTCTGATCTTTTCAGCAGAACAGTTAGAAAGTATAATCATGTCCTTCCATTACAGTTCAGTTTCGCAGCAGAAGGGCATTATAGAGTTTTCAGTCTGGAATGCACGATGATCCAATTTTCCATTCATCATCTTCCCCACCTAAACCATAAGCTATCATACCAGCCTTAGGTATATATTAATTAAACAAAAATGGGATGATAAAAAGCGAAAGAAGCTGGTTTCCGCTCACATGTTTTCCGTCAACCCAAACAACCGCAGTCTTTAAAGTATCTGAAAGCTAAAGCATCCTAATGTTCAACGAGTTTATAGATTTAATATCAGAAATAAGGGTTGAGTTAAAATTTCATTGGATCAACCAATAAATGCAGCAGCCAACATGGAAATGATAAGCTCAACATATGTTGCACATCAAAATACTCTTTTGCAAAACCTTTTTCTTATATGGTATAGTACAAATACTATCTTACCTCAGAAGAAAATATGGGTCAAATTCATCCCACATCGTGTCGTCTATAAATTTGTAATCTAAATGGTGAGCAATTGCACCAACCTTTTCTTCATGTGCTTTTACAACTAACAAATAAAGGTTAGAAATCAAAGGGTTCCTGAAAAATGGATTGATAGCTTTCCCAAGTTCAATAACATGAGACAGTAGATGCATTCCATCCTCAAATTCTCCAAAAAACATGCAGTTAGAAAGAGCATAAAAACCGAGTAAATTCACATACAGCGGCAGAAATGCATCCTTGTGGTTGCCCACGCCACCTATCCAATCAACTTCTCCCGGTTGCTCGACATGATCCTTTGCAAATGAAGTCAACTGATGATAAAACCTCATTCTCCAGTCATATAGGTAGTTCCTGAAATCAACTCTGATAGGCATCTCAGTCAACCATAATTTCAATATTGGAAGCTTCTCCAAATGCATGCAACAAATCTGGCATATCAAGAGTTTCTCTTCGTGATGATTATCGATTTCCTTGTCAAAAACCCGTCTAACAAAATCCCCTTTGGCTACCACATATTTTGCTGCATCTTGTACCCACTGTGTAAGATAATCAAAGTAATTAATCCAGTGACCAAATGTAGAAGATAGATGCACAAAACTCAATTCAATCACTTTCTCCACTTGGGTTGGGACTCCCACAGCATGGGGGTTATTTGCAGATCCTTTAAACGAAATGCATTTTTGGATATCCATAGCAAGGCTTTGCCTTATTGCATCATCTTCATCCTCCAGCAGTTTGATACAACTGAACCACATCTCTAGCACTTGATGGGCATAAACGCCAACACCCTTCAGTTCAAAAGAGGAAATTGATATTTTTGAGGGAATTTCATGGCAGAACAAATAAGAACCTATAAACTCAGCCTGCCCAAGAAGACCCGATGCAATTATCGACTCAGCTGCTGCCTTGCGCATATTTACTGGCTCAGATGAGGAAGTATGCTCTTTAATCAGGTTAACAAAGAAGGTTATGCATTCAAAAAAATGGTCAACCCTTTCCAACTGATCCACTGCACTAGGCGCTGTTGCAAGAATGTTGTTGGTCAATAAAGTCGCAAATTGTTTGACACATATAGCAATACAACAGACGAGTGTCTCCCGTGTCTTTGCATGCCTTGTGAACTTGTACAAGTATATCAATTTATCCCAAAACTGGGTCACAGAATCATAGTCCAAGTTACCAACAAATTTAGTGTCTACACAATTTCCTTTACCAAGTTTCTGGAACTGCAGTAAGTTCCAAGCAAAAAGAATCCTTAGAATATAATAGCTACATCTGTGATACTTCTCAGAGTCCAGAAGCTTCATCATTGTTGGCTGCAGATGTGACTTAGTCCAGTACTGAATCGTCATAACCTCAGTGCCAAGTTCATCCTTAGCCTCACTATTAGATTCAATAAAATTCAGGAATTTCAGCAGCCACTTCAATGTTGCAAGCCGAACTTCATAAGAAGGGTCTGACAGAGAGTGAATTAGCCTTTCTGGGAGTCCAGCAGAAAAATTCTTTACAGATGGCTCATAATTGTTCAAGTTCGAAGGAGATGATGGCTGTGCCATTTGAAGAACCTGTTCTTCATCTTCTTCAGAGGCCCGCAGCACGCAACTGAAATAAGAAATGGCTGCTTGTTTACGAAGCTCTGTTATTGCTGGATCAGAAAATGGCAGTGCACAAGAAGCTTTAATATCTAAGCACTTTGTTGATAGCTCCAACAGCATGTCAAGAATGGAACAAAGGTCTTTATGAATCTGGCTTCTTCTTGCAATGCTGAGCATGATATCCAGCAGTTCTATGAATGAAGCATTAAGGATAGGGCAAGGACACTGTCTCGGACTAGCAATCCAAGAACGGGCTGCAAGAATTTGGACCATGTCACTGAGGATCTTTTCTTTTGTTGCAAAATCAGCCAGATTTCGACAATTGACATCTAGAAGTATACGTAATTGCAACAGCATTCCATGAATAGCATTGTAGGAAACTCCGTCTGTTTCATCTGCTGTACTTTGATTCTCAGAGCGAGGCAATTCAGAGGCAATATTTAGGAGTACAATTGGCAGTTTCTCATTGGATACAAGACCTGTCAAAGCTCTAGATGCAAGAATGCGAATACGTAAATTGCTTTGGGTTGAGCACCGCCTGATGAATGGCATAAACAGGAAAGGATCCAGATCATCACCACTCTCGCTAGCCATTGTTGAAGGTTTAAGCCTGGATAAAAGAATCAAGATAGGGCATAAGCTTGGATGAACAAGCTTTGCAAGGTTGGATTCTGCATGTTGAGAAGTTGCATCTAAAAGAAGATCTGTAGCAGTTTTGAGTTCACTTTGGAGAAATGGATGCAGTGGGGGATACCTGCAGATCATAACAACAATTAGTTGCCAATATGGTAAAGCATGATCATCATCATCATCACCCAGTTCGAAATCCCGCAATGAAGCAGGGTCCTGGAGAGGTCCGATAGTACGCAGCCTTACCCCTACATAATAGAGAGGCTGTTTCCGGTGGACCCACTTGCAAATTAGACAATATAATAATGATGCAGGAAACAGAAACAATTCAAAACACATAAAAATAAATGAAAATACAAGTAATGGGAA
>JANIJH010000008.1:16173940-16184765 GCA_024520975.1 Erythroxylum areolatum
TAATCGTCACCGACGTGATGGGAGTTGTTATTTTATTCCTAAAATATATTTAACCTATATATGATAATTAATTAAAATATAATTAATTAATTTGATATAATTAACAATCATTAAAATATAATTAATTAATTGAATTATTAAAATTTAATTTATTTGTAAATTAATTATTAATCATTAACTAAGAAGTTTATACAATTATAATTAATAATAATTAATTAATTAATTAATTAGTCTTATATATTAATATCTTTTTATATATATATATATATATACCTATTTACGATTGTGACAAATTGTTATATTATTACTTACTATATATTAATATTAAGTATATATATTATTAACAACCGTGCATTATTAATTCCTAATTATTATTAAGTATTGTATAATAATATTAAGTTTATATAAATAGAAGTCTTATTTACATAGTTGTTAGTTGTTAGTTGTTAGCTAACAACCATGCATATTATTTAGTTTTTGCTTTTTAAAGACTTTTTAGTTATTGTTAATTAATAAATAGAAATTTTGTTATTAATCATTTCATAATATAATTTAATTATGATTTACTTGTTTATATAGTTACTATTAACAATTTTTTATTCCAAATTTTTACTAACTATTTCATTGGTTCATTTTTAATATTCAAATTTATATATTCTTAATAATTATATCATAATTCTTTTCTTATTATACATTTCAAAATTTAAATATTAATAACTCTATCACAAAATTTTAAATTACATAATATTTATTTATTTTTAACTTATTTTGTTTGAGTTTTTTAATTTATTTTATATATTTTATACATTTATAACAAATACATTACCCTATACATTTCCTTAATTTTTTAAATTTTCATCCCTAATTTTTACTAACTAATTTTACTTATTCACTTCTACTAATCTAACACATATATTATTAATATAACAAAATTTAACCTTTTTAATAAAATATACATTTCAAAACTTAAATTCGATTATGAATTTAAAAATAACCCTGATATTTGTTTATACATTAAAATTATATAATAATGTAACATGTTAGAATAAATAATGGTAGAATTAAATTAGTTGGGCATTATATTAACGCGCATTTGTGCAGTATCTATCAACTAATCTTTTAAAATTAGGCAACAAAAGTTAAGAAAACCATAATATGTTTGAGCTATTTGCATCAAACTAAATTGGTTTATCTAACAAGTCAAAAAACAAATATTTATGTTCATAAATATGGAGTAAAAGGCTAAGAATTTATGATAAAACTCAAAATTAGAGCCACCTAAGATAAACCAAAATGAATATATTATTCTATCATAAGGAACTCTAACCTCAATCAAGATACTACTCAGGCTATTTTTAGTTAAACGCAAAGTTTTTAATATAATAAAATAGTTTTTAATGGAATAAAATATAAATAGATATAATATTATAAAATTATTATCCGGAAGAATAGAAGGGTTGATAATATAATATAATAAAATATTGTTTAAAAGAAAAATTTATAATATAATATGGTAAAAATTTGTTTATAATTATACACTTTATCCTAAATTTTTATTTATTTATTTATTTTATTTTTACTGTTTACGATAGAATAAGATATAACATAAAAAATCTTCTTTTTCATTATATATTTTTTCATTACATTAATTATATCTTAGTCCATTACATTAAAAATTAGAATAATATTGCATATTGTTTGATAACCCAAAAAGTTTTATAAAGGCCTGCACACACTAGGGTTTTAGTTTAATGTGAGGGTGTTACAGAACACCTATAAAAAGGTTCCATTGTGCCCGCCGCTTCTTCTCTGTTTCCTCTTCCCTCTGAACACAAACCGGCGGAGCCATGGTTCACGTCAGTTTCTACAGGAATTGTAAGTAACCCTTTCTGTTGTTTTTCTTTCTTCTACTACTATTGTATTCGTCCCTTTTTGCGTTTTCTTACGAGTTACTTTTTCCATATGACCTGTTTAATCCTTGTACGGGAGTATTTATTCCTTACCTGGATTTATGGATTTATCTTGCTTTTTGAGATAGATCGCGCTTTAGGTCTACTTAGCTGCAATTACTGTATGCATAAGAAATTGATGTTATACTAGCAATGCAGCTGCTTTAGGAAAAAAATTTATTTGTAATGTCATGTCATTTTGTAGGTATACATTGGTTGCTGTAATTTTAAATCCAGTTTATTAGAATGTAAAATGTGTTCAGGATTGTTCTTGAAAGGTAAGATTTAAAGTGAGGGAATATTTGTTTCTGTTGATTGGTCTTTTAGTTGCAAGGAGTCCTTGATTGTCATAAGGTTGTGTTGTATTAACTGAAGTTATGTAATGTTGTTGTCTATCTGATTATTGTTGTCGAGGAAACCAAAATAGATGAATTTGTTTGGTTTGTGGGGAAAAATATTTGATGTTTGCCTGTATGAGTCTTTGAATCATCATTTCCTAGCAAGTTTCAACTATATATATTTTTCTTTTGGTTCTTGGACTACGAAGGTCAGCAGAATAAATTTGGCCAATATTCATCAGTATGTTAGGAAAGTTTTATTTTTTAGTACATTTTGGTTTGACTTGGAATGCATTAACTCGTGGATTTTAGATGGGAAGACTTTTAAGAAGCCCCGACGTCCGTATGAGAAAGAACGCTTGGATGCTGAGTTGAAGCTGGTTGGAGAATATGGTCTGCGGTGCAAGAGGGAGTTGTGGAGAGTGCAGTATGCTCTGAGCCGAATCCGTAATGCGGCTAGAATGCTTCTCACTCTAGATGAGAAAGATCCACGGCGTATTTTTGAAGGTGAAGCCCTTCTTCGCAGGATGAATAGGTATGGCCTTTTGGATGAGAGCCAGAACAAGCTTGATTATGTCTTGGCGCTCACTGTCGAGAACTTCCTGGAACGCCGACTTCAGACCCTTGTGTTCAAGTCGGGTATGGCGAAGTCCATCCATCATGCCCGTGTTCTTATTAGACAAAGACATATCAGGTAAAATTGCGTCTTCTGTAAAAATATCAATGACTGCTTTATTTGAAGTTTGTATGGAATTTGTTGCGCAACTATTCGTGCTACTCTAATTGAGTTAAATTTTGATGAATTCAAATATATGACCAGCGGTAAAGATTATAGTGATTGTTCATTTATATCGAGTCTTAGAGAACTGCAATAAATAGTTTTGGTTTCCAGCAATGTTTGTGTCAGTCCATAGATTTGGATCCATTATATCCATGATATGCATGATGTATGTCTGTTTGTGTAATATATGTGCTTGCTTTCTTAAATGCTAACTTTGTCCTGATTTCATCATCAGGGTTGGGAGGCAGGTTGTTAACGTGCCATCCTTCATGGTAAGGGTTGACTCTCAAAAGCATATTGATTTCTCGCTTACAAGTCCATTCGGAGGTGGGCGCCCTGGAAGAGTGAAGAGAAAGAACATGAGAGCCGCAGCGAAGAAGGCCGCTGGTGGAGACGGAGATGAAGAGGATGAGGAGGAAAGCATAGGATGGTTGAAATCTATCTGCAGCTTGGATATTAGGATTTTATAACCGATTTGACAGAGCATATGAATGTATGTTTAATGTTTTTTAGTTAACGAAATTGAGTGCATAAGACATCTGTCTGAATTGAATCAAGCTGCTAATAGTGTTTGGGTTGAAAATTTGAATCTCGGCCCGTGGTTGTACACCTCAGCTGCGCTTTCGTAGCTAGTTTTGCCTCTTAGCGTGTACAGTTACACCAGTCGATTATGAATGCTCCTTCCCTCCCCAAACTCAATTCTGGCCTGACACGTCACGTTATACTTGGGCCTACCCGGCAATATTTGCCCACGTTTCTTGTGACCTGCCTTCGGCTCCGTTCAAAACTCAGAGTTTGACATGCATCAACCTCACATAAGTAAGGTCGAGTTTGACGCCACTTGTTCCCCGATATCCACCGACGGTCACAATCAAAACGCTCCTGATCTGCCACGTTCACGTCATTTCAACAATCGTAATCCTACTTAATTACAATAATCATCCAACCTGACACACCCCCGTATCCAATCACCTTCCTCCACCCCTATACCCACCATTTCATTTTAATTTATTAAAGAAACATATTTGATTTTGCTGCCTGCATCCCAATAATAGATATTTTTCCGAATAAACGGCAACGGTTTTATTAGACTCCGAATTATATTCATCCCACATGTCCCAACAAGTCCAACACGTGATGCTGTTTCGATCGCCCTCTTGCCACGTGTTAATTTTTCCAACACTTCCAATTCGCATACAAATAAGCCAAGTCATGTAAGCCACCTAATGGCACCAAAACGCACCGTCTAAGATCCCTCCACACTATATACGTGTATATCTATATATATAACAATAATAATAACGCAAGTAAGCCTAAATTGCAATTATTGTTAGTTGTAGCGTTACACGGGACGTACCTGATCGGCGAGGCTCCTTTTGTTCTTTCCTTCTCTCTTTCTTGGAGCTATATATACAAGAGCATGACAGTGAAAGAAACTGCCCAAGGTCGACTCCAATTTCAACCCAACTACAAAGATTTCTTGTTGCCTCACAGGTCCATGGATCAATCGCCGTCGATGGTGATGGAGGATCGGTGTGCCTTTGAGAACTCAGAATCGTCGATGGTGGTGGGGAAGTGGAAGCAGGAAGGGTTTATGCATAGTCAGGTGCTGAGAATAAAGGAAGAGGACTCGCATCTCGGAGAAGATTTCACTGAGGGATGGAATTATGCGAACAAGGACAATGGAAGTTTGGGTAATATTTTGCAGCTCAGGCGAGTAGTCTTCTTTCCGAGGCAGGTGTTGCCTTGCTCGCCTCTCAGAGTGGTGCAACCTCCGCAATCATTGAAGTAATCAAAACTAAAGGTTCGTAAATAGACGCGTTGTACCTTTGGTTCTTTTTTCTTGATGAGACCAAAGACGTCTATTTCTTGACGCTAAGAGGGACTCCACTTCTCATTTTTTTAATATCTGATTTGTTTTTGTCTTTTGAAAGAATCCGGCATGTTGAAGGCATCGCTTTGTGGAATGCGTTTCTCTGGGTCTGGGCAGGAGAGAGTTAACAGGCCAAGATCGATGACTAAGAAAAAGAAAATAAGGAGGAGCTGAGGCATGAAAGTGGTGTAGTGGAATGCGCATGTTGCTTGTTTTTTCTTTAGCTTATTAATGGTTTGGTTTCTTACTTAGAAAAGTTTAGGACGCACTACTCAAATTAGGATTAGGTGGAAAGCAGGCAATAATTAGATGTAAGTGGTTATGTACAGTGAAGGACCTTTGCATTTGGTAGCTGTTCCCGTTAAAAGATCACAATCCTCTATTAGCCCTTTATCTTATGTATGATGAGAAGTCGTAAGGTGTGTGTGGGTAACCGACCGCTTATTCCTGATGTCATGTTTCGTGAGGGTTCATTAATTCTTTCAATATAGGATAGAGAGAAATATATGGTTATGAAATAAGATAAAGGAAATAGATAATATTTGAGGTTGGATTACGTGTGCCTGAGTGACGTGGGCTTGTTTCAATACACAATCATATTATTAATTTATACCTATGATTGGTATAATTAAAGGCTGAAATTAGATGATCTGCAGCTATCAACTTGGGATTAGCTTAGTTACAAACAAATATTTTAATAAATTTTGTTTTGAACCTCTTGTAATGCTACTTATTAGTTTATGATGAAATCTAGCGTGAATAATATTTAGAAAAATATTTTATAAGAGATTAAATAATGATTTGTAGTGGTTAATTGAAGATAAAAATATTTTGTAAGTAAAGGTATACTGAAAAGATTCAGAGTAAACAAAGAAAGAGATGTTCTCGGCCGTGATTTTGGATGAGCGGATCAATTCCAAAAGCCCCAGTTAGAAACTCAAGAAATGGATTGTCCACTTGGGCTTTGATTCTTGCCACTGCCCATTTGCCCCTCATCTAACAAACAATATATATTGGCGAATATTTGAATCTGTACTGTTCGTCATTGGGCTTCAATAAAAGATGCGTACCATCTCTCATTAGCCTGGGAAACAAACAAGCCTATTGAGTTTGTATAAAAGCCCAATGGACTTTAGGCCCGCTAATAAAATTTGTGTCTTCACATATTGCGATCTTTTTTTTTTCACAAACAAATCTCATAGCTTGCTTAGAGTACGAATGTATGCTCTTTGAAACGTTAATTCAGTTGTTGAGGCCTTAGAATAATATCAATCATAATATCTTCTCATTAAGTAAAACTAAGAGAGTAGAGTTCACATATGAATCTCTAATTATTGATATCAAGTACAACCCATAGTGCTACATTCTCCAGTATATGTTGGAATTGATTATTCATACAACTGTGTTAATTAATTTATTCTACACGTAATATAATATTAATAATTTATATAATTTATATGAGTTTCCTTAATCACAATTTTAATTATTTCAATTATGTTAAATATATCTTTATTTTTTCTGAAACCCTAGCTAGCCTATATTACTTTTGAAATTTGGTAATTCTTTGTTAATTTCCTTAGTAGTATTTTCTTTCAATAATTGTTAAGTTTTATTTAATTTTTCTAATCTTCTTTTATAGGAGCTATACATCTTAAAACATGCTTTTGAAGTCTTCATGGCATGATATTTTGTATCATAAGTATTGCATTAATTCGAGCACGCTAAAAAGACACAGATATTGAAATGATTGTAGATCGAATTATAATGCCCAAGATATTGAAATGACGATAGCTGGAACAATAGCATCAGCTCGATGGAGTGTTCTTGTATAATAAATTCTGTTTTATAAGTTGAATGATTTATGATTTATATTTTAATTGAATAGTATTAATTCATTATTTTCAGATGTAATAAACTATTCGGAATTAATTTTCTTTAAATTAAAGATTTAATTTCTAGTAAAATTCAAGTAATTTACATAAGAACTTTTACTGCTCAAGCCCTTAACGTACGGTTGCTATTAATTGCGTATTGGCATGAGAGATTTATGTTTAACATCATTTTGTCTATTGTATAATTAAACTTACACCCTCAATGTAAAGGCACTCTCAACTGCGTAATTGAAGCAATGAGTAGTTCTACTTTCACACTAAATGTGGACGACTTTTCTTATTTATTTGGTCCAGGAGCTAGACATACTATCTCCGAGTTCTAAGCACATACGAAACTTACAAATAAAAATTAGCATGTCAAAAAGCAGCCCCATTTTTCATGCTTGCTTTGATCATTACTAGCTCTTTATCTAAAGAATGATTAGGGAAGAAAGCAAAAGGCACAGATGGATTATGTGGTTGTATAATTAAGATTACGACTGCTGGAGGTCCACTCACTGGCTAGTTATGGGGAGGATTGCAGAGAGGCCACCCACCAATCTCCTGATATTAAGGAAGGATTTTGATTTCCTTTTAAGAAAAGTTTCAATACCCAATCATGATTATCTTACCATTTCAGCGTACAATAAAGCAATGCCCCATATATACTTCCATGTGGTTATGGTAATTGGTAGGGTTTTTCTTTGACGTGTTATATACTTCCATGTGGTTATGGTGATTGGTAGGGTTTTTCTTTGACGTGTTTTGTTTGATGACAAGGAAATTGTGGTCATGACAGCAGATTCTAGCACTTAGATAGCACGAAAGCCTACAAAAATTAAAAAAAAGGGTCCTGTGAGTTTTAATTCAGATGGCATGTACTCTTTTTTCTCTCATAATTAAGTTGATGTGAGTATAACAATAAAGAAATCTAGTACCATACTACAGAGTTGCATAAAACAAGGGAGAATTTCTCCTAATCAACTTGCAGTAGTAAAGCATAAAGATTATGTGATAAATACGAGTAAGTGGACAAAAAAAGAGACCATGAGTAATTACCCTAAATTGGTTTATGCAGTGTTCCTACCATATCATCAATAAAGTATGCAAACAATAATTTAACTATATATAAACTGTTGAGATGTGTAGGCCATTACATTTACATGTATAGGGATCACCATATCAAGCTGTATCAAGCAAATGATCATGGTTTAGGTGGAAAATGCAGAGCAGAATCACTTCCTTTCCCCCCTCCCCCCCCTTTTGGTGCTTGTTATATCAGTTTATAGCTAGCAAGCGCAGCCAAGAGAACACAAACTCCTACTTGTGGTCCATAACTTTTTGATCATGACTTAGACTCTCAACGCCTTTTTGTGGTCCACGTCTATGGTTTCTGTGACCTCCATTAATACCCCTGGGTTTAGATTTGGCCCTCATTTGGTGACTAATTAAGTTCGTTTCTCTATAAGTTCTTCATGTTACCAATGTTTTTCATTGTTATTTTAATCTGTTTTTAGTTCGATATGGACCCTTGATTGCCATCTTTTGACTAAAGTTTACATCCTTATCACGCATCATTGATTAAAGTTGGAGTTGCACCTTCCACTCCCAGCCAAGAAAGGGTTGGAATGTGTGCTTTTGGCTGCTCTAGATTGGCTCCACTGCCAGCATTTGAACTTAACCTAAACCATAGTTTCTAGTGACACATCACATGCCAGGATTAGTACATTCATGTTATTAAAACATAAGGTATAAGGCTAAACTAGTCGTCAAAGCGGATCTAATGTTCCCAAAAGACGCTACATCACCATCAAATACACTTCATCTCCATTTATAAAAATACTCTTAGCTCAACAACAAATAGGCTTTGTTTTGTTATAACTTTTCGATTTTATACGTTTAGCCTCTTTAACTTTTGTAGCCATAGGGGGCCGAAGGGAACACAGGAACACCCTAGCTTGCCTGTCGAAGAATTAAACCCACCAATTTCCGGCTAATAGTGACCAATTCGATCTAACCTTTTAGATAAATTACTCATAATTGCGTTTATGATTCCTAATTTCACTAATTACTAGCATTTGTCAGATATAGATGTAAAGAGATTCCTTAAATTGATGTCACCATCCCCGAAAGTTTATAGGAGTAGAGGACGGGGTTTATGAGATGATTTAGAAGTTCAAACCTACTTGAAAACGAAATTAAGCACCACGCTAGACAAGGCTTTTGTTGTTAAATGTGGCATACAAGGATTAGTTAGAGTCAAAGCTGAGATGACGCATTTTCCTAGACGATGCCAAGCACATGAGGACCCTAAATTTATCATTGTCTATTAATGACACTAATCAGATTATTTAAGAAGTAGTTATAGTTTATCCTATCTTTAGTTGCTATGTGATGTCAATGTTAGAGAATTTGAGGCATACAAACTTTCATCAACCCGAAAACTAGTTTCAATGCAGCTTCCAAAGGCTGTCACAAGGCTTTGGTTGCATCATGCATATCAACGCATTACAAAAGAAGATAAGTGATTGATATGTGGATGGCGATAGGAGTAGGATTGTTGAGAATAGTTTCGGAGGCTTATTTCTGGACATACATTTGGTATTTAAATGTGAGATAAAACTAAGGTGCAATTTGAAATGACGGGAGAGAAAACGTTCAACTGATTTGGCCATCTCACCTACTCCTAACATGGCTAGTTTCCCTTTGTTAATTGTCTGGTAAATTCCATTTCCATGAACCCTAACTTATTTGCAAACTTAAGTGGGTACATGTGTTGGGTGCGATTATGATTTGTCCTAGTTCATATCTTGTGGACATGTGAATTTTCTTATTGCCATAAACTGTTGCTTGTCGTATTACTTCAAGTACTTTATGGTTTGTTGGTTGGTGCCTTTGTTTTTTTTTTTAATTAAAAAAAACTCCGTTAATGCCATTCTCCAAAACAAAAAAATTAAGGAGATATCAACTATGTAATATTTAACCCAAATACTATTCATATAACTTATTTAAAACGAAATAAAAGGAATGATGAAACGAGACTTTTTAAATAAACATGAATTATTTTGCATAATATTTTTTGATGGCTACTCGGACGAGTATTTGTTGTACCATGTAATATGTATGTGTGCTAACGTGGTTTGGTCTGCATAGGCAGACATGAATGCTTCCCCTAAATACGGAAGCAGACTGCGACAATGTTAGAATGGCAACTGGATAGGACCAATTCCAGGAAACATCTTCCCACGCCAATGCTAAATGGCCGATACCAAGAATAGCTTGTTACACTTATTCATTACTGAATATGTTGGAATTTTGTTTGAAGATGATTGATTGTGGATCGTTAGGTTTCCAGTAAACCACTATTTTGTACTTACAGTTTAGCGTCATCCATGCAATAGAACATGTGATATCAATCCCCATGTTGGAAATTTCTTTGGAATATTGATTTTAAAAAAATTGGCAGATACCATACCAGTGGTTGGTTGTGACTTAATTAGATTGTATTAATTGCCTAGCGCGAGTGCATGTTGCCTGAAAAGGAAATCAAAACGAAGGAGCAATTTGAGTTCTCCCAATCCTATAATTCGTAATTCTCTATGGAGAGTAGAAAATGGGTAGGACTTTGGTTCTCTTTTCTTCCTTTACTTTCTTGTCAAAAGAAAAAGGAAGACCCTTCTGTCACATATAAAACGGCTTACTAAAAGCGAAAGACGAATTATTATGAGATAAAAACAGAAGCTGCACTGCAACACTGATGTAATGTCAGTTTACTGCAACATTTTTTGCCTTCTTTTACAAGTTCATAATCAAGGCAATTCTATATCTCAATCACAACCATTAATTGTCATTGGAGATGTAGAATTGTTTTCATGTTGGTTCTGCCGGATTTTGGCTGAACTGCCTATTGCCGTTTGGGTCCATGAGTCTGCTGCTGTTGGTGATGATTCTAACGCGAAGATACCTGCAAAACAATAGAAGGCACGTCGGGGGTTGTGTCCCGATAAGCCCCT
>JANIJH010000008.1:16192730-16216105 GCA_024520975.1 Erythroxylum areolatum
GTCCCATTAACCTTATGTTTCCATTTTCCTTTTCCTCTGCCCTTTTTTTTTTTTTTGGGAATGATGATGACAGTTGTAGATATGGGAAATATGAGGACTTCATGAATGTTGCCAATACCTCATCTCCACTCCAACTTATGGGGGTAGGAAAAATTTATATCTTCAATATATCTAATGGTTCATAAGCCTGTTATGTCTATCATTCATCTGGTTGTTGGTGCTCTATTAACTTTACCCTCCACCTTTTTCTGTAAGTGATTACTTTAATATTGTAACAATAAAAAGCAACCCAGAAACATGTTTAGAAAGTTTTTTTTGTTATCACGGTCACTCTTTCCATTGCATGTGTTATTGTTAAGCTGATGTGAGATAAAGACCATCCTTTTCTTTTTCTTTTGCTTTTGTATTTAGAAAAGTAATATATGAGTTGAGTTTAAAGTTCTATTAGATGTGTAAAGTAAACGCATGCAATTCAAAAGTGAAGGTCATGAATGCGCATGGAAAGGGCCCGGCTATCTATCAATTATAGATTTTGAAGTTACTAATGTTTTTCCTTTTATCTAAGTGATTAGATGGCACAGTAATTGATCTGTCATAAAGGAAAACCAAGAAGTTTCCTACCTTCTAATTCACTGTGCACAGTGAATAAAAAGAGGAGTGACTCCAGAAGAGAAAAAAGGGGGGAAAAAAGTGGCAGAGAACATATGCAGAAATAGATTCCTGGTGCTGGGGTCCTAAAGAAAAATGGATTAAACAGTGTTGATTCAAAAGATAATATCATAGCAGAGGTGATTTATCATGTCAGTCTGCAGTGTCTCAGTCTCATTATATGAGCCCGCCTGCAACTTTTGCTGATATTAGGCAGTGATTCGGCCGTATGTGCCTCAACAATACTTTGACGATAAATGGCAGAAAATGTCTGGGAGTTATAATTTCTTCATATGTGGGTGGAAATGCCTCCGGAAAAGAACATGAACTAATTTTTTTCTTGCTGTCTCTTTACTTGTTGATTTTACAAGGATTTGTTAATTTTTTTACAGCAGGATCATTTACCTTCCAACTGAGGGGTTATGTGAGAGCTTAAATTGTCTTTGCATAGGCTTAATTAATTAGATTTCAGCACCTCTCTCTCTGACTCTGAGCTTGACAGTGTCTTGCTTTTGTTTTCAAAGTATAAGTTGAGTTGAGGCTACAGTATAAGTATTGTCTAGTAGCCATGAAAGGGTCCCATTTTTCTGACAGTACTATCCCAGCATTTTCTGGCCTTATGGGGTTGGCATTCTGATATAAGGCAATGGAAGGCATCAGCAAAACTTTAGAGACACTGAAACTCTCCGGTGCTGAATTCTGTCATAAAAAGCCAAATGGGTGCGCAGGGTCGTCAATCTTTGAAACTTGAGACTGGTTTTCACAATTGGTCCTAGGAAGAGTACACTGATGGGTCCATCAAGACGTACCTTTTGCCCTTTCCAATTGCTGCTGCCAACAATTTTATTGATGCCACCGAGACCGAGCAAGAAAATTGAGCTTTCCCTCGTATAATTGCAGTTCTTCTATTATATTTTCCAACCCCAACTCCTCTCCTACAAACTATCAATCAACATACAGTTGTTCTTACTGCTAATAATACCTCTTCAAACTTTTTCGTTCTAACACTAGGATCCAGGTAGAGTTTCTTCTTTATTTTTTTTGAAAAGGCTTATTTTAAACAATCTTTGCTTTTATTTTCCTAATTAAAAATAGTTTTATTAATTTTGATATATAAGACAAGGTAAAAGATAATCTTTTTTGTCTTTAAAAATATTGCACTTTTAACGTTAGAAATACTAAAAATAATTTTTATTCCATTTTTATCAAATCATTTTAACACTATTAATTAAAGTCGGGTTAGCACAATTAAAAGTTAATTACGCAAGTCTATGTTGAAAATAATAAAACAAAACTTGTTTTACTTTTACCTAAGTTTAGGACCATTTCAGGCCCAGCCAATTCCTACATGATCTTGGGCTTGGATGAAACCCATATCCAACTAAATACTTAATGTTGGGAGTCTTTTCGTTCAATAAAATGCCAACTAAAGCTTCAAAAAGCCAAGAAACCAAATATTTATGGATAACCCTTAAGGTGGGTGAATTAGTTTGACTGGAGCGTATTATATTGTCCTGTTATGATGTTAAATTTGCCTGCCCAGTTGGTGTCTCAACCAGTAACTTATTTCCAGGCTTTCTTTCAAATCAAGAAAACAAAAGAGAATAGGCTATTGTACGGACTAATGAAGTATCATCTTTATTAAGTGGATGCTAATAAAATTCAAGTTAGTTCGATCATGAGCATGATTGGCCTTTTGCGTCAAAAGCCAAGCCATTGATGTTATATTATATATGTTGCGTGAAAATCAAGGGAGTACTGTATGGGCATGAGCTAGTACGTTTTGGCTTAAGCTTTCGTTTCTTGACTTTGTTTTCTGCAGAGAAGCATGGATCCCATGCATTTAGATTACGATGGGAAGTATTTCCCCCCTCTTTTAAATATACAACACCTTACGTTCGCAGAGTGGATTGAAGGCAAATTAATGTAGCTAGCTTGTATCTCTTCAAGTGCATGTGATGAAAAAATCTGCATAATCTATAGATTTTCATTTAGAAAATAAAGATTTGTGTTTAAAAGTCTCCTCATTTATTCAATACGATTTAACAATAATGAAATCAAAATTGTAGAAATAGGGAATAGAGAAACACTAATTTGTAAAAATACAAGAAATTTAACGTAGTTTGAAGAAAGTAGAGTAAAATAATGAATAATATTAGTTTTAATTAATAAGAGTATTAAAAAAAAGTTCCAACTTTTAATTTATTATAAAATTAGTTTGACATCAATCTTACACTTAAATTTATTATATAAATAGAACATTTTAACAAGTAAGCATTTATAAAAAAATAAATATTACACATCATTAAATTTATTAAAAATAAAAAAACAATTAATAGAACAATCCTAAATTTTTACCCAAACCTAGCTAATTGCCCTTTTCTTAATTGTTATCTAAATCATTTATACTCTCGATAATAAGTTATTTTAATTATGAAAATATATAGAGGTCTTCTTTATACCGCCATTTATATAGTTAATCATTAAGTTTTTGTATATTTTCTAAATCACATTCCGAAAAGATTATGTGGTTGGTTAAAAACAAAGTTTCTGTTCTCATTTGAAATAATCGTGTTGTTATAAAATTTCGCTGCTTTCCATGTTTGAGACAGTGATTAGTTGTTTGAATGAGAAACATATTGATTAGATATTTGAAGTTGAGCAACTCCAAAATAGTACAAAACAATTCCAACGGGGCTGATTTTGTTCTCATCATATGAGAGTAGCACACTTGCCAATGTGGTCAACCAATATCTTAACTTTGTAAGCTTCTCTAGAAGTCCATCTCCCTCCATCATGCATGCGTGCCTTCTCTTTTAGTTTTTCTCAATCATTGCATTAACTAACCAAGACCCTTTTTGACGAAAGAAAGTTGGGAAAAGTTGAGTACTCCTTAGTTTTTTAAGCGAGAATCTCAATATATATATATATATGTAGCAATTCTGTTCGACGACTTGAGATTGCAGGGAGGGAAATTTTGTTGGTAAGCATGCATAGATATTTTCTTTCCACCAAGATTTAACTTAATTCTTCTAAAAAATTTCCCTAACCTTGAGACTAACGTACTGTCTGTGGTAACTGATCAACTATAGTCAGGGACCATCATTTCATTTTGTCAAAAAGATTTAACCAAATTCTGAAGAAGTTAGACCGTTGGCCTCATGCTATATATATTAAAGACAAGTAGATATTAATTATATTTCGGGTCAATTAGGAATGAGTACTCTATTTGTTATATGTTTCAATTCATGAACACGTTTGAGCAAATGTAATACTACTGATTTTCTTGACTTACTGCCCACAAATTATTACTTTGAAGTGGGCAAGCGAGCGTGTGGTACAGAAGAGAAGGTAGTTGAGAAATGGCATTAAACCATAATTACAGAGGATAAAGCAGTTAAGTAACAATTAAAGATCAACTTACTTGTCAACAAAGTTGGTGCATGTGTTAAAACATCATTTATTGTATGTCGGGGGGGGATTCTAAATTTCTAATGCCCTTTTAACATTCTGTGACTTAAATACATATTAATGTCGTATGCCTAAGAGATGTTTGAGTCATAATCAGCACCGTTTGATCGATTTCGATTTTTCCTTTTCATTCAAACTAAAGAATTTTACTACCAAATTTCAATTGATTTGACTTCTGAGGGTTAAATATTTGCGAATCCAATTGGAATGTTTTAATCAACTGCTTGTGGACCTAATCCCATGTCTCTTATGGTTGTCCCATATAACGGTATAAATAATAAATGTACGTGATTATTTTAAAATCCTGAAAGATCCCATAACATGCTGTAAACTTGGAGGTGATGGTATGTATGGTCAAAAAGTGGTACCATAGGAATTTACTGATGTTTCTAAATTTGGTAAAGGAAGTTGATGAAAAGGTTGCATTTGCTAGAATTTGCCACAATTCCTGGCTTTGCCTGACCAAACACCCCATCTGTCAAGCAGCGACTTTAGTTATGCATCAAAAAGAACCAACATAAAAAACTCGATAGGCCTTCTTACTCAAGATGTAGGAGTCCACTGAATCATGATAACACATCTACCAGACTCATTTAGTAGCCTCCTTTTGGCTTAAAAGCTCCATCTTATACACTTGAGATGGGAAGACAATGAAACTGGGAAAAGAAAACTGACTTTTTAGAAACAATAGAAAAGCATTCGTATTTCCCATTAGACATGGTGGCAAATTGCTACTGATTTGGTCCCAGAGGGAAGGGAAGAGCATCTGTGGTTTTTGGTGAAAAATTACATATCTTTCATCATGCTCTATAAATGGATATGTGATGTGCTAGCTCTACTACCTGATTTACTCGGAAAAAACTCACATGGACTAACATGTAAGGTGGCTCTAGCAGTTAATGACAGAATATGGTTTGGTCAATTCTCCCATTTTCACATGGACTAACAAATGCAATGGTACCATATCAGAGTTGTAGTTAATGACACTATAGGGCTTGGTCCCTTTTCTAAATAACTAGCTAGTAAGCGATCGGGTGATGGTGTACTGGCTAGTAAGCGCTCAGGTGATGGTGTATGATTTTTTACATTGACTTTCTACACCCACATTCTTAACCCTAAGTACATGCTGAAGTGATGTGTTAACCCTAATGTGATCACTGACAAGAAAAATAATAAAATAGCGTCAAAACTCTAGATTGATGCCCTTGTTTCTCTTCTGCCATCTTCTTGCTCTTTGTCTCTCATACTCACATGAGGAGATGCAAGAAAAATAATTAATAGAATTGTGGGACAAGGCAGACAAGGAAATCTGAGTCTCATGTATTTTTTGTTTTCTAATCTTCAAAATGACAAAAGATGCTTAAATAATAAATATAATACATGGTACAAGCCTTATCAACTTGCTTCATCAACCATCAGAAATTGTCATATAATATTAAAGCTCACAAAATAAGAATAGCGTCGAAGTAAACCTGACCTTTGAGCATCAACGACATATATATATGCATAATCCCAGTCCAAGATTTGTTGGATGTTGACGGGAAAACAAGGTGCCTAGTCAACAACATTGTACTGTAACAGGCAGCAGAGAAACTTCAAGTACGTACAGATCGATCTAGACATTATTCAAATTCAAGTTGGGAAACATATATAAAAGCTTGAGGAGTTTAAATGGGATTGTGATGGAGTGGTTAATACAATTAATTTGCAGTTGTGTTGTAAAAAGCCAATTAGAAGAAGCATATATAGAAGATTATAGCAAGATTATCTTAAATCACGTGACATCGATAGGCACAAATTAAAAGCATGAAAACTACAGAAGCTGGCATGCCCGTTTTAGAAATTTCCCCCTAATATAAAATGTTCCAGAGCAAGACATGACACGTGTCATGTCGTGTATGCCAAAGAAAGAGCATGTGAGGTGAGGGATGAAAGGTCACGTACTTGTGTCCCAAACAAGGATGAAGAAAATAATTTCTCTTATAATATCAAGGCTAAGATCGTACAGATTTGTGTTAAACACTTAAACCCCATACCAACATTTAATCTAATACTAAAAATTTTAATTGGACTATAGGATTTTGAATGGATTAACATAACTAATATTAAGTCGCACTTGTACTTTGTGCTTAGTTTTTCAGAGTTTATAAAAAGCATGAACACTGACTACTGAAGACTGATACTGAACAATAAGAAGAAGGCAGGCATATCTATATATCAAGGGGTTACGGTTAACACAAATTGCTAAATATATAAGAATTGGAGTTAATAACAGTACTGTTGAGAGTACGAGTACTGGCAGCAGCTGATGCTGCTACATAATATATATATAATGTGTGGGGAAAGGGCGATTGTTTTTGTTTTATGAAATTCAGTGATAAAAGGCCCTGATTGGAGAGGATCAATGTCCTATGATCACATGGTATTGTGTATTGAGACATGCACATGAAGGCCCACTTTGTTAGCTCAAAAACAAACACACTCTCTTAGCGCACTTGAAATCAAACCCCAACTTGGGAACATGCATAAGGTGTATATGCTCTCTCTCTATTCTCTCTCAAATTAAAACACAACTAGTCCACTTCTTTCTCCAATGCACTTGTCCTCTTCACATCCAACATCGCTGTCTATTGATATTGTACGCGCTCTCTCTCTCTCTCTCTCCCCTTGCTTGTGGTCCTTCTCTTTATAACTCTCTTATCACTTTCTCCATTTCTCCATATCTCTTTTATCCAACATACAATTCCCTTCTTCCATTTCTTCCCTGCTCTCTTTTCTCCATCCAATCTACCCTTGTTAACTTTAGATGCCTTCTATAGCCACTGTAATATCTTCCCCTTTGGAGCTTTAGCTAATTCGTCTCTCATAGTTTGAGCATAGCCTGTGGCTTGAGCTTGAAAACAGACCTATATACACTCTTTTGGTGCAAGATGTCTAGCAGAAGATCAAGGCAATCAACTAGTGCTCCGAGGATCACTGATGATCAGATCATCGAGCTTGTCTCCAAGTTGCGTCAACTTTTGCCTGAAATTCGAGTCAGGCGCTCTGATAAGGTACTTAATTTTAAGTCCACCCTTTAAGTACTCATGTTATGCACTTAAAACTATGGCTACGTGAAGCCCTTTTTTTGTTCCTCTTGGCCTGGAATATTACTGGTGGGAGTACGCCAACTATATCATTCCACATGGAGGTAGAAGACAAAGTTGGGAAAATAATAAAAACACAATGCAAGCATAGAACTTTTAACACATGATCAACGGTGTATTACAGTTATAATAATTGCTTTCTTCAGATAGTTTGAAATGCGAACCGGACATCAAGGACAATATTTTCATAGGTCTTCGTGTTCTTATTGACCTAAATAGTTAACTGTGTATAGTTGGACCAAACTCTTACTGTTGCCTAAATTGGTGCACGTCCCTAATCTCATCTTTTTCTTATTATAAGTTGAAATCTCCACAATGACGGTAAAAAGGTGAAGGAAGGGAGGGTTCGTTTAAAAGATAGACTTGTAGCGAATTGGGTTTGACTTTTGTTGCTTCAGGTATCAGCTTCCAAGGTTCTCCAAGAGACCTGCAACTATATCAGGAACTTACACAGGGAGGTGGATGACTTGAGCGAGCGGTTGTCTCAGCTTTTAGCAACAATTGATGCTGATAGTCCCGAAGCATCGATAATCCGGAGTTTGATTATGTAATAGATGCTTAATAAATTGTATTAGTATAATTCTCAGTAGTGCAACTTTCCTACTATTAATGACTAGATGGTTTTTGATCACTAGATCAAACAGGGTTTTAGAGTGTATTTTAAGGTATGCCATGTGGGTAGGCAAGTATGTAATTTAGTTGCATAATAAGTAAAGGACTTGCACTAGCAAAGCCTATTATATATTATAAGATATGGTTTATAAATGTTTTCTGCGAATCATGCTAGCAATTAAATTTGAAGATTTTGTATCAGTTCGTCGACATAAAAATAGGTTGTTCCCGTCAGGATTCTGAAGTATGAATCTGCATGAATTTTATGGTTAGTGTCTTGTCCATTTTTAAGAAGAGCAACATCAAATGAAGGAAATATAGTAACAGGGTGGTTTTGTCGGTAATTAGGGATCAAGCGGCATAATGTCAGCAAAAAAGGCTAAATCATCTCCGGATCCTGATTTGATAGAACATTAATATTAGTTTGACTCACTTTACTAACAAGTCATATTTACGATCTTGTGATTCATAGATCAGTCGATGCTACTTGAAAACGATAATCATTCTCAAATTCCTGAAAGAAACCGGCTCAAAGCATCAAAAAGGAAAAAAGAAAAGACAAAAATAAATCTGATAAAAGGATGAGCAAGCCCGGACCTTTTCTATGTTGCAATCACTTTTCTAGGTTTAAAATATGGGTCTACAACAACTACAACAGCACATACTGCAATTATGCCGATAATTGCAACTACCATTATGACAGTTGTTTTGGTTTGCAATTGTACACCAGCGTCACATTCAATCAGTTATTTAAAATATTGCTCCTATCAAGTTATTTGGATGGAAAAAGAAGGTGCTATGTTAGGAAACATCAAACAAAATTTTCTCTTCACTGAACAGTGTTGCGCTACACAACATTTGTCAGCAAGATTTCGTGTAATTATGCAGTGATCTTTTTAAGAAGTGGTTAAGGGAAATGACATCAACTATGCACTTAGTATTTGATCAGTTATATAGTCTTATCAGCGTAAACTTTTCTAGGTACAAGTGGGATTTCCATCAAGCACGGAATGGAGACACAAGAATTTGGCTTCTCTACTTAGAAACTTTCGACCTTGTTTAATCATGAAGATGAAAGAAAAAAGGAGAAAAAGAAAATTTGACTTGGAGCTTAATATTCTCCCATGCCATATATATGATGACTATTGCTTGCATGGGAGAACCGTATGACTGAAAAGATCATCACGTCCACACGAATTTTCCAAGCGACCAAACGGCAGAAAAGGACTGAACCCTTGTAACAAAATCCCGTGACCAAGCAATATAACGTCCAGTGCAGAATTGAAAGACAAGTTTGGTCGAGTGATAAAGACATTATATCTAAGTGGAACAATGGCGGTAAAAAAGAAAATGTAGTGGTTACTATGAGCTAATGCAGGGGAGTATATTACTTTATTCATGAAATGGAAGTGGGGCTATGCCAATAAAATCTTGAATTTGAGCAGTCATGACCAAAGGTTTCATCCCTGCACCAATATTTCTCGAAAGAGGGAATTGACAGGGACTTGCCATCAACTATACTATCATTAGTTTTTCGAAACATTTAATTAGGTCCAAGAAAGCACCACGTCTCTGATTACTAATTAGCTCACTAATTAAGGTCAATCGAGGCCAAATGAGCAAAGATAATGGTTGGTAATTATTGAAGGAGAGGTTTGAGAAAATGTTGGTGGTGGTTGATTGCTACGGGGGAAATTTGGAACCAATTATGGAAGACTAATAATAATGTGCAATAGTTGACAATCTACCATACGTTTAGCTTCTTGTCCAGTTTCCTTTTTCCATGGATTCAAATGGAGGGAAAAGAGTCTGGCCACATAAACACCATATTCAGTTGTGTACATTGTCAACAATGCAGACTATAACTTATCTCTATTCATAGACTTCAGCCTTAACATTTAAGAACAAATCATTTTGACTCATGATTTAGTTGTTTTATTAGAATACTTGTCACATGACAAGGAAGAGCTCCAGATACACCCTAGAGAGGTGAGTGTATATAGAGTTGCATGTATATATTTTGTCATTTTATATTCTTCCCTTTAGGGAAAGCGAGGTTGAAGGGTGCATGAGGAAACAGAAAGTCGCCTTTAACATTGGGCAGGATCCAAGGGGGAAACTTTAGTTCACAAGCTTCTCAATAATTCAAAAGAAAACGCTATTAAGTCGCAATGTATCTGCACTACCAAAATCCCTCAATTTGCGCATGTGTTCCCTTCGTTACTTTTGCCATTCCACATTATGAATCAGTACTTTTGGCCTGTTCTAGGCAATACTGCTACCCCATATGCTTCAAATCTTCACTCATCTTTCTAGATTTTCGTACATGCATGTGTCACTTTAGCCGAAATTGAATGAATCTATACTATTATTACCCGTTGAACTAAATTCAGCTCTATATAATTCAATACTCAGTTTAGTTCATTAAAAAAAAAGTATATATAAATTAAGATTTCATTAACATTTGAAATGACTTTTAATGTTTTCTAATTATATTTTTATAATATTAGAAACATTTAATATTTTTTTTTATTGATATGTAGTTATATATTGTCGATTGATACCATCTAATGATAAGACTTACATGTCATTTTATAGGTTTAAATTAGTTTGACAACAAAAGAATAAAGTATAATAAAATAAATTAAAAAATAAGCTGCTTAGTTAACTTACCATTTACTTATTCCTTCTTATTAATATGCATTCTAATTACCCTTTTTTTACTAAAAAATCTTATTTAGTGTAACCTAAAACTTCATGAAAAAAAGACGAATGAAGGGACCTATATATATATTGAAAAGCAAAAAACAATACAAAAATATCAATTTTAGTGAACTTAGAAACCACACAATTGATAGACTTGGAGACACCTTAAATAATACAAACAGCCTGATAAATCTCACTGTTGCCATTGTGATGGGCCGCTAAGATTACTTTGTCTTGGAAGTTCTCTTAACCTCCACACAAGGATGGATCATGTCCCTTCCCAGAAGTTTCCATGGCAACCTCTACAACTTTCTTAGAACCGACACACTGGTGTGTTATTTGAAGCTTTTCAAAACTCAGTATCAAGTTGTTATGATAACTTAAAATTAGAATAATCACTTACCTCGCTTTTCAAAAATTAAGAAAAAGTGTGAAGGGGTCGAAAGTCGAAACCCTACATAATTTCTTCACGAAGCGCTCTTGTCTCTTTCCCTCGCAGGAAAAGATGTTTCAACTTTCAAGATAGCACGCGAGCGACTAAGTGGAAGTGAACAGTTCCGACCAAATCTTGTACAGAGCCAAACCCTTTGTTGCTAACTTTTTCTTAAAAAACAAGAAAAAGTCCAAATCTAAATATAAAAAGAGAAACCGATTCCTTAACTTACTAATAATTTTCGAACCTCGATTCAATGAATTATTTTTAACCATATGCTTACAGAATTAAAGTTTATATCCACAATTTTAATGTTTTATGGTAAATCTTTGTCATGAAAATATATGCTTTTGTCAGGTTGTAATGTCCAATTTAATTACATAGAATATGCTTTAATATTATTCTTTTTATTAGTCAGTTATACCCTATACATCCGTGACAAGATTATATGAACTCATTCTCATTGTATCAATTTTGATACAGACACTAAGAGGCATTAATATATATATATATATACTCCATTTATATTATTAATCCCATATGGTGGATAAGATAGAAATATAATCAATGCTATATTGTTAAATATAGGATATACAAGGAGAGAGTGATTAGAGATAACTCATCATTTGATAATACATAATTCCGAACCAAAAGTTAAACGGGTAACACAAGAGTTTATGGTTTAAAAGATCCAATTGGCTCTCATAAAATTAGTTAAAGAATAAATAAAATTTAAAAATTTAAAAATGATTAAAGAAGATTACCTTTACTTATTGAAAATTTTAAAGTTCAATTAAAAAAGAAACTATTAAATAAAAATTAATCAGTTTATTTTACATTATAAAAATTTATTAATTTATAAAAACTGACCGATTAATTGATAAACTGATCAGTTTTAAATAATAAAGATTATTAGACTAAATCAAACAAACATTTAAAAATTAAATTAACAAATAATTAATTTAAAAATTTTATTATAAAATTGACTAATTCGATTCAAAATTTAAAATATTAAGAATTTAGAGGATCGACTGTGCCTGACTTGGCATGCTTGAAAAAATCTGAAAAGTTTCAAATATATATATATAAAAAAATAAAAATGTTGCTATCAGTACAGTAATTGTTAGCTTTCAATATTAAAAATTTTGGATGGCATTGAATACGGTGAGTGCTCTGGTCTGACAGTACACAAGAATAGACCTCAGGAACTATAAAGCGGGTTTAATCTAACGCCAGTTGGTACAGTATAATTTAGGCCAAGAGACCCAGCACGTATAGAGCCTGACAAAAGTTACTAACTACTATGTGGAAAGTTCAAGCATCAGCCTCACCTTATGATTTCAAGACCGCAAAAGATATCATCATTTCAAATAAGAACCTCGGCCTCAGCCTCAGCCTCAGCCTCAGGTGGTGATCCAAAAAGATACCATAGAGTTGGCTGGCCAAAAATTCTGGCCTATTATAATACTGATAAACGATATCTTTTAAATTGCTCCAAAATAGTTGTGATATGTAGTTATTGTAAACTGTTTACTGTAAACCGACTATTTAGGATAGGGTTTAATTTGTCTTTTCTAGTTATAAGCCGTGAATAAATCTTTCTATCATACAACTTGACTTTTTAGCTCTAATGTATGGAAAAAGGTCCTTCAAAGTCCTCATGTATGAACAAAAGCTCCTTTAAAATCTTCTGATATCTTTAGAATATTCATACTCACGTGATTACTGAATAAGAATTTTTAATATAACTTGAGGCATAAAGAATTAGCATATTTGGTGTGCCATATCACATATTTTATTTTAATTAATTAATTTTATTTCTTCATTTTTTTTAATTTCATCATTTTTTTTAATGTCATGTCATATTTATATATAAAATAGTCACTTTATTTTATAAAAATAAGCATACGTACTATCGTCACCGGTCAAATCTGACAATGGTGCATGTGATGGTGACGATAAATTATTTTCACCGAGAGAGAGAGTGAGAGGGTGGGGACCATTCATGAAATGCATAGACCAAGAAACACCAGGAAAAAAAAATCTACCAACTACTGCGCCGTTTTTCACCTCTCAACAGTTGAAAAACGGTTGGAGCCCGTTGCGCCCACTCAACATTCCTCCCAAGGTGTGGAGCTGAAGATGTAATTTTGCCACCAGTCACAGTTACTGCACGCTCCTCCGAAAGATGTGGTTTACACGCTCTACAACAAGCACTGGAAAGCTGCAAATAGGCGTTATTTTTGGGGGACCTATTCTTCTGTATCCAATAATTCTGTATCTTCTGTCTCTCTTATATCTAACCCATTCATTATTTATTGGATACAGAGGATCTCAGGGGTATTTTTGGACATCCTGAAATAATGTGAACGTTTCTAAAACCAACTTGTTTTTCTTTATTTATTGAAAATATCAATTGTCTTAATTTTAGAAAAAAGAATTTGGAGATGCTTACTCATAATTTATGATATTTGCAGAAACACGAAATTTCTGACATTTTTTAATAATCATCTTAGTCTTGGACAATATTTGATCGTATAAATGTTCTTTTTTTGCATTGGAATAAGATTTAATAAATCTTGTACATGTATCCCTCGTCTCACGTGCATTAAACTGCGCGTGTGATTTCGACCCGACCTGTACTTGCAGTTCATTCTAATCAAGTCTTCCCTCTCTCCCCATCTCAGTTTCGTTTCTGCTCTGGTCGACGACGTCTAAGCGATGCCAATCTCTACTTTACAATCTTACGGGCAAGTATGAGTGTGTACATATGACCTGTAAGTGAACTGTGCTTTTGCGATTTTTATTGGCTCTTGTTGTTCAGTTTTTCAGCTATGTTTCAAAAGGAGCGTAACTCAACTTTTCCAGTTCAACATGTGTACTTGATGTCTCTCCTCTAATACCCAGCTCCAAAAACTCCATCTTTTTAAGTTTCTTGTTGATATTCTTGTCAATTATACTTCTTTGGGACTTTATGCCTTTCTTTTACTTAGATTTGTAATTGTTCTATCCGGGAATTGTTATATCCTTTCGAAGTCAGTTATCGTCCCGTTCAAGGGTTTCATATCGGTTAAATAAAGTTTATCTGATTCTGAGTATTCTAATTTCGAAGATTGGTTTGGCTGCAATTGGTCTTCACGTTGACACAATATTCATGGTGGGTAATTAAGGTATCTACCAAGAGAACAAAAATTAACTGGACATGAGAAATTTGCATCATGCAATTGGGTTGATTTTGATGTTGCATCAGGTATCTACAAGAGATAGGTGGTTAAATGCATTGGATGACGTGAATGTTATCACTGTGTCAGAGCTTATCTGCATTAGTAGAGGAAAAGTAACGGGTTTAGAATGGGTTCCTATGGACTAATAAGCCTAGTGTCTGCTAAAGATCAAATTATTATTACTAGATAAATAAAGGAATATCTGTTGAAATTTGGACCGTGTATGGGTTCACACAAATAAGCAGGGACCACTAAGGGTTATTGATCTTAGGGTCGTAAGATAAAACACGAATGTATCGTGAAGATAATGTATATTGTCTCATTATGCATTTCCCTTATCCGAATTGTTCCGCATAATGTCATTTTCTTTGCAGAAAATGGAGGGAAATAGGCATTATATAAGAAAAATGTTGGTGATCTCTAGGTACTAACGGAATTCATATTGCATTAGGATACTGAAAGTCATCTATAATTTTCAACCAGGAAAACCAACGTCCAGAATTTTCGTTGCACTGCTTTAGTAATAGGATGTATCCGGGTGGATATACTGCTGAAGTTACAAGCTTATCTCCCAAAGCCACTGAGAAAGATGTGCATGATTTCTTTTCCCATTGCGGTGCGGTTGAGCACGTTGAGATCATCAGGTAACATTCATCTTGTTGTCACATCTCCAAGCAATATCAAAGTGTCTGTTTGTCCTTATCATTGCAATCCCAATTAATTATTTAAAACTCTGATTAGCTCAATTCTTCTTTTTCTTAAAATCAAACTGCTAGAATGTCTATTTCTGGGATTCTGTTGGATGAATTTCAGATGGGCCATTTTAACCAGGACTTTTTAGGAACATGTCAATAGATGAGAAAGAGGTGGAGGAAGAGAGGGAATGTGTAATCTAGATCCCAAGCTTTTTGTTTGGAATAGTTATATGTTGAGAGTTTAGATACTTGTTCTACGAAAAGAGGATTAACATTACCTTGCAACATGTTCACTGATTATAGGGAGTAAAACTAAAATGTTAAACTGTCTTTTATTGCCATCAAATGTGAAATGCTGTCAACAGCTTTGATTGTGATCCATTTTGCTAACTGGAAGGCATTTTCCTTTGACCATGCTCATAACTTATTTATCTTTCAAATCATTCCGTTCTTCATGGATACAGATCTGGTGAGTATGCTTGTACTGCATATGTGACATTTAAAGACTCATATGCTCTTCAGACAGCAGTCCTGCTCAGTGTAAGTTACTTACTGTTTCTAGTTAGAAAATAACTTCATAAATGTAGGAATTCATTTTTCTGATCCATTTCATGTCCTAAGTTACCTGGATGCCTCTCATCTCATCTTCTTTGGCTTAGCTAAGCTAGATTCCATATACATATAGATTAGCTTAAATAGTGCCAACGATGCTTCTCATCCACTACTTTCCTAGCTTGCAAGAGTGGTAAATGCACAAGTTTTTTTTTTCCTCACATCTATTTATAAACAATTTCTCACTGGTAATTCTGCCTCATGCTGATTATGAGATTTTTCTGTTTTCCGGGGTTTGATGTTTAACTTTTGACATGTCTATAGCATCTCCCAGTCTCGTAATGCTCAGATTTAAAAAAGACTCAAGCAGAACTTAATAATTGATGTTTACAGAACTGACTTTCTCAAGATACGATACAGTTTATGGAACAGACGTAATTTGTTCTGATATGATGGGCCAGAATCACCATTCGATTGATAATTCTATATGAACATCTGCTCATGTTACTTGGAAACTGTCATATTTGCTTGGTTTAAAATTTATAATTTCCCTTTCAATTAAGCACTAGGAAAATTTTTTTTCTTTCTTTAATTTCCCTTTTTTCTTTAGATCTCTTCATTTGCATGTTAAGGTTCGTCTGAGATTTTGATTGATTATGCTAGTGACTTGAAGTCTTCTGTTTCTAGTCACTAATAAACAAGAAATGGGACTTGTATTTTCCTTTCATATTTCTTTTTTTCCCTTCAATAACTTTTTTTAAAAAGTTTGATCTGTAACTCAGTTCTAAAATTAAGTCTTCAGCGTCTAAGTTGTGTTGAAATACCTCTTTACTTGAATGAATCAAGTTCTGTCATTGAGAACCGTTTCTCTAGCAGTATTTTGGCAGTTGATATGCTCATATTTTTGTAATCATGTTTTAGGGAGCTACAATTGTTGACGAGCGTGTTTGTGTAACACCCTGGGTAACTTATATAGATGAATCTGATCCTTGGAGGAATACCACATGGCAAGTTGAAGATGATGTTAGATCATCGGTATGGAGTAATAATTTTACGACAGTGATGTGTTTTTGTTTTTTGTTTTTTTCCAGAACTCAATTATTCAAACATAAGCTTGTATGCAGTTATTGGAATTGAAGATGCCAAAGCGTATAGGTTTCCTATATTATATTCACATCTAGAGTATTATTTGATCTTAAGAATATCTAATCGCAATCCATGAGCAGGGGATTCATGTAAGGCAGTTTGTTTCTACCCCTGGAGAGGCTGTAACAGTGGCTCAAGAAGTTGTCAAAACAATGCTAGCCAAGGGATATGTTTTGGGGAAAGATGCATTGATCAAGGCTAAAGCTTTTGATGAATCGCACCATGTCTCAGCCACTGCAGCAGCCAAGATTGCGCAATTTAGCAAAAATATTGGCCTCACTGACAAGATAAACGCAGGCATGGAAACTGCAAAGTCAGTGGACGAGAAGTATCATGTTTTGGATGTTACTAAATCCGCTGCATCAGTCACTGGCACAGCAGCCGTATCTGTAGCTAAATTCACAGGGAAAACAGCCGTTGCAGCTGCTAATGCCGTAGTAAACAGTACTTACTTTGCCAAGGGAGCTCTCTGGGTTTCAGATGTTTTAACACGTGCAGCTCAATCTGCAGCCGAATTGGGCAACAAAGCTGGAAAATAAGTTGGACTTTAGCCACAAATGAACAAGATGCTATTTGTTGTTTTCTTTAGTTTGTACAATAAATAATCTCTTGTTATATGGCAGCCTAGTTTTGCAAATTCTTTGTTGGCGAATTAGCGTTCAAAGGTCGGCCCTGCTGGGTTTTTCCTTAGATGTTCATTTGCAACAGTTAATTGTTTCATCTCTTTAGATGACTGATGAAGCATTTCGTAATGGAACATAATTACAATTTGCTTCTCTGGTCCGCTTTGTTGCAAACTGGTTAACAGGCCAGCAGATAGGTAAGGTGTAACACACCACTACCATAGAGCATATATTCAAACATTAAGAGGAAATCCGAGAACATACCCTATAAGAATGCATGATAGAGCAATCATATTTACTTATTATGGCATCACAAAAACACAAGTATTTGAAACGATCAACTTTTTCCGTTTTATTAGCAAAACATAACTTACATCGTAGCATTACATTTCACACTTCATATATTTATATTAAAAAAACATCTGTGAGTTCATTGTTCTATACAAAATGTTCTACATGAAATGAGAAACTAAACAAACACATTTTATCTAAACTCCTCAGTATTAACTAATCAGACCTTTGAGCCATTTCTTGTTCCAAATATTGATAATACTAGACTTCAACTAGATTGCTTTAGAAGCTAGGTCTCCTCATTACCTAAAAATCAACGTTGCAATTTTGATAAATTTTGCGAACTCAATGAGTGAACCATTATCAATGTGCTCACTCAAAACAAAACATAAACATCACGAGTATATAACACAGGTCAATCAGTATATCACCTCATGTAGAATCAAATCCTATACATCACATCATTCAGAATTGACTACTTGATCACATTACACATCATATTTTAATAAGCATATTATGAATACCAACATTTCATATAATCGTTTCAGAATAATCTGATCATTCATATCATCATCATGTACACAAACATTGAATATCTCTATAAATACAATTCAGTAATTCTTTACAATATATATATATATATATATATATATATATATATATATACATGCAAATGCACATGAGACTTTACTTTTATTTTTATTTTGTTGTGTCCGAGTGCTTATTTACTGTCCTGTATTTTTTGTGGATACCGGCCTCATTTCAGATACTATCCTGTACTCCTTTGTGGATGCCGAATTCATTAATAACTGAGCTTGTGACTCTTTGTGCACATTTATAAGCTTTAAGTTCTTTTCAGACTGGTCACTCCATTCACAACTCCTTTATCTAATTATGCATATTCATGTGAAGGAATACATCATTTCATAAAATATGCTATTAATAACTTTCATTCAAAGTGCACAGTCACTTATCATATTCATTGGATCTGAGTCTGATATTTAACATTCAATTGAGTACACATTTCATATTGTACATACAATTAGATAACATTTCCAATACAATCTCGAATATCAAACTTCTCGGACCATTAATGTCCGGAATTATCACAATTATATCAGTAACAATTTAGTAATTGACAATAACAAAAAATAATTCAATCGTAGTGAGAAAACATTTAGGTTAACTCACAGTACGCTCCATATAAGCTATTGTCTTGACGATCCGGTAATATCTAGATATGGATGCTTAATTTGTGCTTCTATATCATGTAATACACACATATTTATACATTACTAACTTGTTTAATCAAATGAGTACTCAATCATATACTTGTATATGTGTTATGTTCAATACATGCTCAATTGACTATCCTGGGTATGTATTCTTATTCACAATTCTTGATCATTCAAAAATCACAACTTGTATATTACCAGTTTGCAATTGGGTTTGTACCTTTAAGTTAGCTTGATTCAATCCAAATTCATCAACCATACTTTACACTTATCCTTCAATATTTTCATGATAAAAAAGTCTCTCATAATCCACACACAATTGTTACTTTAAATTTGGAATTTCAGCAAGCTAGATCTATACATTCACCAAAATTTTTCTAGCAATATATATTCATACATTTACACCCAATTCTCATTCATAATTACCCCATGTTCTTCAATGCTTATTCATCCATACCTTATACACATTACTCATGTCCTTAAGATTATGTTTGTATTAAAAGAACTCATTTATTCCTTTAACAAATCAAAATTTCTAGATTTGAACTCAACAACATCAAAACAGTCTATTCTCTAGGTTATGACATCAATTAACTACATAAACTTATCAAGCTCTTAACCAATTAATCAAGCCACAATCTAGGCTCATTCTTAGCCTTAATCAAGTCCAATTATACCAATTTAGAGTGAAATTTCTCAGCTGGTTCAATGTGTACATAAGGTTGAAATTAAAATTCTAGAATTTGTCATCAACATCACTAATGTATGTAACTTTACTACCATCAATACTTCACGAATTTTACAAGCTTAGAGACATCAATAACACCTGAAATTGTCTAGATTTCTTGTCCTTTAAGGTTATTTCATTTCAAGTTAATTTAACTTCTTTTTTGGTTACACTAAGGCTTACAACATTCTGCTCACTTATAACATTAACAGTTACTTTTTACAAACACACCTGTAGCTTTAATTTTCCAGATTCAAGAACATTTCAATAATACCTATCTTTATCATGAATCCACCTTCATTTATACTTCAAATCTCAATCTACTTCATTCATAAAACAACCTAGAACCTATGGTTTTTGTACATCAAGAACAAAGTAGAATAGTATCCAATTCATGTATCATTTTCCAGCACACTTCATCATCATCATCATGTACAATCCATCCCATTTCAATCATCATAATCCTTCTATTATAACACGCCATAAAGATCAATCTTTTACTTACTTATCTAGCTTAAATTTCTACCTCAAAGATCAAGCTAATTAAGCTCTCCATGCATACAAAATCATAACAAATTCAAGGTGGGAATTGGATGGTTTTCAGATGGGATCAAAGACTATAACAAGAACAACTATGTTCTAATTCTTTACCTAACTTTGTGAGGGTAAAAGCATGGATTTTGGTGTAGCGATTTAGCAAGAATTAAACTAAAAATGCAGAGCTATGAGATGAACGCAGGTTTCGGTGGAGAGAGTGAAAAATGAAGATGAAACATAGTAGAAACTTTTCCAGCATTTGTTTAGTTCCACTAAGTGCAAGGTGTCATTACTTTAGATTGCTGGTCTTAATAATTTGCAAGTGCACAGAGTCGCTCGTAGTACCTACAAACCGATTATTCCAAGGTCGTCTCCCATAAGAACTAAGATACTCACTAATGGATTAATCCTAATAACTTGAACGAAAGCGACAATAAACTTAAAAGATGATTGGAATTGGGTAGACAAAAAATTGTAAATACTAGAAATAATAAACAAGGGTAATTTGATGATTTAGAATTAGGGCTTTAGGGTTTACCCATTTAAGAGATTGATCAATAGATTATGAAATTGATTGAATGATATGTTATAATAACAATTGAACCACTTTACTCATATTCTCTCTCAAGACATATAAGAATACCTAACTAGTTAATAACCATCTCTCAATATGATACCTAACTAGTCAAATTCATTAAGCACAAGTAACCACAAGTTATCAGTCTAGTTTGGGATATTTCTATCTCTGAATCTAATGTGTTTATCTCCCTAGTGCATAAATCATACTTCACCTCTTAGTTCATCTTATGATTCCTAAGACTGTATCTATGGTGATCAAGCATAGAGACAACAGTGAAATGCAAGAAAGACAAATATAACCTAAGAACTTTCATTCAACACCAATCAATCCATAAAATACAAATCTATCCCCCAAATAGGCTACATCCCTCACCTTAAATGGGTTTTAGTTCCAGAACATGATAACATAATCCATACACATAAAGATAATCAACATCCAAGAAAGAGTAGAGAGAGAAAGCAGAGAGAACATAAAACAAGACGGCTTCCAATGCTTGAATCCTTCTTCCTTTCTCCTCTTCTTTCCTCTTTTGGGTGCCTCCTTATGTTGCGGCCTCGTTTTAGTGTCCAACCCCTCTTTAGGTCTAAAAAATGAGTATTTATAGTGTCTTGGGCTCAAGAAATGTAAGTTTTTGCTAAATAGGGGAAGGCAAATCATCCTTGCGTTGACAAAGTCTGTTAAGCGGACAGTATATCCGTTTAGTGGACCTTCTTAGGTCTTTAGAGTGGAGTGGGTCAGGTAATGTCCGTTAAGCAAACGTAAGGTCTGTTTAGCGGACCTTTTCGGGTCTTTGGAGTGGAATTTGCCAGTCAATGTCTGCTAAGCGGACATTATGTCCATTTAGCGGGCATACCCAGGGCCTTTACAAAAACGTGCCATATTGACCTTTAGATGATGAAATCTCTCCTCAGAATCTTCATGGAAGTTGTAGAACTTAGAGTCCTCTTCGAAAGAGTGCTTGAATGACCTTAATCTGACATCCACAGTAAAAGTTATGCCTCTTGCCCAAAACTTATCTATTTGCACCTATTAAGCATTAAAGTTGAAATGTATGATAAATAACCCAAGAAAGCTCTAAGTCAAATGAGTTCCAAGTCATCCTAAAATTATATACGAATAATTTGACTTATCAAAACTCTCCCACACTTAAACTATTGCTTGCCCCCAAGCAAAAACAAAAGAAAACTAACTACTAAATCCTTAACCAAGTTATTGATTCCACTTTCGTAGGTGTACGGTGGCATTTAGCATATGTCACAAGCTTTTAAACCACTATGCTTCCATAATGGAGGAGTTATAGTTTTCTGAGGGTTTATTTAAAATGAATGATACCCACAAATATTTTCTTTCCATCATTCCACAGCTAATCATCGTCATAGCTCAATCCAATAAGTTGAAAGCATTATAGGTAAGGATTGAAACACAGACATAGGGTTACATAATACTTCATAAATTAGATCACAAACTAAGCAACAATAAGACATCATAATGCTTCAATTAATCAAAATCACCTGCTATGAATTAAGTCTCTCATAGAGCATTCACTTTCACTTGGTTGTAATGGGGCTCAGGGTAAAGTAGACTATGAAAGAAAGGCTTGAGATTTAAATATTCAATAATTAGTAGAGCAGAAACTACAAATATTACAATCATCACTGGAAAAATTTACTTAGAATGTGCCTAAACATCATAATATTATGAAACTCCATAACCCTATTAACACAATTTCCATCATTCTTTCACTTTGAAAACTGAAGTGAACATGCTTTATTAATTATTACCATTCGTTTTTGTTTTGTTTTGTTTTTTTTGAAAGCATGCTCTTTCAATTACCATAAAAAACACCCCCACACTTCTTCCCTTATATACCTATCAATAAGAATATTAGATGTACAACGTTTATAGCTTTACTAAATATTGAACAAGGGTGAATTTGTTTTTCTTGGTTTAAGGTTCTTTGGAATAGGATTACAAAGAAAAAGGCTCAAATACAATTACTAGGCACAAAGAGTTCACTAGGGGATTGATGTATACAAAGGGTTTGCTCTTTGGTGCAAGCTCAATCCTAGTGTCTTTTATCACTTTCATGTACATACCATAATATGATTATGTAACCTCCAAAAAAATGCAATGCAAGTTCTAGAAGTAAACATACATAGAATAGAAAATTATATCACTCATAAAAAAAGGATTGAGTGCAATCCTTTAGCCTTAAAATAACTCACTCGGTAGTGCTTACTCATTCACTAGCATGCTCATTCAATTAATTTAACATTATATCATCCAATTATGGCAAGGTATGTAATCAATTTAATCCTATTATGCATCTTATTTAAGATCAATCTTATCCATAATGCAATTAACTCATTAAATTGGATTATAGTGATAATTAGAGTGTGAAAGATGTACTAGCATGCAACATGCCTAATGAAAAAAATGCACAATTAGTTAATACAAATTTTTTTTGGGAATTGTAAGATAATTTAATACAAAATAGTGCTTGGGCAACCATCAATTTATCCTCCCCCACACTTAGAATTAATATTGTCCTTAGTGTTAGGTAAGATAAAAAAAAGTTGAATGTAATTAACGGAATGCGAAGTAAAGGTAGAGAAACCTCCTAAAATAGTCGATTGGCTAAATTCCACACCCTGTATTCATATCACCCATCAAACTATACAAATTATGGAAATAGAGCAAAATAATAATGAAGTTAGTCTTACAATTTACCAACACAAATTCAAAGTTA
>JANIJH010000008.1:16227057-16245515 GCA_024520975.1 Erythroxylum areolatum
TTTCATATCAAATCCGAATCGAGCGCTTCCAGTGGCGTTAGAATCGTGAGTTTAAGGGGAACAATTTCTATTAAAAAGCAAATCCTAAAGTTTCTCTATTATGGTCGGTTTGTGTTCGGTTTTGGGCCTTCCATGCTTGCATGGGTCCGAATGTTGGGCCTCGGAGACGGGGTCCAACAACAAATATTTCATATAATCATTTCAGAATAATCCACTCATTCATATCATCATCATGTACACAAACATTGCATATATTTATATCAATACAATTCAATAATTCTTCACAATCATTCACACACACACACACACACACATACAGATATATATATATATATATATAACACGAGACTCCATTTTTATTTTTATTTTGTTGTGACTAAGTGCCTATTTACTTTCCTGTATCTTTTGTGGATATCAGACTCATTTTAGATACTATCCCATATCATTGTGGATACCAGGCTCATTAATAACTAAACCTATAGCTCTTTGTACACATTTATGAGCTTTAAGCTCTTTTCAGACTGGTCACTCCGGTCATTACTCCTTTATCTGATCATGCATATTCGTGTGATGGAATGCATCATTTCATAAAATATGCTATCAATAAGTTTCATTCAAAGTGCACAGTCACTTATCATATTCATCAGATCTGAGTCCGACATTTAACATTCAGTTGAGTACACATTTCATATTGCATATACAATTAAATATCACTTCCAATATAATCCCAAATATCAAAATCCTCGAACCATCAATGTCCGAAATTATCATAGTTATATCAGCAACAATTTAGTAATTGGCAATAATAAAAAAATTAATCATAGTGATAAAACATTTAGGTTAACTCACAATACACTCTAGATAATTGTCTTGACGATCTAGCAATGTCTGGATATGGAAGATCAGTTTGTGCTTCTATATTATGTAATACACACATGTTTACACATTACTACTTGTTTAATCAAATGAGTACTCAATCATACACATGTATAAGTGTTATGTTCAATGCATGCTCTATTGACTATCCCGATTATGTATCCATAATTCTTGACCTTTCAAAAATCATAGCTTGTATATTACCGCTTTGCAATAGGGTTTGTACCTTTAAGTTAGCTTGATTCAATCCAAATTCATCAACCATACTTTACACTTATCCTTCAATATTTTCATGATCAAAAAGCCTCTCATAATCCACAACAATTGTTACTTTAAATCTGAAATTTCAGCAAGCTAGATCTATACATTCACCAAACTTTTTCCAGCAATATATATTCATACATTTACCCAATCCTCATTCATAATTACCCCATGTTCTTCAATGCTCATTCATCCATACCTTATACACATTACTCATGTCCTTAAGATCATGTTTTCATTAAAAGAACTCATTTATTCCTTTAACAAATCAAAATTTTCAGATTTTAACTCAACCACATCAAAACAGTCTATTCTTTAGGTTATGACATCAATTAACTACATAAACTTATCAAGCTCTTAACCAATTAGTCAAACAACAATCTAGGCTCATTCCTAGCCTTAATCAAGTCCAAATATACCAATTTAGAGTGAAAATTTTCAGCTGGTTTGAGATGTACATAAGGTTGAAATTAAATTTTCAGAATTTGTCATCAATATCACTTATGTGTGTAACTTTACTACCTTCAATACTTCACAAATTTCACAAGCTTAGACACATCCCTAACACCTGAAATTGTACAGATTTCATGTCCTTTAAGGTTATTTCATTTCATGTTAATTTAACTTCCTTATTGGTTACACTAAGGCTTACAAAATTTTGCTCACTTATGACATTAACAGTCACTTTTTACAAACACACCTACAACTCTAATTTTCCAGATTCAAGAACACTTCAATAACACCTATCTTTACCATGAATCCACCTTCATTTATACTTCAAATCTCAATCTAATTCATTTATAAAACAATCTAGAACCTACGATTTTTATATATCAAGAACAAAGCAGAATAGTATCCAATTCATGTATCATTTTCCAACACATTTCATCATCAACATCATATACAATCCATCCTAATTCAATCATCATAATCCTTCTATTATAACATGCCATAAAGATCAATCTTTTGCTTACTTGTCTAGCTAAAATTTCTACCTCAAAGATCAAACTAATTCAACTCTCCATGCATGCAAAATCATCACAAATTCAAGGTGAAAATTGGATGGCTTTCGACTAGGATCAAAGACTATAACAAGAACAACTATGTTCTGATTCTTTACCTAACTTTGTGAGGGTAAAAGCATGGATTTTGGTATAACCATTTAGTAAGACTTAAACCAAAAATGCAGAGCTATGAGATAAATGCAGGTTTTGGTGGAGAGAGTGAAGAATGAAGATGAAATACAACAGAAAATTTTCCAACATTTGTTTAGTTCAACTAGGTGCAATGTGTCATTATCTTAGATTAACATGTGCACTTAAGCATGCTAGACACTTATTCTCTTCATAAGCCACCAAATGTCACCTAGTTATTAGTCTATTTGTCACTCATTCATTGTTGCCATTTATCAATTAATTACTTATGCCATATGTCACTCATTTATCTATGCCAAATGTCAGTTATTCATAGACTTAATCATCCTATTTTTTTATGTGTCAATTTGTCTTATCACTTGGCATTTTTCCTAAGCCAAATGTACATTTTAATTCATCAATTTTTTAATTGTAACAATAAATTCCAAGTTTACTAATTATAGTCTACCAAACTAAGATTCAAGACATAAACAATACACAATTCAGATTATGATCATTTTAAACCTTTCACATCCCGAAATATATCAATTGAGTGCATATATTACCTTTGCAATGTGTACTAATTCGTAATTCATGTATGTGTGCTAACGATATATATATGAATGAAATGCAATTCATGAATTCTCAATGATATGGCCATGTGCAATATTCTAATGTTCTAATCCTTAGTATAGAAAACGAGCTATTACATAAGAGAATTCCTGAATGTTTCAAATACTTTCAAACCATTAGCGCAATTTTCCATGTACTAGTTTGGCGTTACAAGTGTTTGATGAAGTCAAAGCCAGAAAAATAATTGACCATGACCAATGTTCTCTTTTTCTTTTTTGGAAGTAAAATTATAAGAAAATAAGACCATGGCCAATTGGTTGCTATGGGTTGGAAGTGATGGGAGTAGACTCCATTTATCTAAAAACAAAATCCGTAGCTGTTGCAGTCATAAAATCTGCACTTTTTTCTTTTTCATGCTCATGGTGGAATCTGGTCTAAAATTGTTGCTGGTCAGCCCGTCAAGTCTGGAACATTTTACAACTGACTGGTTTAACAAACACACCAGTCCCACTAGCTAAGATCCCACAACTTTTGGTCATTGTCAAGCTCAAGCATCCAGACTTCTGTTTCAATTGTTCAAATGTCTGCATTTTCAGGAATGGAGGAGTCTAAAAGCGATAGGCCACTTAACTGTTTTAGGTCACATGTGAACTGATATTTAATTATCTGTCCTTTGATGTCTGCCAACTACTTAATACTCAATTCCTCGTCCGCAACCACCGGTGCCCAACAGAGCCTTTATTGTTCTTTTATAGTCTAATAACACAACCTGAACCAGCCATGGTTGTGACACTAAAAGTTGCACCTCTATCGCCTGTATTTTAACTCCTTAATTTGGGGAACTTGCACCAAAAAGAATGATTCACTTTCGTTTTCGAGGTGATAGCTAACTTCAAAGCCGTGGGATGCAAATTGTGACAAAAGCACGAATCTTTAAAGTCTAAAATAGGCTTCGTTGCCCAATTGGGTTCCACTTATTTATAACAACTTTCCAACTCAGTCGTGTAGGCAAATCCAACGGTATCTGCTGTTGCTTTAAGGAAGGGCAAAACATAAGAGTTACGAGTAATTGGTTTTTAGATGGGGCCTAACACGAAAGCTTGCCCCACATTGACGGTTAATTCTGTTGTCTCAGTGAAACTGTTTGGAGCGCTAAGTTGCTGAATCTGCACTTTGTATGCTCTCCTCTTCAATGAACTTAACCGTCACCACTCCAACCAGAAGTTGACATGATTAGATATGACTATGTCATCTAGCTAAGCGTGATTTATCTCTGAATTCAATGGTAGGATCCGAAATGGGAAGACATTCAGAGAGACAGATACCTGCATCTTTAGGCATATATATACGTAATATTTATTTGCTTTTTCATGCTATCTCTTGCTGAAATTGGAAAGACGAGAACAATTATGTGACTAATCAACTTCATCTAATCCCGCAATCGAGAAAAGGTCCCATCCATCACCACCCATCTGGACTAGCTAATTCAACTTTACAATGTTAGAGAAAGTGATATCAAGAGTCAATTTATCTCCATTCTTTAATCTTCTACTTATCTTGGAGAATCAGTTAACTGCAAGTCATTTTCTTGCTTGGCATGATTGAGAAAATCTTAACGTGGACACAACAATTCCTTGGACTGGAGACTTGAATGAGTTAAAATGGGAGAAGAGAAAAGTTCTGTAAAAAGTGGGTAGAACAAATTGCCGTCTTTTCAAGGAGTTTGCGTTTTTTTTTTTAAAAAAAGAAGCTTTCTCGTGGTAGCTGTGCTTTGTATCCCTCTATACTATAGACTCGGTCTTTCTGTTGAAAATTGAAAACTTTGGAGTTGTGGGCAATGACATTCATTCCTTGGCTTCTCTGATTACTTAAAAGTAAGTCCAAAACATGAGGATTGACCTGTTGCTCTTCTTTCTAAGTGCAACCGCAGCTACCCAATTCTGACCCAGGCTTCTTCACCTAATTTGCTTACCAGTTCCATGATTTGGCCCATTCTTTAATATCTGCCGGCAGCCACCGACTTCATATCCTAAGGTAATAGAGTAATTACAAAAACCCGTAAGGGAATCAGCCGGTCTATCACCGTCACGTCACTTGATCAACAGTATCCCTTTTCTTTAAAGCATATAGTTGTGTGATGCTTCCAAAATCAGCTCACACTTATCAAATGGAAATGGATTTTGGAAAATATGAAGAGATAAAGAGTCAAAATCATACCAAGAACTGAAAATAAATAGGCTATAGTTCTGTTGCAGCTATTGTCACCTTCGATGTGCTCTGGTGAAAATCTATATTAGATATTAGAGAAAGGTGTAACGGAACACGGAGTAGCTTGTTCTTTCAGCTATTTGATTTTTATTTCCTGAAGATCAAGTATACAAGACTCTTTTCATCCAAATTCCAAAACAGCTTTTTGGTATAAAAGTCACTGGGACAAATGACGGGGGATTGAAGAAACCTTCTTAGAGCACATTGTTCTCTGTTTCGTCTATTGCATTTCTGACATGAGCCACTTTCCAAATAGATACAAAAAATCCTCACTGTACAACAAACAACCGGCAAACGGAAAACCCGCTAGGAAAGTGGGAAAGAAAAGAAAAGAGAGACTCGAATGTAAAAGAAAAACAATAAAACTTCTAACCGTATCAAGGAAACTTAGTAACAACAAATGGGGCATCGGATTAGCCCATTCTCATTGCAATCTGGGCAACGCTGGAACCCAAACTCACAATCATCTCCTCCTCCTTCTAGTTCTCCATGTTCTTCTTCATCAGCTTCATAGTAAATTTTACAACTTCCTGAACATGTCTCACAAGGCACAAACCTGATATCCCCACAGGCCTCACAGGCCCCGATAGCACCTGGAATACTATTACTCACCATTTCACAAACTTCAATTATCTTCTCTAGCTGACCTTCCTCGTGCATTCTCTTTATTTCCTCAGCTCCACCTATGTGTTTGCTGCCTATGAAAACCCTCGGCAAACCTCCCCTAAACCCTTCTCCCAATAGCTCTCTCAACTCCTCCTTGAACCCAGAATGCATTGATACATCCCGCTCATCCAGACGAACCCCCAGGCCTTTCAATATCACCTTCACGTAGCAACAATCCTCGTATGTTTTCCTTATTCCTCGTAAGCTTGTGAAATACAAAACCAACTTCTCCTTTCCATGTTTGTAATCCTTATCAACAAGATTGGTCATTTTTGTATCACTAACATCTACTGTCAAACCACTGCCAAGCGAAGGAAGTTGCTTTGAGTTCCCCATGTCTGATGGCTTAATGTAGAATGGATGATTAGGAGATAGCTCTTCCAATGACTTCCTAAATGTAGAAATAACTTCTGTATCGAATTCAGGGCACCTGGAATCGGATTCCTCATTTGCCATTTGAAGCCACAGGGGCTTACTGTTACAATCCGATGGGATTGGACTATTCTCTCGCACTGTCATTAACTTTGGGCTATCAGCAACCGCACATGTTTCACGGGAAACATCAAAAGAGAAGCTACGGAAATGATGATTAACAAAATGGCTTGGACTCACATCTTCAAGCCCTGCCATCAACTCCCAAGTATTGATCGTCTCAGGCTCTCCAGGTGGAGTCATGATTGGTGTCTTTGGAGCAACTTTCGGGATCTTTCCTTGGATCACATTGGACCATGCCTTGGCTTCAATTAGACCCAACGAGAACACCTTGTTCTTTAACTCCTTATCATCCACAACCCCATTGGCACCAATCAAACACTCCTTCCTCTTCCACTCCTTACCATCCACAGCCCCATTGCCACCAATCAAACACTCCCCGCTCATTACCTCAATATCACCTACAGCCCCCGTGCCACTAATCAAAAACTCCTTGTTCTTCAATTCCTTGTCTCCTAGGATGCCATTCCCTCGGTCTTCTCCTTTTCCGGTTACAACTTCAATATTTTCGTTACTATCCTTGTGATTAGATACTGATGAATCTAGAGCAAGAGTGCCCAGTGTGGTTGAGGTAAGAGCAACCATATGATAGCTATCGCCTTTTTGCTGTGGTGGATGGACAACATGCATGGAATAGCTTCGAGGCACCGGCGAATACGGTGCTTGACAGTGCGGGCAACGTTTTTGCTTTGAGGTTGCACAACCCATATACGATGATCCGCTTCAAAACCAAAAGCACGAAACACCAAAAAATTATTATGTTCTAAAGAGATGACATTAGAAAGAATTGATTGTCATATCATCGAGAACAAAAAGAACATTCCTTTGTGGATGAGCTGAAAGGACCTTAGGTTTTGGCACCAGATTAGATTATTAAAACAGGGAAAGAAAAATAAGAAAGGAATTAGGTGATTCAAGAATTGTCTGAAAGGAAAGGAATTCTGGGAATCTTCATTCAATTCACCAATAGGTATTAAAGCAGCAGAGATAGATCCACCAAGAAAACGCTTCCAGAGCTGTTCGAAGTTTATATGGATTTCCGAAACTGATGACAGATAGAATGAAACTGCTTCATTGGGTAGTTTTAGTTGCTCGAAAGATCGAGGCTTTATGCGATCATTGAACGGAAAAACCAAAACCAAAAGGGTGACCGTACCAGAAACGATCAACTGCCAGAATTCATGGGAACAAACAAACAGGTTAGAAAACCTGAAATATAAACAGAGAAGGAAGAAGATAAAAACGACAGAACGGAAGACTTTTGGATTCAGAAATTCAGGAGGGTCTCGTGACAAAGATTACAAGTTACAATCAACGAAAAAACAGGAAGAGAAATCAGGGAAAATTTTCTGGAAGGAAAACGAATGGAAATTTGAATATATAGAGTCTAAGACAGAGTCATTTATTAACAAAGACCCACGCCACAACCTCCACCAACACAACCTGGCAGGCGCTAGCCACTGTGTGCGTCTCTCTCTGAAATTTTAGTGAGAGAAACAGGAATGTGTCTTGTGATTGTTGCAAATAAAATTGCTAAAAGGGTAAAACATAATGTAGGTGTTCGGAATGTGATGATAGTTTGAACAAAGGAACAGAAGTCAGAAGGTGAGGGGGGGGTGGGGGTCTTTTTGAAAGTTTTAATCATAATGACGTTGAATATTTAGTAAAACGCCATTCTTAATATAAAGTATATTTGGGAGGAGGTAATCAAGATTGCCCTAAGTTTGAATTAGTAGTTTATAGTATGCAAATCTAATTGTTGGTTAGCAGAAAATATCCAATAAACGAGTATTGAGAAACAAAATTAGAAATTATCAGAATTAAGTTTAATGAATAATCTTAAAAATTTTAATTTGTGGTTACCAGCATACACTTGTTCGATCTTTTCTTGATCCAAGGAAATTATTTTATGAAAAGTAGATCCAATTAAACATGCCTAAGGGAGGAGTCTTGAATCAGGGCCAGTCTCCCATTAGCTAAAGTCTGCTTACGATTACTCTAGATATGTGTATATTAGTAAGGACCTAAGAACATGTGTTTTACGTAAAGAAGTGCGGACAAATGAGGGATCTAAGGCTTGAATGGCTCCGCAACAAAGGAAAGAGGCTTATGTTGACGTCATATAGTTTTTAACTTTCAAGCTTCGCTGTGGGGATAGGAAATGGAGACTTTTCCAATGAAGAGAAACTTCAACGCCAAAACGATAATCTCCTCTTCATATATTCTCTCTGGTTGGAGCATTAAAAACTCCTAAACATAATTACGGCTTTCATGAAGTGGACTTTTCTTGTCTACCAGATAACCCTCCAAAATATATCCATGTAAATAACTCCAACTCTTAACACCATTTGGCTTTGTCTAATGACTCCTGAAAACTCTTTAACCTCCTCTCTCTTCTTCCATTACATGCAAACCTTGGGATTTTGAACTTGGGTCGTGGCAGAACAACATATCATTTGTTCTAGTCACCTCATTTTTATGTCTTATTTAACAACATCTTTGTCTCAAACTTTTATTAGGATCTCTGGTTCAAGCATTAATTAATTAGTCATAATATCACTGTCTGTAATTGGAGTTTTCTTAAAAAGAAGTCGTACGTCCTTGCTTGAGTGTAAGTGTATACCTCTTTAATTCGTTATCTTTTATAAAAAAAACTATAGGATAGTAGTTTCACAAAATTTTTGAGTTATTCGAAGCACGATTAAATGATAGAAGAATTAAATGCAACAAAATAAATCAACACTAATATTTTTTAATATGGTTTGACACACCTTACCTACATTCACGGAGCCCTTACCTAGTTTAATTCTTTCACTAACGACAATGGCTTTATACAAGGCTTTATTGAACTGATACCACTCAATTCTTGACGTTATCCTTCGTCCTCAGTACTTGTGAAAGAATTTCATATCTAATAATATGACCGCTTCGTATTAACCTCAACATAGAATTTCCTCAAACAATGTTTAATAAAAACGAAATAAAATAAACAACTTAAGTGATTAAACAAAATTTAACATAAACGAAAACACTTGAGATAAAAAGTAACTCTCCTAAATATGTTGCTTTATCAACAAAATAACATGAAGTTGTCTACCAAGAAATCTGTTATGAATTTTCGATATAGTCACTGAAATATCCCACACATAGCAGCCACAAAACATCTCAAATTAACAAATGTTTCATCACCGAAACGTTAACCCAATCGAGCTGTAATAACCAAGATAACTACTGAAGTTTTTTGCACCAAACTAACAACAAAATAGTAGCTACAAGGTCACAAAAACTTTTGAAATTTTCGCACATTAACACCAAAAACGACAGCCACAAAATCACTAAAGCTGTAAGAATTTTTTCACACAAAAACCACTATCGATGACAATAAGTAGCCCGACAAAATCACATAAATACCATAGAAAGCCAACTACTAAAAACTCACGAATTTACCTAGCTAAATCACGCAAAGACAAAAACAAGAACACAGCTACACTAAAACTTCATCAGTGATAACCAATCAACGAAGACACACAACTATCAAAGCAACTCAGTGCAGCGTGTCACCTTCAGTCCACTCACGCGAAACTCCAATAAAGATAGCAACATAAAGATCATCACATTAGTCCTTCCATGCACTTTTTAATCATCAAAACAAAAGATCCATAGTCTCAACTCACACACCACTAACAACCAAACAAAAATGACGCAAGGAGGGAGTCACGCATGAAGGGAGTTACTCATGCCCCATCACAAAATCTGCAGTTTCATAAATCTTTCTTTTAGCCCACGATAGCATCATATACACACACTGTTATTCCAGATGAGGGGTCACATACACAAAATAATGGTTCACGCACACACCCACACTGTATCAGCTCACCCACAATTTTCTCACTCACCTATAATGTTATCGGCCCATGCACCTATGATGAACCCACACCAAGACACCGACAAAGTCACATACAAGCCTCCCTCAAAGCAATAAAATATTCAGATCAAAGGCAACACAAATTTCTCTCCCATTCACCATCAACACACGCTAGAAAACTCACTAGATCACTCACGTGTGTAGTGCAAAAGACAAAGTCACAGTTGCAGTAAAACTAAAACTTGGAATGCTTCACATAACAACCACTCTAGCTATCTTACAATATCCATACCACAACCAATCAACCAATTCCAAGACTAACAAAATCACCCTCACAAGCGTATCTCACTACAGTCGAATTAATTATGATATCCATCCATGATCTGACATAATCCACTCCCACTTCATTTAAAGATAGACTTCTAATTTTTCTTAAAGTCTTATCTAAGAGTCCAATTCAAATAAGAATTATTATTTGTTTACACCTTATCTCAATTTGGATTTTTGAAGCCTTGTCTTGAAAATCTAATACTAAAAAATGCCAAAATTATATAATGAAATAAATAATAAAATTGTTAACAATCTCCCCCTTTTGGCATTTTTGTCACAAATAAGAAACTTCTCTTGAATCACATAATCGAATATATATATATAAGTGTTGAAGTCACAATACTCTCCCTCAATCCCACATTAAGTTCCAAAGAACATCCATTAAATTCTTTAAGTTCAAGAAGTATCCAAAGAAACAATAATGGAAAATTATCCAATTATCCAAATTTCTCCTCCTTAGGACAAAAAGATGCCAGAAAGCAAGACTAATAGTCACGGGGATACCTTAAAATTTCCCCTGAATTGAACACTAATAGAAAGCAATTTGATTTCTTCCCCTTGGAACAAAACAATACCAAAATGAAAAATGCCTTCAACGTGATCAATCTCAGCGAATAAAGAAGCATAAAAATCAGTAGTAAGTGTAACAGAAGAATCATAAGCATATAGTGCAGTAGTAGAAAGCCAAGATGACAATTTACTACCAATTAATACATATGCCAACATATGATTGCTCACTTCAATTCCATCTTGATAAGACTGATCAAATTCATAAATCTCATCATCAAGCATAGCCTCATGTACACTTTAATCAACTGAACCTTAGAAAACCTATAAATAAAAACTTAGAAAGCCTAAACGATAACTCTATCGAACCTCCTTTTTTGTTTTTTTGTTATTTTTTAATAAATAACATCAAGCTATGCTTCAAAAATGTAAAGCACACAGTTTATGTGCCCCTCAAAAAAATTCAAACCTAAGCTTATTCTTCGTCACATTATCTCAGTCATCAACTGTCTAATTGATTTCTTCATTTGAAGTAACTGATTTACCCTTAACCTGAACAATTTCTTCAAAAGCAGTAGCTAACTGTGAATACCTGGATAATTTGATTTTCCTTCATTGTGTGTTTGTACTTGTACTTGTACTTGAACCTTTCTAACCTAAGAGTGCTTTGGTAATATGGATTGCTGCTGGAAATTTAATAGAGAGTGTCTAGATTTCGGTTTTGCCCCCTTTGAAATATCATTTGTAATAACTTATAATATTTCGGTCTTATGTTTCCGATGACTCCACAAAAGTGACATGTAGGTATGAACCTCCGATTCTTCCTTGAGGTTTTTCACGGATATATTTGATTGCATTATTTTTTTCCATCATTCACCTTTGTAATCAATGTCTTAAAGATCCCATTTAATCTTACCGGCTTTTAGCAATTGGTCTAATTTTTCTGTACCTCCGTTTAATATTCTTATTCCTTTTTTTGTATTGATCAACTTCAATTTTGTTTCACCAAGCTCATCTAATATAGCAATTTCTTCTCTAGATCTTGAGTGATGTTTCTTAATGGAAGAGTTTTCCTCCTTTAACTTCTCATTTTTCTTACATGTTTGGACCTATTTAGCATACATTAACTTATAAGCTTCATAAATACCTTCCTTTTTTCATCCAAAGTATCGTCATCGCTGTCATAATCTAAGATTGAGCTTTAAGCTGATTTGTCTACGTTTTTTTTTCAGAATTTCTGATTTACTCACATTTTTATCATCGGTTACTTCTTTCTTGGTTACTATAAAGCAAATAATTGGACTTTTGCTATATAAAGTAACTAATGCAGTACTATTCACAACTTCTTCTTCACTATTATACTCGCTTTCGGATTCATTCTCACTCCAAGTGCTTATGTAAGACTTCCCTTTTCTCTTCTTCAAGGGGTTAGCACATTCCGCTTGCATATATTCAAAGCCTTGACACTCATGACATTAAATTTTCTTCACTTTTCTTTCACCCTTTTGAGTTTTTCCTTGTTGCTTGAAATTACTATTTGATGAGCTCCTACTATTTTGCCTAAAATTGGATCTATCCTTCTTCACTATCTTTAACTACTTGCTGAAATTTCTTGCTCTATATCCTCATTCTCATCTCCTAAGTCATTTACAACTTCACCAATCTTGGCTTGCAATGCCAATCCTTTATTCTTCTCTTGATTATCCCTCAACAAATTCATCTCAAAGTTAATAAGAATCTTAGTCACCTTATCCAAAGAAAATTCTGTAATATCATGGGCCTTTTTTATGGTGCAGTTTTTGGTATGAACCTTAGAGGCAACGATCTTAATGTCTTCTTAACCAGTTTCAGGTTAGAGTACTTTTTCCCAAATTAATGTGCTTAGTTTGCTATTGCACGCAGTCTCTTACGAAAGTCTCCAATGGTTTCACTCTTATCCATCTTCAGCTCTTCAAATCTCACATCTAACATCTGAAGTTTTGAGACTAACACAAATTTCGATCCTTCATGTATAGTTTGCAAAGTATTCTACACTTCTTTTGCCGATTCACAAACTGATATCATAGCAAAGCAATCTTCATCAACTGCACTGAAGATAACATGCAGGGCTTAAGAATTTCCAAACGCTTTCTCTTCTTCAGCCCTTGTCCAGTCATATGCATCTTTAAGGACTGTTTCTCCCTTTTCATTAGTCATCGCAAGATGTTTCCAACTATTTAAAACTGAGTTCCATGCTTTTATTTTTTGTGCCTAAATAAATACTCTCATTCGTGATTTCCACATAGGATAATTTGAACCATCTAATAATGGTAGCCTGATGATTGATGCCTCTTCTCTTATGGCCATAACTGCAAAACAAGGATTTGCATTGAATTGATGTACCAAGTTCTAATTCCATGAACCGCTTTGATACCAATTGAAAAAAAATCAATACCAATATTTGTTAACGTAGTTCGACACACTTTACCTACGTTTGTGGAACTCTTACCTAGATTAATTCTTTCACTATCGACAATAACTTTATACAAGACTTTACTGAGCTGATACCACTCAATCCTTGACACTATCCCTCGTTCTCACTTCTCGTTAAAGAATTTCACATCTAATAGTACGACCATCTTGTACTAACTTCAACAGAGGATTTTTCTAAAACAATGTTTAATGAAAATGAAATAAAATAAACAACTCAAGTGATTAAACAAAATTCATTATAAATGAAAACACTTGTGATAAAAAGCAACTCTTCTAAATATACCACTTCATCAACGAAAGAATGGGAAGTTGTTTACCAAGAAATCTGCTATGAATCTTTGATATAGTTATTGAAACATCCCATGCACAGCAACCATAAGCGTCTCAAATCAACAAATGTTTCATCACCAAAACGTTAACCTAATAGAGCTACAACAAACTAGATAACTACTGAAGCTTTTCACACCAAACCAACAACAAAACAACAGTCAAAAAGTCATGAAAACTTCTTTAATTTTTGCACACTAACACTAAAAACGACAGCCACAAAATCACTAAGACCGCTAGAAGTTTTTCACATAAAATCCACTATCGATGATAGTGAGCAACCTTACAAAATCAAATAAACACCATAGAAAGCCAGCTATATAAAAACGACGATTGATGATAGTGAGCAACCCAATAAAATCAAATAAACACCATAGAAAGCCAGCTGCCAAAAACTCACGAATTTACCCAGCTGAACCATGCAAAGACAAAAATAAGAACACAGCTGCACTAAAACTTCATCAGCGACAACCAACAATAAAGACACACGGCTATCAAAGCACCTCAGTGCAGCATGTCACCTTTAACCCACTCTTGTGAAACTCCAATAAAGACATCAACATAAAGATTAGCACATCAATCCTTCCATGCACTTTTTAATCATAAAAAAAAAGACCCACAACCTTACCTCGCACACCACCAGCAACCAAACAAAAATGACATAAGTAGGGAGTTATGCATGAAAGGAGTTACTTATGCCCCATCACAAAATTTGTAGCTCCCTAAATCTGTCTTTCAACCCACGAAAATATCATACACACACAGATATTCCATATGAGGAGTCACTTATACATCGTCCAAAATAATGGTTCATGCACACACCCACATTGCTTCAGCTCACTCACGATTTTCTGCACATACCTACAGCATTATCAGTCTATGCACCTATGATGAACCCACGCCAAGACACCGACAAAATCACACACAAGCCTCCCTCAAAGCAGTAAAATATTCATATCAAAGATAGCACAATTTTCTCTCCCATTCACCATCAACACACACCAGAAAATCTCACTAGATCACTCACGTGTGCAGTGCAGAAAACAAAGTCACACACGCAGCAAAACTAAGACTTGGAATGCTTCATATAACAACCACTCTATCTATCTTACAATATCCATACCACAACCAATCAACCAATGCCAAGACTCCAATAAAATCACCCCCACAAGCCTATCTCACTATAGCTGAATTAATCACGATATCCATCCATGATTTGACATAATCTACTCCCATTTCAATTAAAGATAGACTTCTATTTTTTTCTTAAAGTCTTATCCAAGAGTCCAATTCAAATAAGAATTATTACTTGTTTACACCTCATCTCAATTTGGATTTTGAAGCCTTGTCTTGAAAATCCAAAACTAAAAAAATGCCAAAATTAAATAATGAAATAGATAATAAAATTCTTAACAGTTCCAATATTTTATTTTCATCAACTTTTTAACAAAAATTTTCAAGTTCACCTGCGGAAGTGCTTGTGGAGGAGGTATTGCTTGATTTTCAACCTTTGACTATACATTTGGTGGGACTTCTTTAAATTACCTACATTTAATTTCAGCTAGTGTTTGCGCTTATTTAGCCAAGGCGTTTCATGTTGCTAGCTAGTTATAAGGCATAATTTGTTTTTGAGGATTGCATATAATATGATTGACAAATTTTTATGTGTTTTAAATATTTTATTTAATAAATTAAAAAATAGTCCTTACAACTACTCTTATTTGAAGAAAGATAAAATCTCTAAATATGATCATAAATGGTTAAAGATTGTCTGTAAAACTTGTCAATGTTACTCTTATCATTACATTGAATTTTAAAATGTTCTTCATTATTAGAAAGGACCTTTTTTTATAATAGTAGAGGATGCATAGGAGTTTTAGAGGATGTATTAGTATGTTAGATTCCAATATAATAATTTCAATTTTCAAATTAGAGATACTCCAAATTGTTGATTGGCCACCCCTATTTGGAGATAAAAGTGAGTTTTGGTGAATTTGGATATTATCAAGGGTCATTAAAAGACTGCAGATATGCACAAGATAGATAATGACCTACATAGTCGTGTAAGATCAAACACGCCTGTGTCCCTATCATACATGGTCGTGTGTGAAGATTGTGTAAGTAACTGTAAACGTGTATAGGTAGATGACAAGAGTCGAAGACATATACGATTATGTCCCAGGTATACATGAACATGTCAGTGGACCATGTGTGTGGGACCTCAAATTTTTTAAAATTTTTAAAATTATTTATTTTTTGTTTATTTATTTTTAGAATTGAGTCATTAAGTTAGTGAGCATAAGTAGCAAGTATAGTATGGCATTAATGGAGTAAAGAGTAAATAGGCATTAGGCTAAATGAGGAGGGGTATAATGGGAAGACCAAGACCAAAATGTGGTCTTGAATAAATGAGAAAGAAGAAAAAGAAGAGAAGTGTGCGTGAGTGTGAGAAGAAGAGAAAACGTGAAAGAAGAGAGGAGAAGAGAAGAAAATCGTGGAAGCTAGGAAAGAAGAGAGAAAAAAGTGGAAAGAAGAAGAAGGAAGAGGACTTGGCTAAGCTAAGGTAATCTTCTTCATCTTTTCTTCTTGTTTTGTTAGAAAAACAAAAGGAGTTAGGAAGAGAATGGGATTTTGTGTTGAGAATGAAGAGAGAAAGAAAAGAAAGAAGAACCTATTTTGATCTTTCATGGATTTTAACTAGGTTTTGATTTTTCTAACCTAGATAAACTATGGATAGGTTAAGTTAGAGCTTAATTTTATCATTTTTTATTTTTGAAGTTGTATGAATTTACACTTAAATGTTGTGTTGAATGAATTTGGTTTGTTTTAGGAAACCAAGACAACCTTACCCAAGAGCAAGAGGAAAGGCACAATTGAGTTTGAATTTTCAAGTGAAATTAGGTGGGTAATGTGTTTATAGTTATTGTGTGAATGGGCAATTGTTTACTTGTATGTATATATGTTTAATTGTTTGAAATGGAATTGTTGTGAATGTGAAAAATGCATTATTATTGTTACCATGGTATGTCATAAATGATGTTACGACATTTTGTATAGGCAAAAGAGGAAATATCTTGAAAAGCATGAAAATGTGAATATGTGATGAATTGAATTGAGCATGAATATTTGCTTGTATTTGGGCAAGATAGAAACTATTTTGTTAGTCATATGCAAGTTGACCTAAGCCTTTTCCCGATCGCTCGCTTGTGGCATATGAGATCCTAAGAACAGACTCATTTTGCTCATGTTATAAACTTCAATTTCACCATTTCGATCCATGGAACTCTCGAGCCATTTGTTTGTGCAATTCATTTGATTTGTCAAGTATGATGTATAATTGAGTGTTATGCTTTGACGGTTGAACATATATGATATGCTATATGTGATGACATAGCCTTTACTTTGAATCTATGAACTAGAATTGTCGATAATCTAATTGCTAGATTGAATGAGTTATAGATGCATATATATACATATACATATGCTTGATTGTATGGCTCATTACCGATGGCTATAAATATATTAGCCATTGAGCTTTGTAGCTCAACCCATTATTTTTCACTCCTCAAGTGCAGAACGAGAAGGTTAGTGATCCTTGCAAGACATTGGAAACTCCAAAATAGTTAGAGATCTTTGTTAACTAAGTTAGTGACTATATTTTTGGATAGTTTTGTAAGCATATCAAACATTGAGCATCCATATGTATTTTGTATTAAACTAATGATGTAGTATTGATATGTAACTAAAGCTTTGTTCAAACTCTATTTTGTTTTAGTAATGAGAATGAGACTTGAAGAAGTTCCTTTGTGTATGTTTATGTTTATCTTATGGTTGAGTTGTGATGGTTGTGGAAATGGTATGTGTATGTATGCAAAATTTTGTGTTGAATGTTAGGTTTCTCGGTTTCAAAACTGAAGGTTTCACCGCAGCGAAGCCAGATATTGGCCGCGAAAAAACTTTCCCGAAGTGTATTTACGCATGATTTTGGTAACTTTGTCGCAGCATATTTATCCCGAGAGGTACTCGAAGTAAATCCGGGGACTTCATCGTGGCGAAGTTGGACTTTTGCCGTGGGGAAGTCAGAGTTTTGCCACGATGTATTTATCCCGAAGGGTGACTTCGCTCAACCTTGAGACTTTGTCACGAAAAACTTCTCCCAAAAGGTCTATAGAAAGCATTACATAGCTTTGACATGGCAAGCTCGCCAAATTCTTGCCGCTGAATTTTACCTTTAATTCAATGGTTTCACCTTACGCTTGTATGGTCCTCACCCGACCGACCCCAAATGGTCGCCTTGGGATTAGATACGAGAGAAAAATGAAAAGAAAAATGATCAACTAAACTTCATATACGTAAATATTTTTGATCCTATTGAAGAGGAGCCATTGAAAGGAAATAAATACTTTGTTACCTTTATTAATGATGTAACTATGAAAACTTGGGTCTACATGTTAAAGACAAAGAGCCAAAACTTTAAAGTTTTTTAGAAACTGCGTGTCGTGATAGAAAGGGAAATAGAAAAAATTTTGAAGTGTCTTATAATCGATAATAGAAGAGAGTACAACTGTAAAGAGTTTGAGAATTACTGCATACTGTTGGACCCCAAAAAAATTTCTTATTGATGTTATTAAGCATGATTGTGTTAATTATGTGTTTAAGGCATAGTATTGGATAATTGAGATTAAGTT
>JANIJH010000008.1:16257397-16277069 GCA_024520975.1 Erythroxylum areolatum
AGAGTTCATAAGGAATCATGTGGACGTATTGAGGGAATATGTATAAGTAGTTGGGTTCCGAATACGGGATCCAACATTCCTCTCTCAACTCACTCCCTTCTTGCCCTCCACAGCTCTTCCCTAGTCTCTCTTCTTCCTTTTATAAATGCTCTTCCTTGTGTACATGTTTATCTCTCTATTTGTTGGAAACAATACTAATTGTTTTTATATGTATATATCCTCGCGGGGGTGGTGCAGGAGGTGGAGGGCATTTCATGATGAAGAGATCGATTTCATTTTTTGGGGTAGAGAAGTGTGAATAAGTGCATGGAGGAGACGATGATCTCTCAAATGATGGGTCACAAATAGGATAGAAGAAGAAAAGACTTAACTTGGAGCAAGTTAAGGAACTTGAGAAGAGTTTTGAGTGCGGAAAGCCTGAGAGAAAGATGTAATTGGATAAGGCTTTTGGGTCTGCAACCAAGGAAATAGCTATACAGTTCCAAAATAGGAGGGTTAGGTGGAAGACTAAGCAATTGGAAAGAGACTATAAAGTCTTGAAGAAACATTTTGATGCACTCAAAACTGATAATGATGCTCTTCTAGTCCAAAATAAGAAACTTCACTCAGAGGTACGTATATGTCTCTCTATATGCATATCTTCCTACAACAAATAACAAAACCAATGTTCATATAGATAAAATTCATTGGCTTAGGCAAGAAAACATATATTGAAAATGCATTTCCGATCTGAAAATTTCTACGTTAGCATGAGCAAAACAAGGGCATGCTTATTTTCCTGGCACTTTGCAACAGAAAGTTCAGAGTTTTCATTTTGGGCATTGATTAACATTTAGCTAAAAAATAAATGACTTTCGAGGTAGGTGAGTTTTGTTTAAAAGTGACAACGCTTATTGCAATGTATAGATAGAAATTCATGTTAAAGTGTAAGCTTACATCTTGAGAGTAGTTTGATATAATTTCTTATAGGAAAAGTAAATATTTCTATTGGCTCAGTCCTATGATCCAATATTAATGATGGCATCTAGAGGTCGCAACATTTCTTTAGTTTTCTAAATCCTTGATTAATCATAAGTGTTAGTGTCAGAAACAACTTACAGAAATTACAAAGCTTACAAAAATTTTCAACTTTTCAGTTGAAATATTTACATCTTTGAAAATTTGCATGCGTATTGCGTACTGTAAGATGAATATGTGGATCATGAACATGAATATATTCCTCTTGTTATAATTATATGACAACCCTAAAAAGCTTTCTTCTTCATTCTATTATTCAAAATGCAACAGTTATTGGCTTTAAAGGGTAGAGATCTAAATGAAATTAATCTCAAGAAAGAAATTGAGGGGTCTTGGAGCAATGAAAGTGATAATAGTTGTGACATCAACTTAGATATCTCGAGAACTCTAGTAGAAACAAGCCCAATTGCTTCTCAGCGAAGTACTAAATATCTCTTCTCCATCTCCAATAGGGTTATAAGCATCACTCAAGGAGGATCTAGGTCAGAAATCCAAGGACCAAAATTTGATCATTTAGTTCAAGATGAAAACTTCTACAACATGTTCAATGGCATTGATGAGTAGTAGGGTTTATGGCAATGGTCTGACCAGTATGCCCCATTCTCATTGAATCAATCCCAATTTACCAATAATTGATTGAACACATTCCATTTCACCATAACTAAGTAAAGATGAAGAGGAAATTTTACAAGTAGGATTCTGCCTATGAGATTCATCAAGTTCATCTTTTGGCAGTAAATTGGTGTATAGAAGTTACCAGGTATGCTTCAATATTATTTTAGCTAGGAATACCAAGTTTTGTATGACAACTTTGCTTCCCATACTAATATTTCTTTCGAAATTTTTTAAACTTCATATGTTGGATCTGTAGATAAAAAAAGAGAATTTCTTAATTGGTTAAGTTATATATGCTAGCTGGTGAGTGGGTTCTAAGCTCTGACATCTAGCATGGGCTATAAAATTAAAAAAATTACAAATTTTCCTTTGAACATTTTTTATTGCAAATGATATTTTGGAAGCATGAATTAATATAACATCTACATCTGTATTTGCAGTGAGAAAATTTTAGAAATTGCTATGGGGTTGATATTTTTAAAATGATTTGGATTTATAAGATATGCGAACAGAATCTAATGTCTTAAGTAGGTAGCAAAGCAAAATGTCTGAATAAGGGAGTGAAAGGTAGGAAAATGAAAGGAGGGAAGGCAGATTCTGAGCACACATTCCAATAGAGAAGAAGTCAAGGAGATGGGAGGAGAAATGGCCTTTATGTTTTGAGATTTTAAAGGAGACGTTTGTATAGTTTCATCTGACATGAGAAAGTAAAAAAATCGTGCACTGCACCCTCTTCTTTCTACATGATATCCATGTGACCTCTAAGTAAGAAGTAAAACTCTAGTAGTAAAGCAGTAAGAGAAGCGAAATAAAAGTATTATTTTATGGATAAATATGTAGTTCCAAAATGCAAAGTTGAAGACATAATTTTCATACCAATGTTTATAATGTTAAGTAGAAGACACGTCCTAACCTGAGCTGATAAAATGGACACTTGGACTTGTAGCCATCCAGGATATGTTAGTTTCTATGCATGTTTTGTACAGGGCACTTATTCTACATCTATAAAGTAATATTATGGGTACATATAATAGTTTCTTAGGTTTGCCCCACCAAAATTGGTATCTAAGACTATTTATGATAAATATTAGATGTCATAGATTGTTTCAAGATAACCTAGTTGGAGTTAATGGAGAAAGATGAATGCCTTGTTGAAAATGGAGATGAGACACATACGTTTTATAGCAAGTGAAGCAATAATGCTAATTGTTCTAGACCAAATCTTCTTTTCGATCCATCTTAAGTTCACATCCATATACACTTTGGTTCATTTGTTTAGAAAATATGTTTAAGAAGAGCAATATTAAAGGAAATACAAATGTCCCGTTATGTATAAGCCAATGTTTAATAGTGGACTGAAGGCAACACTGCAAAAGTAATCACTCCTCATAATTGTTATTATCATGGATTATAAGCAAACATGTTATAATTGGACCAAATAATATACATTTACTTAGCACCCATTACCTAGCTTAAGAATCACAGGAAACTTAATAGCCTAATCTTAGAAGAAGCTTATGAGTAGAAGCAATACATTCGTATTGATAGAGTGTCTATTTAGTGCTTGTCAAAAAGCATTCTCTAGTTCTCCACTCAAAATTAAGAACAAATTATCTAGAGACAATCATCTTTTATACTTAAACCTACTGAAACTCTAACCTACTTAAAGTTGACTCTCCAGCAATGTGATTACAGTACTATCTCATTTTCTTTAATTTCTTTTTTAATGATTATCAATACAAGATTAGAACATGCGACTATAGTAGATACAAAATACCCAAAACTTTTGGCATGTATGCAAACTTGATTACTTGAAAAATGTGGCAAAGGATAGGGAGTATGATAAACACTAAGCACATGATTTATTTATTATTGGATGGTTAGTACGGAGCACATATGTATTAAACCAGGTCAACTCGCATAAACCTGGATATAAATTATTCTATTGGTCCACGAAAAGCAATGGGATCTAAAAACATTTTCTTTTTTTATTGGAAAGTCTTTCCTTTAAAACTTTCCATGATATGGATGAAATTTAACCTCCGATCCCACTGAATAGTATATAAATTGTTACATAGTGAAGTTATTAATTGTAGATTGATATAGTAAGGGTAGAACAAATCTATTTGAGTATGTTTGGATTGTCACAATTACTAATGTGAGCATAAATTAAGTAAACGGTGGGATAACAAAAGCTAAGAAGTAAGATTCCTAAAAGTGAAATCCCTTTCTCTATCAACATTTTAATGATATTCAAAATTTGTGATGGCCTTGATAGCATCGACAGTGATAATAACATATCATGTACGATGTTTCCTCTGCAAGATCCCTTTTTGATACATGTTAGAACATGAGCATAGAGTAAGGAAATGTGAGTCCGTTACGAGGAATCCTATGTTAAACTTGTAATCTTTGAAATAAAGTTGCCAACATTTTGCAATTTTTTTACCTAATTACTAGCTTTTGGTACTACTATCTTCAAGTGTACCTTTGGTCCTTAGTATTCCATTCTTTTACATAACTGGTTTCGATCGCCATTTTAATTAGTTACTATTCATTGGTGGGCCCTTAGCCTTTGGACTACAAATGACAAAGGTCCAAGATGCGAGTCTTTCTACTCCTATTCCTACTTTACCCTTTGGAAAATTTGTTGAATAGTTCCATTATCTTGAAAAGTCAAATAAGATAAGAAGAGGTGAGGATTGATGAAAAAAATTATAGGTGAAAATACCAACTTTTTAATGGTTTCATGTCTGCATTGTGAATTACAGTATACAATATTGGCATAACAACTCATAAGGTGACATGATAATAATCACTTGTATGATTTGAGGATTGGAAAAGACACTGGGATTTAGTCATCACCAAACATTTTGACGTACAACTTGAAAAGTCAGACTAGAGTGCTTGTGCTGGTTTGAAGTTTTCTTGTGATTCATGTCTCAAGAGCGTACAAACACTTTAAGGACTCCCTAGCTCGCTCCTTTTCATGCTTGTAACTCACGTTTCTCTTTATCCGTGTCTTTCTCTAGCATACTAAATGGCTTTCGAAGCCCCACAAAAGACACAATCTTTACCTCTGTCTCACTGTTTCAATCTTTCTAGAAACACCACTAGCACTCGGGAGTTTACTTATGGAGCTTGCTCTTCACTAGGCAATAAAGTATGCGAATGTTGCTTAACTTGATGTTTAGTTTCTATTTTTGTTTTTTCATTTAACCCCTTTGTCTATCAAGGTTCTGAATTTTGTGTTCTATCGTTAAGGCTATCTAATTTTGCTTCATTTTTTGCTTTGCATATTCATTTTATAATCTGGACTCATACTGTTCTGGTGATGCCTTATCCTAGACCAAATATCTTTTATGGGTTCAAGTCATTTTGATGTTTTTCTTGAATTGTGGGCTAATAGATTGAAAAGGGGGCTAGCTTTCTATGGACTTTGTGGAGGTCTGATTTGGTGTTTGATTTTTACTTTTTAAGTTCATTGTCGCTTGTTTATGAGAGGTTATTATTGTTGATTCAAGTTTTATGGGTTTCTATTCATTTGTAAGGATCATATGGATACTATTCAAGTCGATAAGATAGCTCTATGAAACAAAATTTGTATAAACTTAACGTTTTAACAAGATGGATTCAGGTCCTGAATCTATTAATATGGCTAATTGGAACCTACGGAATAGAAAAACAAAGAAGAAAGATGACGAGGCTACTGGGTGTTGGATTAAGTTTAGGTTAATAAAAAACTGCATTTCTTTAGGGACCAAGGGTGATGCCTCATTAAGTGGCATCAGCACCCAATATGGTACCTTCCTTCTTACCAATTCTGTCGAATGCTCTATTTTTAGTGCGACTTTTATTATGAGTTTAATGCTTCCATTTCTCCTGCAAAATGTTGATTGTATGTTCTAACTTCTAACTTTTAGTGATATCCATTTATTGCTACATAAATGTATTCAATTTGCAACTATACCTGCTAGGTTCTTGCTATCAAAATTTTTAATTTTGGTTTTAACATCCCATGTTTAGGGCTAGACCCTAGAATAGTAAATTGAGTGTACTATGAGAAATTATAAGTACATTGAATGCTCATGCATCATTTTATATTCATAGACACATGAATATTTATTTTTGATACATTAAAATAATTATCTATACATTCATTGACATTTTTTAGGTATCATTGATTAATTAAAATGTGAATCATGACTTATCTACGTTAAAAATTTATTTGAAGACTATTAGTATTATTTCAAAATTTTTGGTAAATTTTAAGAAATTTATGAATATTTGGGATATTTTTAAACTAGGAAAAAATAGACAAATGTGAGTGTGACACATGGCAGCCTCACATGTATGACAAATGGATTACATGCATGGGTGCCACGTGTAAGTTAAAAAAAGAGAGAGAAGAAGAACACTTCTCTAGCTCTTTCGGTGTTGTTCACTAGACATTATCTTATTATCTTCTTTGAACATCCACCACTAAAACTTGTTCTTCAATATCACTATTGGAAATTTTGCTAAAACATCAAGTAAGTTGTGTTTAAGTTTTCTAGATGTTGTGTAAATGATTTTGATGATGGCTAGTGTTAGAGATGAAACATGCATAAGAAGGTTAAACACTAGGGTTTCGGTGAATGCATATACTAAATGACTTAGATAAGGAATTGAATTTGTGAATGTGATAAAATAGCAGAAAGTGTATTAATAGCTTGTCATATTTTGAGTTGCATAGAGATTATTGATGTAATTATAATTGTAGAAAATATTGATTATTCACGGTGCTTTATTGTTTTGCTATATACTTACATGAATTTTTAGAAATGATGAGTTTAGAGCTAAGAGAAAAGTTTATGGTGATACCATGATGTAGGAAAAGCATTAAAATGGAAAGTGTAAGGTGAAATGGGAGGGAATGTAAATCTGTATAGTGTAGAAAAATATGGAAGTGCAGAAGTTATAAAAAAACACAGTAGAGAGAGAAAGTGTACATATAGTTTTAGATTTTTGATGTTTGAAGTGTAAATCTGAATCTAACTTGTTTAGAGATTGTACTGGATATAGAAATGTAGAATATATGATTTAGGAATGAAGAAATCAATGGGGAGAGAGAAAAAAACAATAGAAATTTTGGACTTTTTGAGGGAGTATGCATGGGCATGCATTGTTAACGTAAGGCTGTGACACTCCTGTAGCATGAAGGGTTTGTTTTTCAACCCTGAACACCTTTGATTCTTTTGATCATAACTTTTTCATCCAACCTCCAAATGACATGAAACTTAAACTAATGGATTCCTAAGACATTATTCTTTTTCTTCATAAAACTTTAGAGCCATCTTAATTGATTTGAAAAATGATTGATTGAATCAAATTGAGGGTATGTACTAGAATATTATAAACTGGAGATATTATATTGAACAAGCTTTGGTATTTTGATTAGAACCTAATGTGTAGAGCTCTAAATGATATGATTTTTGATTCAAAATAAAAATAAAAACATTTGGATATAAATGTTAAGAAGAAATTGAATTTGAATTATGTTCTTAAGAGTCTTGAAAGTGAGTCTTGGCTTAAGCTATAGTACTACCAGTGACAGAAATCATATCCTATTGTTATCAAATAAACTACATTAAGGTAGGTCGAATCAGACAAAGGTACCTTCATAAAAGTTATAGCTTATTCTTTTAGCTTTCGATTGGTATAAAGTTTGTAATTTGTGGATGCTAGAATTGAGAGATATAATTTGTACAACTTGAATGCATGATCATGCTCTAGCCAAAATTTCAAATGTACTGAGTCTGAGTATTATGAGCATAACTCATAGAATAATGAGCCAAATTGAATAATTTTGGTGTCATTAGAAACTTAAGATATAGAGGAATAATTGTCTAGAAGAAAGTGTTATAGAAATACATCATTTTCTTGATTTTATTGATTATGCAAAGTTGACCCGAATGGGATGCTTTAGTAAAAGCTTGAAGAGTGAATGTGTGAATTTTTGGCACTATTGGTGTACATCAATTTGTTATTAAAATATGCCCGAGAATTTGTCATTGCTATGCATGATACATGATACAATTATACATGTGTTTACTTAATTACATGAGTAGTACAATAATGTGAAATTGTTTTAATGTATATAAGAGAGCAAGTAGTGCGACCATATCCTGATATTGTCGGAACCTCAAGGCATTAGGCTTAAGGGAGCAATTGTGAGTAACCTAAGATGGTCTCACTTTAATTTGTATCTGATATTACTGAATTGAATTTGATATATGATGAATATGTACTGATTGTGTACTGAATTCCTGACAATACTTGCCCGAGGCATTTGATGCATGTGAATATCATTGGAAGTGCTACTTGTATGTGGATGAGTTTGCCTAAATAATTCTCAACTAAAAGTGATTGAATGTTATGATTAACTGTATTGATTGAGATAATGTGAATGAAAGTGATTGACTGTATTGAATGAATTGTGGCATGCATTTCATTTCAATACCTATAATATAAAGGCAATTGTGACTGGTGTTGCTACTGACAGAGACTGCTACTGAAAAGAGCTTAAAGCTCAAACATATGTGGTTAGAGCCTAAGACTCACTGTAATCAATAAGCCCTGTATCCATAATGGGTAAGGGACAGTATGAAAGAGCGAGGTGATACGGGATACTAAAAAAAGCGCACAGTTATAACAATGTAAAAACGAATGTGAGTCTCATACATATATCATTCACATATGATTTGAATTCATTGAATGATTTGCAAAGCTATAAGAATGTTACATGTTTGAATAAATGTTATTAAACTAATTAGTGTGTTTTATTCAAGTGTAATGAAGTGATAGATTGATTGAATTATTTGACTAAAATATAATTTGTTTGTGATAGAACTTGATGCTAATCAAGTTGATATGAACTATGTGACAATATGTTTACGATTGGTTGTGTTTTATTACAGGAGTGAACCACCGAGGATGGTTACTCTCCTGAGTTCGCAAAACTTATCAAAATTACACTATTGATAATTTCAGGCTCGGTAGACTAAGACAACCTAGCTTCTAAGACTGTTTGAAGCAATTTTGTGCAACTTTGAAGATTATACATGGTTTAAAGGTCAGTCAGCTATGGTTGAAGACATAGTCTGTTAATATCTTTTGTTTATTCCTCATGTTTGTAGCGTACTGTGTAGACTGAGCTGTTATGCTCATAGGATGGTGTTACATAAACTTGGATGTTGAACTTAAAGCTACAATGTACATTATGGTTTATGATATAAAATAAGAAAATTTTGGATTTTAGCAAATCTGGATTTATGATTTAGTTCATGATGTCATGTTAGAAAGTGAAGGTGATATAGGTAACATGCCAATTTTGTCAGACATGTGCAGGTATGACCGTATGGCGCACGTACATGCGTCTAGCAGGATTGGAGTCTTACAGTTGGTGGTATCAGAGCATAGTTGGCATCCAGAGAGATAATCCAAGATGACTTTTTAATTTTAGCCTCCAAGATAACTATAATCAACCAATGAAATCCAAAATATTCTATCTCATCTTGATTTTTAATTTGAAGGTAATCAACATTATCTTGAAAGTACAATTATCAAATAATGTCAAAACTAAATAATAAGATATATAACATAAGCTATTAGCATCATATGTTTTCATGAAACTAGGCACTACCTTTGGATTATATAGTGACAATTTATGGAATAATCAGTTTGGTAATGTTTTTTCTACTATTTCTATATGTACTTGACTGATCTTTTTAGACTTCACTTTTTGAAGTCTTAGATTTTAATATCGAGTAGATATAGATTTGTTACTTGTTAGCCTTAGCTATTATTTTCAAGTTGCTGAGAAATAAAAAGTACAAAATGTTAATTCATTTCTTTGAATTTCTGACAGCTCATGTCTCCTTATGTCTTGCATGTATTGAAGTGGCACATTGTTGAGATTTGCATTAAGCTCTTCTAATCTTTTGTATTGGTTTTTTCCAGGGCATCTTACATTAAAAAGTGATGTCTACAACTTTGGGGTGGTTTTAATTGAAATCTTAACCTCTTGCAGAACCATGGATAAAAAACAACCAAATGGCGAGCATAATCTGGTGGAATGGGCTCAACCATATCTATCTGGCTGGTAAAGATTTTACAGACTAATAGATCCACATTTCAAAGGATGCTTCCCTGTCAAAAGTGCACAGAAAGCAATTCAGTTGGCTGGATATTGTCTAGATCATGATTCGAAAGCTAGACCTCTAATGACTGAGGTTGTGGAAGCACTCAAGTCCCTACCACACTAAAAGGACATGGCCTATTTATGTTCATCTTACTTTGAGGCCATACAGGAAAAGCGTGTTGCCTCCAATCCAAGTGCTCGAGCTGGAAGTCAAATATGGGCTGGCTTTGTAAGGAATATGCCAAAGAGGAGATTTGTAGGTGCTAGTCCATATGCCTCTCCATCCCAAGAAATGTTCCAAACAGGAGCTTCTCCACACCTCTAAATGGTGCACATGCCTCTCCATCCAATCCCAGATTCTAAATATATCTTGGATGGCTGCAAGTAACTTTGCAATTTTAGGCTATTAAAGGATTGAAGCTGATACATAATAGCAATCACAAGTTCTCAAAACCATGACATTGTGGCTGTAATTGTTATGCAGGCCATTTTCACCTATTCTATGTCGTTTCCACCCCTATGGATTTCTTTGATGAGGCCCTATATATAGGTTTCTTTTCTTTTTAAATATGTTTTTTATGGAGGACCATATGGTTGTAGTTTTCTAGTAGAAATTTACTTGTTGATCATCAAACACCTTATTTATGCCATTATTCATTTATTGATTGATTTTAATTTTATTTTTGAAAATATTCTATAAGTTCATAATATTCATTAAAATTTTTATAGAAAATTATGTCTTAAATAAGTGAGATTTATATAAACAATAATATATAATAAATCAATTAGACAAAATTTGATTGTAGCCAAAATTGATGTAGAAATTTTAGATGTACTTTTAATTGTATAATAATAACTTGGGAGATTTACAAATATTTTGTAGTTTTAGAACTCAACTGTTAGAAATTTGTTTTTTAGATACAGACACATGCACGCACGCACGCACTTATTAACGAAGAAGAATCAAACAAGAACAACGCAAGAGGGACACTACAAACAATGCGAGAGGGATACTACAGAAATTTTGCATTAGGACATAAGGACACTTCAGTGCTAGCTGGATAGTATAACTTATTGTAACAGAATAAATCCCTACCCTCTATTTTATTTTTTCCTTCCTAACAAGTGTATGGTCAATATTAAACCAACAAATGTATAAATGTGTATATGAGAAAATAATAAAATACAATATAATTTCTAGACATATACCTTTTACATGGTATCAGAGCTTCCACTAACCAACGTTAAAAATGGAAGAAAACTCTATAACATCAACCACCACCCTAAATGGTACATCATCCTCTCTTGATTTTTCAACTCTAGCAAAGACCCTAAACTTCAATCTACCCATCAAACTTGATAATCAAAACTTTGTAAATTGCAGAGCCCAAATCCTTACATCCATAAGAGCCCTTGAGCTTGAAAACTTCATCAACATAACACCTCCTCCTCAATTCATCACTGCAGACACAAATTAGGTCATCGAAAATGCATAATACAAACCATGGCGAAGAACAGTTCAACTATTGCTATGCTGGTTATTTTCAATAATCAGAGAAGCAATAATAGGATAGGTAAATCACTCAAATTCATCTTACCAAGTTTGGCAAATTTTGGAGAACCTCTATGCTCAAACATCTATGGTTAGAGTTCTTCAACTGAAGAATCAACTTTTAACTATTAAAAAGGGCTCACACACCATATCAAAATATATGTAGAAAGTTAAAACCATAGGAGACTCACTCCAAGTAGCAGGACATGTAATCACTGAGTATGAATTAATATTGAGCGCTCTAAATGGCCTTGGTCATGAATATGATCTTGTAGCGGTTTATCTAAACACATTCTAAGAAAAATTCAACTTTACAAAAAGTGCAATACTCTCTTATGATGCATGAAACAAGAATAGAGCAACTAAACACAATTAATTAAGTAGAAATCTCATCACCAACTGCAAACTCTCCAACTTTTAATCAAAACAATCATCAAGGAAGAAGTGGATTTACAGGAAGAGGAGATCGTAGGAGAGGAGGTATATACAATGGAAATAGAATCTTCTGTCAACTGTGTCATAAACTAGGCCATGAAGCACTGAAATGTCACAAAAAGTTTGATGTCTCGTGGTAAGGTAATACAACCTAACCATGGAGACAGAACATATTCACTCAACAGACACAGAACAATGCACAAAACTATCCTTAATCCTGTTTGGTTAAAAATCAGCAAGGATATCCCTCATCTGAAGTAGTCAATAACAATACATGGTTTATAGACAATTGGGTTACAAATCATGTCATGGCAGACCTCAATAATCTGTCAATAAGTTCAGAACATGGTGGAAATGATCAACTCACTGTTGGTAATGGTAACTCTCTTCTTATTGTTAACATTGGCTCTTCTTGCATACATTTCCTAGACAATGTATACACACCTCTTGAACTAAAACAAATTCTGCATGTTCCAAACATAACCAAAAATACACTTAACATTTCTAAACTCACCAAAGAAAACAACATTTCTGTTGAGTTTACTAACAAAAGTTGTCTATTTAAGGACAAAGCAACAAGGAAGATTCTGCTCAAGGGAGTGCTTCAGGATGGCCTCTACAGCCTCAAAGCCACTAAACAACCTAAAAAAATTAGGACAGTCATGCAAACATACTTTAAGTCTAGCTCTTCCTAATAAAAAGTTCCTTCTTTATGTAGTCATTATGAGGTAAACATAGCACAAAAAAATGTAAATGTTTGGCATGCCAAATTAGGGCATCCTTCCAACAATATCTTAAGACAAGTTTTGAGTTCAATAAAGTTCAATTTTAATTTCAAGAATCTATCTCATTGTGATGCTTGTAAGGAAAATTGCATCGATTGCCTTTTCAAACTCATGATATAACTACTCAAAATCCTTTAGAAATCATATAGTTAGATATTTAAGGACCCTCTCCACATCTCTCAACTGAAGGGCATAGGTACTACCTTATTTTTGTGGATGTCCACACAAGATGCCACTAACCTATTAGTTAGAAGCTTTCTCCACAACCATATATCTTACTAATAGCCTCCCATGTCCAAGACTAAACAGCTTCTCACCATTTAAAAAGTTGTACAACAAACCACCTAACTATCTTCATCTCAAAACCTTTGATTGTAGTTGTTTTCCCTATCTCAGATAATACTCTCATCATAAATTCAGGTTTCACACCACAAAATGTGACTTTCTTTGGTACAACTCAATGTATTAAGGTTGCAAATGTTTAACTAATTATGGGAAATCATAAGATCTCATCATGTTGTATTCAACGAGGAAGAATTTTCATCTTCTCAACTCTTTGCCACATACTCAAATTATCCTATAGCTTCACTAAGTCTACCTGTTGGACCCCATTTTCGGAGCCTAACATTCGGAGTCACAAAATGTGAGCAAACTCATTCTTCTATTTCAGAACAGATTTTGGGAAACTCCCAATTGGAATTTTAGTTTGACTTCTTCAGAATATTTGTTTTCCATTGTCTTAAGTTTCTAAAGACACCAAAATCATTCCATTTGATTCAGAAATTTGGAAGTTATGGCCCAAACACTTTCGGATTGTTATTAAACTAAAACAGTACACTATACCCAAATTTACTCCAGAAATTGAAAGTCTTAAGGACCAAATTAAAATTTGATTCCTTCAGATAATTTGTGGCTCTATGTCTCTAGTTTATTTAGAGACAAATCATCGCATTTGAAGCTCTACAGATTAAGATATCATCAAAATATTGAATCATGTATAATAAAAATATCCAACTCATACTCTTCCAACCGATCCCCTCACTTTGATTCAATCAATCTTTTTCAAATTGATACTAAAAGGTATAAATTTTTGTCGAGAGATAGAGGAATGTGTTAGAAATCCAATACTTTAAAAATTAGGTCATTTGAAGATTGGACGACAAAATTATGGTAAAAAATAGAATATGTTCAGGTTATTTGCATGATCGCGACCTGCGAGTGCGCGGCCGTGAACGATCGCTCTGCAGAGTCGCGATGGTGCATTGTCGTGATCGTGACTTTCCCTTCTTGCTTTTCTTCTCCGACTTGTATGAGTAAAAAAGGGCATAACTTTTACTACAAATATCATATTAAGATTATTCAAAGACTATTTTAAAGAGGACTTCTAGACCTACAACTTCCATGAAAACCTAGAAAACAAATTTTGCCTCTATAAGGGGTCAAAATTTCAAATCAATGTAGTTATCCCGAAAGTCCATCCTCAACAGCATCACAAACTTCTAATGATCATATCTCTCAACTCCATTGCCCAAAAATTTCATACTTTATAGCAATGGAAAGCTAGAAAGATAAGCTACAACTTTTAAGAAGACAACTTTATCTAATTCAGCCTAGATCAATCCAGATTTTCTGTTGAAGTCAGAAACCTAATTTCACCCTTATGAGAAACTTGAAATTTGCAATGTAAAACTTGGAAAGTCATTAGCATAACCATTCAACTTCCAACTTCTCCTCATTAAACTCCCTAATCGCTACTCGTTTGACTCATCCCTTACAACTAATTTACATCATTCATAAAAATCCTATCTTTCCTTTTTCCATAATGTCTCACTTATAAGCAACAACAATTCACGTTCAAAGTTCATCAACTCGAGTGGATAACTTCTTCAAGTATATCTAATTCCAACTCAATAACACCCATACACAATTTATATTTCATTAACAACAAAATAGGATTTTACAAAGCTTTAATGGCATTCCAAGCCACATTACATCATCGGTATCAAAATCCAAAATACAAAAGATACCAAATCCAATAATTCTCAAAATGTATCTAAAGTCTTACTTTTACAAAATCTAACTTAATATACAGAAACATTGCAAAAATAGAATGATGCCTCATCTCTTGATTACTCAATCTCATTTTCTTCACTTGAAGAGGGGAAGGATAGTGGAGGTGAGCTTAAAAACTCGTGGGTAACAGTTTATAATCGATAATAAGCACAACCATTGAAATTATTCATTTGTCATAGAAAATTCTTACTGAATTCAAGAAAAACATAGTTCTCAACCAATTCACAATAATACAAATCATGTATCCATAAACTTGACAATTCACAGATGCAATGCACAACAAATAGCTGGAGAGTTCCGTGGAACAAAATGAAGAAACCGAAGTTTACACTGTAAACAAAATGAGTCTGATTTCTCAGGATCTCGTGGCCTCAAGCGGGCAGACGGGAGAAGGCTATAGGTCAATGTTCACGTTTCTAACGAAACGGGTTCCTCTCTTGCCCAATCACAAACAAATTTATGCTCAATTTATTTCACACACATTCATACTTTTCATGCTCATCATGCTTTTTCTCTTTTCGTTTATGCAAAATGCCATGACATTTTTTTCAAGGCATAACATGATCATAATCATAATGCTTTTTTCCACATTCACAATAATTCAAATCCAATCCATTAAGCATATACACACATATAAGCGAAATCTTTAAATCATTTAAAAGCAATATATGCACATTTATGAAGTAATTGAAATAATTATTATTCTCTTGATTTGGAAAACCTTTGTTGGCTCATTATTCAATTATAAACATGAAACTCACCTTATTTTCTCTTGAAAATCCAAACTCAAATGTCCCCTTCCTCTTACTCTTGGATAGGGTTTCTCTTGATTTCCTAAAACAGGCCAACTTCCATTCAATTCCAATTCAATAAAATCCCTAAAACTTCAAAATCACAAAAAATGAATTTAACACAAATCAAGCTCAAATCTAACCTACCCATAATCCTTCTAGGTTAGAAAAATCAAAAATAATCAATGGGTTCTCTTAAATCATCTTCCAATACAAAAACCCCTTTCTCTCTCTACTCCTTCATTCTCAACACAATCCATTTCTTTAATAAAGTAAGAAGAAAAGATGATTACTTACCTTAAGAAGCTTGATTTCTTCTTTTTCCCATGATTTTCCTCCTTTTGCCTTAACTTCTTCGATTTTTTTCTTTTCTTCTTTCCTTTCTCTCACGTTTTCTCTTCTCTTCTCTTCTCACACTCACGACATTATCTCTTCTTCTTCAAATTTTAAGACAACATTTTAGTTGTCTTTCCCATTTTGCCCCTCATTTAACTAGTCATCTCATATTTACCCTTCTTTTGTCTTTTTAACTCACATCTTATACTTCTAACTCCTTAACTAATGATCATGAGAAAATTGAAGGAATTTGATAACACTTCCTTCAAGAAAAATGTTCCTCAATGTCTAAATTTTCTAATGACAACAAAATCGTTCAATTTAGTTTGGTAATCTGAAAGTTATATCCCAAACATTTCCGAACTATTCTTATACTGAAACAATATTCTATGCTCGACTTTCATCCAAAAAGTGATATTCTTAGAGACTGAATTAAAACTCGATTTCATCAAAAAAATTGTAGCCCTGTATCCCTAGTTTACTCCAAATAAAAAATAATCTCATTTAGATATCTAAAGAAAAAGTTATGTCTAAAACACCGAAGCATACTCAATGAACATGTTTCAACTATGTTTTCTAGCTTTTTGACTTCCAACATTTCACATATAACCTATGTTATACCTAAACCATTTCTTACCTAGAATTCTTCTTTCCTTTACACATGAATAATCGCCAATAATTTCTCATTTAATAATTCTAACTTCTAAGAAAAGTTCAGGTCCAACACTCCCTACCTTCACTCTAACCACAACTTCAATTGGTACACCTTCACCTTCATCAAAGGCTGTCAAGAATCACTCTTCTGCTACAGAATGGTCCCACTCAACTGAATCCTTCAACAGATAGGTAAGCTCTCAAAATTCTAGCTCACCATCACATTATACATCTTCACTAAACAATCAAAATATTTTACCTAATTTCATTTTATCAACCACACCAAATACTGAATCAAATCCTTCATTCCCATACATACAAAATGTTCATCCTACGTAAACTCAATCCAAAAGTGAAATTTTCAAACCTAAACTCTATTCCTTCTCTATTACCTTAAATCCACAAACTGAACCAACAACAGTTTCTGAAGCTCTAAACAGTCTTATATGGTTTCAAGCTATGTAAGATGAATTCAATGCTCTACAACAGAATCACGCTTGGACGCTGGTCCCCTATAAGTCTACCATGAATATTCTTGGCACAAAATGGGTGTTTCAGACTAAATATAATGTTGATGGGACTGTCTCTAAACATAAGGCCAGATTTGTTTCCAAAGGGTTTAACTAAACCCCTGGCATTGATTTTTAGAAACTTTCAGCTCTGTTGTGAAACCCTTAACAATCAGAGTAATCCTTTCACTTGCTATCTCCCATCACTGGGAGATTCAACAAGTTGACATCAACAATGCATTTCTACATAGGGACTTACATGAAACTAATTATATAAATCAACCACAAGGATTTGAAAGCAGAACACAGCCACATCATCTATGTAAACTAGATAAAGCTTTCTATGGATTGAAACAAGCTCCTAGGGGTTGGTTTCACAAATTGAAACAAGTATTGTCTCAGTGGGGGTTTCATAATTCATGGTTAGATCCTCCTCTATTCTACTCAAACAAAAATGGAACCATTACAATGCTACTAGTCTATGTAGATGATATTCTAATTACAGGAAGTTTCACTCAAGCAATTCATGCAATTATCAGTCGATTACAGTCTCAGTTTGTAATTAAAATGCTTGGGAGTATAAATCATTTCCTTGGCTTTGAAGCATATAGAAACAGAATGGATTATATCTTTTACAGAAACAATATACTGAAGCTTTACTTACCAGACAAACATGTCGTCATGTAAGCCCTACTCGATACCAATCACTCCAACAACTAAGTTATCTTTGCGGGATGGCATACCATTTGAACACCCAAAAATCTACTAAAGTACCATAGGAGCTCTTTAGTATCTGTTCCATATAAGACCAAACATCAGCTTCGCAGTTAATAAATTAAGCTAAAATTTACAAAATCCTCCAAATATATACTAGATTGCATGTAAAAAAATTCTGCGTTACCTAAAGGGAACCTTAAATTTGGGACTGCTCTTTCAACCATCATTGTCTCCTCTTGATCTCCATCCTTATAATGACTCCGACTGGGCTAGCTCCCCTGATGATTGTAAATCAACAATTAGAGGATGCATATTCCTAAGAGGAAACCTAATTTTTTAGACCTCTAAGAAACAAACGACAGTAGTACGGTCCAACACTGAGGTTAAATATTGAGCCTTATCTCAGGTATCTACCGAACTAATCTACCTCACATTATCTGAGTTAGGGTTTTCTCTCTCTCATAAACCCATTTTTTGAAGCGACAATAATGGATCTCAATCCCTAGCTCAAAGCCTACTCTTTCACTCAAGAACAAAGCACATCGAAGAATACGTACAATTTACAAAAGACAGAGTGGAGAAAGGAGAACTAGAAATTAGATATGTTAATACCAACGGTCAACTCGCCGACATCCTCATAAAACCCTTAACCTCAACGAGGTTTCTATTTCTGACCACCAAATTGAATCTAGTTCGAAGCTTTAAGTTTAGATTGAGTGGGGGAGTTAGCGAAGAAGAATCAGACAAGAACAATGTAAGAGGGACATTATAGAAATTTTGCATTAGGACATAAAGATATAACAAACACTTTTGGTGCTAGCTGGATTGTGCTAGCTGGACAGTACAACTTGTTGTAATAGAATAAATCTCACCCCTCTATTTTATTTTGTCCTTCTTAACAAGTGTATGGTCAATATTAAACCAAAAAATGTATAAGTATGTATCTGAACAAATAATAAAATACAATACAATTTCTAGTCATATACCTTTTACAACACTAACTCAAGCTCACCCTCACCCTCAAGCACACACATTTTCTTTCATAACATATAATATGAGCTACAAAGGCTCTAAGTATGTAACTAAAAGTTCAAAAACAGTTGTATGAACAATTTGACGTAGGAAATATTAACTAAAATGGACAAATAACTATTGAATTATTATTAAGACATACTTAGCCATTAATTCATTTGCTCGACATAACTTCCCATTATGTATATGAACGTCATTACATTGGATTTTATTCTAAGTTGCTATAGGTTCAAAAAGCAATTAAGCTCAATGATATGAGTACAGTATCAGTATTGATATCGGATCTAATTCTAGTACGGTACTATACTAGTACCGATTAATACTGGAGACCGTTTTGAATAATTTTTTAAATTTATAAAATAGTTCATGAATTTTTTAAAAACTACAAAATAGTCCTTCAATATATTATACTATATAATTTATAATTTTACACCAATCTTATCGCAAAAAATCATAATAATAGAAATTTAAAATAATAACAATTTGTTTATTTTTCTTAATATTACTTTCACATATTCTACATATAAATAATCACATTTATTACTTAAAGAAAAATTTTAAAGGAAATTTATATCATTGATATAATCAAATAGATACTAAATATAAGAATTTAAATCATATACATTAAAATATGTTCTTAATTACAATTGAATTAAAAATAATACAGACACCATTAAAATTTTTATTATTAAAATTCTTAATTTTGACAATAAAAATAACATTATCATAATTATAATTATAAATTATAAATTATAATGATAAATAACTTTGGTCCTCATAATTATATTTTATAAATAAATTGATTAATAATATATTAAATTTTATTCAATAATTTAAATTTTACAATATTCAATTTATTTTCAATTTTATAAATCTATAAAATATATTTAAAATGAAAAATCCATATATATATATATATATATATATATATATATATATATATATATGTATGTATATATATATATGTATGTATG
>JANIJH010000008.1:16280349-16290472 GCA_024520975.1 Erythroxylum areolatum
TTTGTTTCAGTTCGTTTGGAATTCGATTCGAATTACTGTGCTTCGTTCTTTTGAATCCGTTTTCGTTCGCTTCGCTTTTGCGTTCCCGTTTTCGTTTCAATGTCGCTTATGCTTTTACTTCTGCTTTCACTTTGACCCACTTCCGGGTTCGACCTTTGCTATTGATTTCCATTTTGTTTTCCGATTGGGATCCGGTTTCCGGTTTGGGTCCCAACATCTAAGGCTGATACGCCTCTTTTTATTCACTCTACACCAACTCACACCAGCTTTCTCCTTGTTTATGTGGATGATATCTTGGTCACTGATTCTTCACATCAATTTATTCATACCATTATTAATGCTCTTCACTCTGCCTTCACCATAAAAGATTTAGGCCCTCTACACTACTTCCTTGGAATTGAAGCCATTTTCACGCCAACTGTTATTCTTCTCACAAATCTAAATATACCAGTGATCTTCTTCACCGCACACGCCTCGACTCCTCTAAATCTGTCTGCACACCCATAACCCCCTCGCTTTCGCTTTCTAAAAATCATGGTCTTCCTCTTTTCAATCTCACTGAATACCGCAGTATTGTTAGAGCACTACAATATCTTTGCCTAACTAGACCTGATATCCAATTCGTTGTTAACAAAGTTTCTCAATTTTTACATTGTCCTACTGATGTTCACTGGACAACGATAAAACACATTCTTCAGTATCTTCACTCTACCCCATCCCAAGGCCTACATCTCACCAAACCATCTACCTTAACCATCACTGCTTACTCTAATGCTTATTCGGCTAGGTGTCCTGATGATCGTAGATCTACATCTGGTTATTGTATCTTCTTTGGTTCCTCAATTTCTTGGAGTTCCAAAAAACAACCTACTGTGGCCAAATCTAGCACTGAAGTAGAATATAGGAGTACTGCACTAGCTACTACTGAACTATGTTGGATTCATTCTCTATTTGGTGAACTTGGACTCTCTAATGTTAAACCACTTTTGTAATGTGACAACATTGATGCTACCTTCCTTATTGCTGATCCTACCGCTCATGCTTGTACCAAGCATACTGAGAATGATATACACTTTGTTCGTGATTTAGTTGCAAAGAAATTTCTGTTCATCCATCATATATCCAGTTCTTATTAACTTGTTGACATTCTCACAAAACCATTATGTTCTACTTTTTTCTTGCAATTCTGTCCCAAGATCAACGTTTTTCCAAACATTCGCTTATGGGATGCTGATAACAAATCATCTTCTCATTTGAAATTATCTTAGATACACTTATCTTCTTATCTTCATTTTTCAATTGTAATTATATCTTGCTATACTTTTCTTATCATATCATTAGTTTAGATAATATTTGATTATTTTGTTTAGATTGGATCAATTATAAATTGATTCACATTATCTACACTTGTGTATAAATACATGTATATTGTAAAGAACAATTCACCAAGAAATCAATACACTTCATTTATTCTCAATTTTTAGTTTATCCTTTCATTTCTTCAGGGGGAGTGATGGTGGAGAGTCGTCGGAGAAGGGAGTCACCAGAGAGGAGAACCGAGAGAGAGTGACTGAGTGAGAGAGTGGCAGCATCAGGGTGGGGTTTATGATTTTTTTTACAAAATAATCTCCCAAAATTTTCAAATTTACGTAACCAATTGGTATTTGGTCGGGATTTTAAACACCAGCTGGTATTACCTGAAATTGCTGGTACCGATCGGTACTGATGACCAGTATTTATATACCTAATTTTGTACTATTTTTCGGCCAGTAGGGTACGAAATACTTAATATTGATTCGACTGAGGATTAAGGAACATGAGGTGCTTCCAAAAGATAGTAAAGGAACATTAAAAAGTTGGTATTGCCTTTTTCTCTCCTAGAACCACTTCTTCTTTTTCTTCTTCTTCTTCCAACTTATCTTGTCAACATTATGGTGAGCTTCCTCTAGAATCAACAAATGTAATCCCAAAACCTCAAGAAGCCTCTAACAAAGCAGCCGACTCCTCACATCCATATCCACCAGCATCACCATCATCATCTTCAACACATTAAATTGGTACACACTTGTACAGTGATATCATTAAGCATGATGAACAACTATAATAAATGTGTGAGAAAAAGATACGTCTGAAAGGGCAGATGAAATTGTCTATAACAGATCATTTGTGCCAGAGCATTTAATACAAGTGATCTCATCCCCTAAAAGGAAAGCCTGAAACTTTGTCAGAAGAACGCGTCCTTTCAACTTAACATTTCCAATATATTTCATAATACCTTATCATATAAAGAAGTAGTTTATGTCCATTGGTTTGAAAATGAACATATTGTATATTAGTTGACTAAAATTTTTTATATTTATTTAGTAGTTAATTTTATATTAATAGATAGTATGTTTTCTTTACTCTAATAAAGTATTTTATTTTTTAATTGATTCTCAATTATGGTTTCCACTTTTTATTTATTACATACCTATTTTATAACAATTTAATACTTGTTAAACCTTTAAGCCCTGTTTCTTGTCGATTTTATACTTTATTTGATACTTAAAACATTAGAAAATATCACCGTTATATACCCCAAACAAATAAATAAATTGCAAACATCTTAACTAAGGTCTTGCCTAAGAAAACATTTGAAGATCTCAATTCCAAATTAGGTGTGGTCAATATTTGTAACTTAGTTTGAGGGGGAATGTGAAAATTTATAAGGTATTATCAAAATTGATTTTCAAAATCAAATCGTTAGGATTAGGTATTAATTTGTTAACATTAACTTGATTTGTTTGTTTGAATAAATAAATAATAATACTATATCATATTCCTAAATTACTCTATTCCCTTTCTAGTCCTTTATGGAATGTAAATAGTGTGAGGTCCTTCAAGTTTAAATAAAAAGTAAAGAGTTTCAATTAAATAAGAAATTTGCTTATATAGGTATCGAAATATTTGTGGCAGTACCCCTTGATGTTGCTCCTGTTGTTTAAGGGGAATTAATATCTTTTACAAAAGTACATGCTGATAACAAAAGGACAATTTCGACAGCTATATGAAACTAGATGCTGCTGCGACGAAGGCACGGAGATTTTGAACAAGAGTGGCAATGGCAGAACTTGGAGCTTGTCTCATAAAGTTTAAATCCAAAAGAAATTTATAGACTCAAGTTTCACAAATTTAGTTCAAATCTAATTATGATTAAATTTCAGGCACTCAGAAGTTCAAATATGATCTAGCTTTAAGTTTCGCAAATTTAGTTCAAATCTAAATATGATTAAAACTTCAGAAGACCCAGAAGTTCAAGTATGATCTAGGTTTAAGTTTCACAAATTTAGTTCAAATCTATTTATGATTAAACTTCAGACGACACAGAAGTTCAAATATGTTCTAGTTTTAGATGGATTGAAAATGTCTAAAACAATCAAGTTTCAAACTAATTCAATAAAACTCTGAATTTTTTCTGAAACCAAAGACTAGGGATTCACAGTTGTGAAGAAGGAGCTTCCCGTATTGCATATTTCATGTTGAAGAACAGTTGAACTTCCGGTAACAATTATACAGACATTTCTTTTGTACTAACTATAGGTGTTGGTATGGATTACCTATTGGGAACTTCCATTCCTCCTACAGCGACCACACATACCCCCAAGTTTTCTGGCTTCCACCGCAATGCTTCCAATTCAAAACGAGTAATCAACTCTTAATTCCTGGCAGTTAACACTCTTAGGTGATATGACCAGCTAGTGATTCTGCACAATTTGTTTGCTGTTACTTGAGCATAAGATGATTCACCAGCTCAGCTAATCATTCAATCCTGCACTAATTCAACGTTTTTGTTGTGGCCTGACCATAAGAAAACTCACCTTTGCTAAGGGGGTTGATATTCTAATGCTTTTAAGAGATTTCCTCCATCAGCTGCAGAGGGAACTTGTGGCCTAGAAGCACAATTTAATGTTGCTTCAGGTCTTTAACATTGCCATCTATCCAAAGCTATACCTGCAAGTACGAGTTGGATGCTATATCATGCATCATACATATGTAAAGCATGCAATATATGAAAGTTTCAGCACAACTGGCAAGCACATCAATTTGGAGCATATGCAACCATAACAACGTATGCAACAAATTATGGTAAATTACAATTGAGGATACCTCCCAATAGATCCAATTATGAATCATCTGAAAGCTAAACATCCACTCCATAAAATGAAGATGGTCAGAAGTCGCATTAAGAACCTATTGGTAGATTCCAATGATGAACAACTATTGCATTTGGAAGCAAACTGGTCTCAACAATCCAAACCGAGACCGGAATGTTTGGGAAAACAATCAATGTACTAGCAGCTGCAAGTACCTGTAAGACTCACTATGCGGTTACCTCCTTAGTATCCTCGTCTTGTCTTTTCCTGGTAGGAAGAGAAGAAATCAGTTGGTGTTTATGAATAACTTACAGATGAACACGCAAAAATAGTACGTATGTCAAATCCAGTAGCTATTGCTTTTGATTTCCATTCTAGCTTTTGATTTCCATTCTACCCAACTTCCTCCACAGAACAGAGGAACCTGTTTCCATCCACATATAAAATACAAATTGCACTGACATCAGGAACTGACCACTATCTGAGATTTGCTATCAGGTTATCCAAGGCAAATTCCTAAGGTTATCTAGTTTCCCGGTCAAATATTTAACTTCACTGATGGTAAAACACGATGAGCATTTCTCTTGCCCTGACTAATTTACCTAAATGCACAGTTGATATAAATTTACCATTCAAACTGCATATAATACTTCTTTTCTTTACAAATGGCTGCCAAAATTTGCTTTTGTTTTTTGTTTCTATTTCCAAAACAGTACATCTTGCCAATTAAATCAAGGAGTTATCTTTTGATAACTCATTTAGTTTTGCTTACACACACATAAAGCTAAAACTACAGGAAAGCTATTTTCTATTGACAACTTCGTATGACACATACATAAAGCCTAAAAATTAAAATAGACTAACAAGCGAAAATAGACAAAAAAAAAGAGTGACCAATAATCACTACAGTTTGGAACATGCAAAAGAACCATCCAATGAGATAAACTACAATTACTTACCTCATATATGCTTTGATGAGTGACCTAGACCTATTGTAACCAACTTTTTGCTGCCCCTTCGGCCTACTGTTTGAGTTTTCCTTTTGCTGAGGCCCAATTTTCCGTGTCTGCCTTGATGCAGTTTTCCAACAAGCGTTAAGAAGAGATTGACCCAATAGTTCAGCAATGTTTGTTGCCATATCCTCGACTTTCTTTGCGTAGGGAAAACTTCCCTCTTTGAACTGATTTGACAACCACAGATATGCAGACAAGACTTGATGCTTACACTCAAGATCTAGGAGCTCTTCATCATTTCGAGCAGATCCCTTTGGTATGCCCACCGCTACGTTGACAGGAATCTTTTGACTATAAACTGAAGCAAACCTAAGAAGATGGTGCATAGCTTTTGGGTCTCTGATATTAACTGGAGCGAAACAAAAGTAGAAACGATCTTCCAAGGATAGTCCCCGAACCTTCTCCAACATGTTTGCAATCTTCTTTATATGATCATGTTTACACAAGAAGTATGAACCATCGAGACGGCAATTTTCACCAAACTTTTCAAGCAGCTGGGAGAAAGTAACATTAGGTAGTTTTCCGGCAAATAGTTCAACCTGCTCAAAGAAAGGAAAGAGACCTGCTTTTATAACTTCATCAAAAGGCTGCTTTAAGCAGTCAATGAGGTAACCTAGATCATCTAAATGCAAGGTAGTTGTCAATCCTTCTGGATACCGACTACCTCTCCTACCAGCTCTTCCAGCAATCTGCTTTACTTGCGATGCCGGAACTGGAACATTCTTGTCACCGTTATATTTAGTGAGACTATTGAAAACAACCCTTTTGATATTCAGATTTAACCCCATACCTACAGCATCACTTGCAACCAACACATCAAACTCATTATCTGGATCATTAAATAAGCTAGCTTGCTGCCTACGAGTCTCTGGAGGTAAGGCACCATAAATGACACAACATCGATGTTTTGTGTATTTCTCAATTGTCAATTTAACCTCAAAGATCTCTCTTCTTGAAAATGCAACTACACAGTCCCCAGATCGAACATTACAAAGATCTCCCAACAGGGTTTTGGCTTCAACCACTAGGGGCTTGAATCTATCATAATTCTGTTCATACAATTCGTCCCCTGATTCTGAACAGATCTTTCTAACAACATTCAGAACACTAGGATCACCACATAAATGAATTTCATCAGCCTTCAAGCCAAGTAATGCTCTCGTCCATGCATAACCTCTATATGGATCTGCCATCATCTGGATCTCATCAATAACAGCTACATCATACAATTCATCTGTTGACACCATTTCAACAGTGCAAGCAACATGGTTTGAGAAAGGGACTCGCTTCTTTTCTTGACCTGTAAGAAGACTACAGTAAACACCAAGAGCATTGACCTTGTCAAAAACTTCCATAGCCAAAAGCCTAAGTGGACTACAATAAATGCCCTTCTTTGCTTCCATAAAACATTGCAAGGCATTATAAGTTTTTCCGCTGTTTGTTGGACCACAATGGTAAATAATCTTACGTTTCATTGCCCGTGCAAAAGGAAACCATGTGTGTGGTTTTGTGAGATCTGCGGACTCAGTCATACTCCGAAACCTCTTAATCTCATGAGGGAATTCTTCTATACAATACTCAACGAATATAGGAAACATAAATTTAACAGCTTCATCGCATGGACCAAGCGTAACAATGTGGATTGCCAGCTCAGCCGAGCATCTCTTGAAGAAGAATTCACGAAACTTGCTAACAGCTGTAGGGAAGAATGACATTCCAATATAGATTGCAAGAGCCTGATTGGCTGCCCACCCTGATTTTGCAAAAACTGAGAATATTTCTTGTAAAGTCTCCCAATCTGATCGCCTCAGCTTATCATTCTTTTGAGCATTACGGAGTTCTTGATACAACTCAACAGGATCACGAAATGCCACATTCACTCTCCCCACATTTTTCTTGTCATACACATCCTTGTTACTGCGTTCCTCTTCACCTTCAGCTTTCACTGAATGAGTTACACTACCTTCATTGACATTACAAATCTCAACTTCAACTCTATTCTCAAGAACGCCCACAAATTTGACACTTTCTACAAAGTCCACAGTACTAATACTATCACCACTATCTTTATTAGCATCAGCTATACCGAAACTGCTTCCCTCATCATCTTGGGCCGATGAAGGTGGTCTCTTATCAACAGACTTAGAAATCCTAACTTCATTTGGGTTTTCTGGGTCAAATCGACGAGTAAAGAGGTCAAGAAAATTGGTTGAGAATTGACGGTAAGGCACATCAAAAAGGGAACAGCAACGATTATTCTCCAATAACCTGTTGTTAGATTGGCTCAAAGAAACGAAAATTCGAGTTGGCAGCAAAATCTTAGCTCTAGAAACGTTGTTTCTTGAAGCATAAATCCGAAACAGAGATGCAGTTTGGCCTCTTGCCATCAAGAAGCTAGCGAATCAAAATGCAAATACCGAATTCTCTTAAACGTAATAACAGCAGCAGCAGCAGCCCATACAAAAGAAATCAGAAACGGAGAAGCCAATGTCCCCAAAAAGGGGGAAATAGGTAATGAACAGAAGCAAAAAGAGGAGAGAACTTGAGGTAATAACCGTTTTGGTCCCAGAATTTTACGGAACACTCTTGAATATGAATGAGAGAGACGGAGTACGATGAATTGGACAGGATTGAAACATAAAATCACCAAAACCCTAGCCCATTATGCTCCAAGTTGAATCAGAAGAACAGGGGCTGTATTATTTCCAGGACTGTGAACTACTTGGGCCACTCGAAGAAAAAAGAAAACGCAAGTTCTGACTCCAACCTAATCATAACAAGGCCCATTCAGCTTTCCGAGGATGATATAAGTATACATAACCAAACATGAGCACATACATTAGGGCTTGAAACGCTACAAACGGGTCCAATCCAACCTATTCCCTAAACCATATTAATTAATCATTTATGTCACCGATTTGATCAAGACAATTATTTGATAGCATTTTCAGGTATCTAAGTGTATTACTTTTATCTTGTCGCTAATCTAAATTTTAGGTGTATAGTGTGTATGTTGACATTAGTCAACACCAAGTGTGGCTCCCGTAAGTCGTTGGAGGTAAGAGTTAGCTGTTCAAGCCATCATTGGTAGTTACATTTATTAGTTATGTATGCCAGTGTGATTCTATGTTTTTAGTATAGATTATTGTTAGTTATGCATAGTGAAAGTCTTGTGGGACGAATACGTTCTGCACTTGTCCATTTTCTCGTGAGTCATGAACGTTACCCAAGATGATGCGTAACGGGTGGAGCTTTCTTCTCCTCAATCAAGCATAATGTGCATGGCGGAGATGATGATGTGTGGTTATTACATTCCAATAGATAAACATAAACTTACTAGAACATCATACATCTACTGAAAAGTTTACTGCCTCGAGCATCCTGACATGCCTGCAGACAAGTCAGTTGTGAGATTCGTTGCTAACCTGATGATTCCTAATACTCCAACTTTTAAGTAACCTTCTCCTTTCTTATCAAACCTTACCGATCACTTTTAGACCAAGTACTTTTGAACGAGGTCAAATTTAGCTGTCACTTTGCATGCCTCTCCAGTAGAGTCGTCCTTTGCGTTTATTATTATTATTATTATTATTATTATTATTATTATTATTATTATTATTATTATTATTATTATTATTATTATTATTATCCTTTTATTGGGTTTCTTATTAGTTTCAGTTTTATCATCATCATCATCTTCATCATTATCATCATCATCATCATCATCATCATCATCATCATCATCATCATCATTATCATCATCATTATTATATTAGTATTTTGTATTTGTATTTTTATTATTTGTATTAAGTATTTTTTCATATTATTATTATTATTTGTGATTTATTATTCTTACTTTCTTTTACTTATTTACTCTGTTAACCTGCATTACTATTTTTATGTAGTATCTGCATGTGGTCTAATGAAAATAGTCTTTTTAATATGTAGGGGTAAGGTTGCGTACTATTAGACCTTCCCAAACCTCGCTTCAATGCGAGACTTCAGACTGGATGTGACGATGACGAATCATTTGGTAGCATATACTCAAGTATGAAAGGGGATGTGTGAGGAATTTTTTATGTTACATTATTGTCTCATTTACTTTTTAATGCTTAACACAACATTGGAAGTTAATTATAGTTATCTAATTTGTGATTAACGAACAAAATAGAAACCCAAGCAAGAAGAAAGGAACATTTTGAATCATATTATACTGGTATACGTACCGTAAGTGTCATTCGTAGACGTTTGATATTTTTTTTTCAATTTGTACATTACGTATTAAAGAAAAAAGTGACATAGATTGGACCTGTATCAATTCATTATTAGTGTAAATATTTATAAGCATGTGTTTTGCCACTAGGCCATGGTTGTGAATGATAATGAAAAAAGAAAAATAAAATTGAGTGGGTTAGTCTTCTCTATTTATGTGTGGAAAGAAAGATCATGATTTAGCATTACTTTTCTTTTCTGTTGACGATATCATTTGTCTCAAAGATCCCATCTATAACACCCCACTCCCGTAAGACCCGAACCCGACATCGATGGTAATATTTGAGTCCATGCCTTGCGAGAGTGGCGTGCTACATCACTTATTCAAATCACATAATACTTTTTTTTAAACAAACATACACTAACATCATATTATGCGGAAAAACCATTTACAAAAAACATAACTGATAAAACATTGACCACGAGGGTCCTTTGATAAAAATTACACCATCATAAGATCCCAAAGTCTTCTCACTAATGCAGACGCAACTGATCCCGACCTCTTCTATCTCACTTCAACAATCATTATACGCCCGTTGCCTTAACAGGATATTCTTCCGAGTCCTGAAAAATAAATGCAAATTTTTGGGTGAGTTTTTGCGAACTCAATGAGTGACCATCATCGATAGTCCCCTCAATCCAGGCAACAATATCAACACACATCATGTTTTCACATTGCTGCCCATTTGATCACAATTCACAACT
>JANIJH010000008.1:16302592-16317083 GCA_024520975.1 Erythroxylum areolatum
ATAATAATAATAATAATAATAATAATAATAATAATAATAATAATAATAATAATAATAATAATAATAATAATAAAGTTTATTAGAAATTTCAACAAAATAGGTTTTTATTTTCAGTTTTTATGTTACAAATCTCAACCAAACAGGTTTTCATTTTTTTAAGCAAAAAAAAGAAACTAAAAACAAGAAACGGAAACAAAAAAATAGAAGTGGAACCAAACGGCCCCTAAGAATATCAATGACTGGTGTTTAGCAATGTCTCGTATAGAGGAGCTACAGGGAGGAATATAGGGACCCTCAACCAAAGTTTCCATTTTTGGGAGATCCAAAACTTATTGCAGGATTCGGACGAGGAATGCCACTGTCCAATTGTTTTCAATTGTTAACTGAATTGAAGAATATAGTTAAGAGATATGCTAAAAGAACCCAAAGTAATTCCTTCTTTGAGATGTGCTTGGAACAAGTAAGTTATATGAAAATCATGAACTTCATTTATAAATCTATATAATATTTTGAATTCGGAACATCGTAAATTATTTCAATTATATAAGTAATATTCCTTATTTCATTTGCTATGAATTAAACCAAGTTTGTAAATAATTTTTATTCAAAGTAAATTATAAATTAAGTTAGACAAAAAATCCAAACTAAAATATTGTATGTGACAGTATTCTTTTATAAAATAATAGAAATCAGTTAAGTTAAAAGTATATTAAGACATTGTTTAATTTTAGGAACATGATAGTTGAATTGACAACGAATTAAACGGTTGAATTCATTTGCAAGCATTTAGTTTCAATCCCTGGTAAGGTAAGAATTTCACAAGACCTTAGAGAAACCTTGCGCTGAATCACGATAGCACCATATTCTCCTTTTCGTCGTTAGGGACTCCGCAGGCCACGAAATTAGAAGGCAAAAGTAGCTTTCCTGTTTCTAATTAACCCCCACATAAAAGCAAAATTGCGATATTAAAAGCTTTTGCTAATCGCAAAACAAAAATTATTGCATTTAGTGCCCATTAGTTGAGGTTTAATTGTGTAAATTATTCTAACACAGTTGAGATTATTTAACTTGTTATGATGTAAGATTTCAGGACATGTACATATGGATATAATACAAAGCATAAGACAGGTTCTAGACAAGCTTGTTTCTTCTTGCTCGTCCCATATATTGGATGGACTTCCTGTACGATGACAATCTCATTGCAATTCATGACATCAGCTTATTAGCCCTTTTCTTACATGTATATACGTGCAAGTATATGTACATGTGGATGCTTAAGATGTTTATGGATACTGTAGTAGGAGTGGCTTTGCATATGATTTATGCTTTAGTCCACAAGTGGTTGAGCTGCTTCTTTCTTACAGTTTGGTCAACAGTCCCATTTTACCTTGTCTAAATCTATAGAAGCCATTAATCATCAGATATTTTTAAACAATTTATTAGCTCTAGATGCAAACATAAAAGGAAATCGAGGAAGATAGTTTGGTTGGTGAGTATGGTATGCCCAAGTAATTCACCATATGTTATGTTACACATATGATGGCTTTGTATACATATTTTGTGTTGTAAGGTACACGACCACCGAATCATATATAATTAAGTGATGTCAATCTTGTCTCAGCACGGAATGGTAGGTATAATCTTCCTCTATTCAAACCCACTCCTTTTAAAGCGTGGACAAAATTTGACATCAAGGCCGTTCAAACTATATCAGATTATCTAACGGATGCTATTAATTATTTTTTCTATCAATATACACATTTATCTCACACGTCAAATTATATTTATTACTTCTGTAAATTTACTATTGGCAAGTGAATAGTGTAGGGGAGGAATTTGCATAAAAGGAGTGGGATCCTCTTGCGAAGTTATTATGCGGAGACTCTTGAAAACTAGTTACTCGTGAGTTTCTCTAGTCGGAGTAAGTTAATAAGCTAAAGGTGGGTATATTTGTAGCTGCGCCTTTAAAAAAAGATTGAGAAATGTCCTCCTAAAGATGACAAATCCTCATTCCATATTTTTTATTACCAAAAGACTTCAGGTGGTCCCGTGTCTGCTCTTGTTGTTGATGATTCATTTCAGGAATCTCTATGACATTTTTTTAATGTCTAGAATAGAAATAGCATTTTGTAGATCCCAGGATATGCAAAATAGTAAACTTTTGTTAGAGGGGCTCTGAAGTGGAGTTGCAGAGGATCTCGTGGATTGAATTTTAAGTTCCAAGACTTTCTAAATTGCCTTTCTTTTACCTTTTAGGAATTGGTCCAGCACCTTAATCCATTTTCTTAAACTAAAAACAGTAGGATAAAACGCGATCATGATTTGGCAATAAAATAGTGAGACATTGGAAGGTTGATTTGTCATTTTGTCTTTGATTTGGTGAAGATAAAAAGGACAACTTCCCATGAGATACCAAAGCTGAGCGGATTGAAACCATTTTGGTTTACAAATCCCAATCCTTTGCCAAGGTCTTTCCAAATTCCAGTGTAAAACACGGGCGAAGATGATTCAAGACAGCAAGTGAGCTCACATATAGGAACCACTGTTCCTTGGCAGCAATTTTAAGATAAAGAGAGAGAGCTCTTTGGTTAGTTTTACTCGCAACTTCTCAACAGTTCTTGATTTTAGCATAAAACACACAATCCAACACTTAACTATCCCGCCTAAGCTTTGACAACAGACCACCTTACATATTTGGCTTTGAATTTTGTGAAGTGAATCTATTCTACTGATTATGATGTTCATTATCTGCATAACAACTTGAACTCCTTAACTCTCGAGCTTAGAAGTTTTTGAGACCAGCACTATCAAGAGTAGTCCAATCTTTATTTCTTTAGTTGAACGTCTGTCACCTCTTCTACCATCTCCAGATTCAGAGTTCAGAGAAAGAGTGAAAAAAAGCAAGCGAACAGGGACATGGAAGTGAAGAATGATGCTGACAAGAATGATGATGTGATGTTGCCTGGTTTTAGATTTCATCCAACCGATGAGGAACTTGTTGGATTTTATCTCAAGAGGAAGATACAGCAACGAACTTTGCCTATCGAGTTGATCAAGCAAGTCGACATCTATAAATATGATCCCTGGGATCTTCCAAGTAAGATGATACGTCTCTATTGCCTGATTATGGTTTGAATTTGAGATTTAAGTTCGCCAAATCGTCTTCCCTGAACCCTGTTTCGTCTTTGAATAACTTGGAATGCATGAAAACAGGATATTTCACTCTTCCTCTACCTCTTTTTCTTCCCAAGTGTAGAAACAAGAACAAAATTTTCCTGCAGTTACCTTCTGAAAACGGTGTTGTATGCAGCGGTGTAGCCTGTCTTAACCAATGGCTGCCGTTCACTTAAAATGATTCTCCATCTTTGGCAGATTCTATGTCATCATGAGGAAGCACAAAAAGTTTAACATAATCCAAACACTACCATTAATTAGATAAATTCAGATCTTTAATTCCTCTGTGTATCGTTGTTTCTGTTATTCTATACATATAGTTCATGCCAAGTAAATAAAAAATTTACGCGCATTTTCTATTTTTTTTATCACTTCCCACCGCAGAGCTTGCGACTACAGGTGAGAAAGAGTGGTACTTCTACTGCCCTAGAGATCGTAAGTACAGGAACAGTGCAAGGCCTAATCGAGTGACAGGAGCTGGGTTTTGGAAGGCGACCGGAACTGACCGTCCTATTTACTCCTCAGATGGCACCAAGTGCATAGGTTTGAAGAAGTCCCTTGTTTTCTACAGAGGTAGAGCTGCCAGAGGGATTAAAACGGACTGGATGATGCACGAATTTCGACTACCTTCTCTTGGAGAACCATCACCACCGAAAAAAGTCCTGGACAAAAGCCTTCCGGCAAATGTACTGATCCCCAGGACTCGTCATCATTTCCAGTACTTCTTGTCACTTTCTTTAGGATGATATGTATTAACAAGGAACTTGTTTTTGCTGTTACAGGATGCATGGGCTATCTGCAGGATATTCAAGAAAACCAACTCCATGACACAAAGAACTCTTTCTCAGTCTTGGTTCTCTACATTGCAAGATACTGCCTCACCTGACATTCTCAATCACGCTGCAAACTGCAACCCTTTCAGTTCAGAGAATATTTCTTGCACAACGGAAATAAGTTCTTTCCAAACATGCTCTGTCAATGACCTCCTGCAACAACAACAACCAAGCTCCACAACTAGCTTCCCCGGATTAGATATCCCAGGTTACAAGCCTATCTGTCCCACAGTCGAAAAACCTTCTGTATTTGCACCATCCAATGGAGACCTTCCCAACTTCCTGTTTTCACCAATTGAATTGTCAGGTTTGACCAAGTGCTCAGTTGCTCCTTCCATGGTACTGAATCCTGCCATAATTGATATTAGTAAAGCTTCTGAAAGTATGGACTCAGGATTCCCGCAACATCAGCTCAGCGGATTCTCTCTCAGTTTTCCCCATAACGTCCAAGGACATACATGCATAGGAGAAGATGAGGCCGTGCTGAGGAAGAATCAAAGTGAAATTCATGAAAATAGCCAGTGGGGGGCCGTCCGACCGATGGGATTTCCCTTCAGTCTGCCCTCAAATCTCCCTGACGCATGGAAATCTGATCTGTCGTGGGATTCACCACCTTGTCCTAGTGAGATGTCTACAACTTACTCCACAAACAAGTGCTATACTTGAATCCCATTACTGGGTACGAGAAATGGGATTTAAGAGTAGCATTTGTTTTGCACACAAGAATTCAGATATTGCATTTTCGCCTTGGTGATTTAATATTTTTGCCATTTTAAGATTGCTTAAATCTGTTATCAGAAATATCGTCCTGTTTACAGTACTACTGTACAGCTTCTGTAAATACTTATACAAGTGAAGTTGTTAGGCTAAATAATTATTTTCTATACCAATTTACATGCTATCGCTTCTTGTCCAAATAACATCCACAGTTGGAGTCAAGCTTATGGCAAGTAGAGATCAGTGTGGCAAAATAAAGAACTGTTTATGAATTTCTAATCCATTTATATTAACAACCGCAATCAACAATAACCTTAGCTGGAAATTGAATTAGGGTGACACAGAAAAAAAAAAAAAAACCTTCTACAGGTCCAAATGATATTGTCATAGCAGGTAGCTTGATCATAAAGAGTTATGCAATAATTGATAGCTCTGCAACGGTGCATTAGTTACAAATTTTTAACTTACTTCGATGAATGAACATTAGATTAGTAGTCGCAGTTTTCATGAAGGTATCCAAGTAGTGGGTCTAAATTTGAACACGCCAAGTCTTCAAAAGATTGGGTCTTTAAAAATCATGTTTACCAATTTTAGGGCATGTTCCATCGACACTTGTGCTACCCTAAGATCCACTAATTGTACTTATCTTAATGTGAACGGAAAACTTATTTTGTGGCTGCAAAGAGAATTCGGGTCTTGGCATCTAATAATTTACCTTTGGAGGGATATCATTTAATCATTAAAGTCAGTTCAAACGCCAAGTTGATGGGGGTCGAAATGCAGAATCCCTCTGACCAACCAGTTGTATGCATAATGCTGATATAAAAGAGTTGTCAAGCTAAACTCGTTTTTGGTTGTTTGTCTTAATTGGGGCTTGTTTTTTTTTTAATGTTATTTGAGGTCATTAACATTCTTTTAGGGCTATTATCTTGTTGTACTAATTATTAGGCTTATTTTTAGGCAAGAACTAATTAGTTAGGCCTTTGTTAACCAAGTATTAGCCTGGTTTTATGTTATTAAGGGTATTAAATATAAGACAAACATAAAGCGAACATGAATCGATAGATTATCTTGGTGTGAAATATGATGTGAGAGGTTTTCTCTTTCCTTGTTTTTGACCTAAGGTTGAACTTATCAAGAACAAGTGTTCTTATGGTGTTCTAATATGACTTATCACGTTAATCTTTGATTCATTAGTGTGTAGCGTCAATCTTATTATGTTTTCATCTGGTTCTTGTTCATATGGGGCATTGAGTTGTTATGTTTGAATAAGTCTAATTTGAGTAAAGTGATCCGAGTAATTCTTTTGATGTTGGGATTTTAATAAATTCGTATTGACGTTTGAATCAATTATGGCATCAGAGCACAACACTTGAATTAGGTTAAATCTTCTTGCCTTTCATTTTTTTTGTTCTTATTTTGCTCTTATTCTTGTTTTCATTCTTGATGTTGTTGTTTTCTAATTCTTCTTTCCCTTGATTTGCAAATTTTTGTTATCCTTCATCTTTCATCGTTATCTTTATCGTTCTTTGTTATTCTCTAATATTATTTGATTGAGTTTGTTCAAAAAAAAAGAAAAAAATAAGAGATGGTTGGCTGCTGCCTAAGTTAATAACATTAGGGCCTAACAAATCATCCTTTATAAAAAAACAAAAGAAAAGAAACAAATCTGGATGAATTCTTTTCTAGAAATTCAAAGATCTACATGTTACTTTGTGTTTCAATTCTATCCAAATTTTCAAGTTTTAATAATTAAGCCTTCTTTGAGTGATTTGACTTCTTTTCTATTAATTATTAGCAAAAACTTATTCCAAAGTGTGTTATTATCCTTAATTTTTATTATTTTCCATCATATACCCCTTTAATCTTTAATTCTTGATTAACTCATAAGAACGTGAAGCCTTGTGTAAGTTAATAACACATTCTAGAGTTGAGATTTAGGGAAATGAGAGGGAAAAGGCAAGATGGTGAGATTATTATTATAAAAAACCTAATTAGGTGTAAACACAAGAGTTTAGTGCATACTATGTTAAGTGTAAATACATGAGGGAGAGAATTTGATAAGACTTGCTTTCCTTTCTACTTTGGAAAATTCACAACAATGGCCTCCAAGAATAAAGGAGTTGCTAAAGGAGCAACTAGTGGGGTGGATGAGGAAGAATCAACCAATGTTGTTATATCTTTTGTTTTAAAGGCCATGTAACAATAATTTGACCACAGGTTTGGTAGTCTAAGAGGTTAGTTAGAAACCTAAGAAGTAGAAATTGTTGAATTATGTTAAACTCGAGATTAAAGAGATGTTATTGATTGGAGGCATGGAAGGCAACCATATAATGACGTTCATGAGGATGATGGTGCTATTTTTGCATATTTAAAAAAGGAGCAAGTTGCTAATTATGAGTTTGGCCAAAGAGGCAGAGGTGGTCGAGGTGGTAGAGGTTTCATGAGGGACTAATGGAGAAGAGATACTGTAGATTCTGGTCTTGGGAGCATCAAAATGTTTCGTTATTCCAACAAAAAAGTGATCCATAAGAATATTTGGAGTGGGAGAAAAAAGTAGAATTGGTGTTTGACTACCACATTACTCCAAAGAGAAAAAGGTGAAATTAACATCATTTGAATTAAATGATTATGTTATAATTTGGTAAGATAAACTTACACAAGCTCGAAGGCAAAATCAATAACGTCCACTAATGACTTGAGAGGAAATGAAAATGGTCATGAGTTGAAGATTTATTCCTTCACATTACTATATGGACTTATATCAAAAGTTGCAGGGGCTTACTTAAAGGTCTAAATTATTAAAAGAGTATCATAAAGAGGTGGATATTACATTGATACAAGCAAATATAGAGGATGACCAAGACACCATGGCTAGATTTTTACAAGGGTTGAATAAGGAAACAACTAATATAATTGAGTTGCAACATTTTGTGGAATTGTAGGATATGGTTCACTTGACAACTAAGGTTGAAAGGTAACTTAGGGGTTCTTCACATATTGTACATAATTTGAGCTCCTCATCTTGGAAATCAAATTGGAGTAAAAAAGAAGATAAAAATGTTTTCAAAAGTAAGGAGGACAACTCAAATTCTAAAGATGTGGAGAGTATTATAGAAAAGTCCAAATTAGAGGTTTAAAACATCCAAAATAAAGATATTAAATACTTTAAATGTTTGGAAAGAGGATTTATTACATGATAATGTCCTAATAAGCACACAATGATCATTAGAGAAGATGGTAACTATGAATTAGAAATTAAGCATAAAAAAGAAGAAGTCCATTCTCAGGGAATTAGAGAAAGTGAAGGAGAACAATATATGGTTGATAGACAGATGATTGTAGTTAGACATGCCTTGAATATGCAAATGAAGGAGTTTGAGGCTCAACGACAGAAAATCTTCCATACACATTGTCATATCTAAGAAAACGTATGTAGCTTAATTATTGATGGAGAAAATGTAAAAATATGGCTAGCATTATGTTAATGTTGAAATTGAACTTACCCACTACACAATATCCTAAGCCATGTAAGTTTTAATGGATAAATGATTGTTAGAAGGTAATGGTTGGTATGTAGGCATTAATTTCCTTTTCTATTGGGAGGTATGAGTATGAAAATTTATGTGATGTAGTGCTTATATATGCTAGTCATATGTTGTTAGGTAGACCATGACAGTATGATAGTGGGGTTAAGCTGACAAGTTTAGGAATAGATATTCATTTGTACTTGATGATAAACTTATGCTCTTGTATTATTTTCACCATGTTAATATTTTGAAAATTAACTAAAGATTCAAAGAGATATTGATAGAAAAGAAGAGGAGAGAAAAATTGAGAGAAAAAAAGAGAAAATGCAAGGAGATTTTTAAAATAGAAAACAAGAAGTTAAAAGTAGAGAGAATAAAGAGAGAAAAGGAAGACAAGTTGAAAAGAGTGAAAAGAAAGATCAATTAGAAAATAAATAGAGTTTGTTTACAAAAATAGGACATGTGAAGTAAGCCTTTTATTCCCAACAACCTATATTTGTATTTATGTACAAAGAGGCCTACTTTAATTCTAACGAACTTAACTCTTCTTTGTCAAGTGTTGTTGTTTTATTTTTACATGAGTTTATGAATATGTTTCTCGGTGAACCAATTGTTTTGCCAAATTATTAGATAGATAAAACATTAAATTGATTTCATCCCTAGAGTACAAATTCTGAATAGACTATCTAATCAAAGTAATCCTAAGGAGACAAATGAGCTTTAAAGGTAAATTGAAAAGTTAATAGCTAATGGATATGTAAAGGAAAATAGGAGTCCTTGTGTAGTTCTAGGACTTTTAGTTCCTAACAAGGATGGCTCGTGGTGAATGTGTGTTGATTGTAGAGTTATCAATAAAATCATGGTAAAGTATCAAAATCCTATACCTAGATTTGATGATATGTTAGATGAATTGCATGGGTCATATATTTTTCTAAAATTGATTTGAAAAGTAGATATCAACAAATTAGGATATGAGAGGGAGATGAGTGGAAGACCACCTTTAAAACTAAATATAGTTTATATGAGTAATTGATTATGCCTTTTGGACTTACTAAAGCTCCAAGCACATTTATGCGATTGATGAATCATGTTCTGCATAAATTTATTAGTAAATATGTGTTGATGTAGTTTAATGATATTCTTATGCATAGCAGATCATTTAATGAGCATATTAAATATTTATGTGTAGTTTTGAATGTTTTAAGTGTTGATTCGTTGTTTGGTAATCTTAAGAAGTTTTCTTTTTTCATCAATCAAATTGTGTTTCTTAGCTATATTATAAGTGCAAAGGGAATCTAATTTGATGAGGAAAAGGTCAAGACATTTAAAGATTGACCTACACTGAAATCACTAAATAAATTGCGAACTTTTCATCTTTTAGCGAGTTTTACATGAGGTTCGTCAAAAACTTCAGCACTAAAATTGCTTCATTAGCTAGGTGATTAAGAAGGGTGTTGGGTTTTAGGGGAAAAAAGTGTAAGATGACAAATTTTCCATTATTAAAGGAAAACCTAATTCAGTCCCTTTATTTGTTTTACCTGATTTTGCCAAGATGTTTGAAATTGAATATAATGTTTAAGATATAGGGATTGGAGATGTTCTAATGTATGAAAAGCATCTGGTTGGTTTAGTGAGAAATTAAATGGTGCAATGATTAATTATCCTATGTATAATAAAGAGATGTATAAATTGGTGCCAATATTGTAGACATAGAAGCCCTACCTTTGGCCAAAAGAATTTTTCCTTCACACAAACCACAAACCTTTGAAACGTTTAAAGCGACAAGGTAAGCTAAATGAAAGATATGTTAGATGGATAGAGTTTGTTGAGTCCTTTTCTTATGTCATCAAATACAAACAAGGTAAGGAAAATGTGGTTACAAAAGCATTATCTTATAAGTATGTTCTTCTTTCCATACTTGATGCAAAATTGTTAGGATTTGAGTTAGCGAATTTGTTCATAAATTTGTGATGGTGTATTTTAATGATATTCTTGTGTATATTGAATCATTTGATGAGCATATTGTATATTTATGTGCAGTTTTGAGTAACGTGTCTAGTGCTTATAAAAAATCAGCATTTAGGAAGTTTTATAGACATGAGATACTTTTATTTAGGGATACTAGGTTAAGTGTGCCCAATTGCTTTTTAAGAGTCTTTTGTGAGAGAAGCTCATAAGGTGCATTGATAAGACACTTTGGCATTAAGAAAACCTTAGACATCTTAGTTGAACATTTCTTTTAACCACAAATGAATCAAGATATTGAGAAAGTTTGTTAGCATTTTGAAGTTTATAAGAGGGCTAAGTCAAAAGTGTTACCCCATGGTCTTTACGCCTCTTTAGCTATTCCTAATCATTCGTGGGCAGATCTATCTATAAACCTTATATTGGGATTGCCTAGAATTAGGAAGGGTTGAAATTCTATTTTTATTATTGACAGGTTTTCTAAGAAGACACATTTCATACCATGTAACAAAATAGATGATGTAGAGAATATGGTTGAATTTTTCTTGCGATAGGTGGTACACCTTTATGGGATGCCTTGGAGTATTGTTTTAGATCAGGATGCCAAATTCTTAAGCCATTTTTGGTGCATTTTGGGGGGAAAGATAGGTATAAAACTTCTCTTGTCCATGACTTATCCCTCACAAACTAATGGGTAAACTAAGGCAATAAATCATACTCTTACAACTTTGTTACGTGCCATAATTAAAATGAACATTAAAACTTAGGATGATATTGTTTGTCACATGTCAAATTTCTTTATAATAAAATTGTGCATTTTGCTACTAATAATTCTTCTTTTGAGACTGTCTATAGATTTAATCCTTGGATACCCCAAAATTTGTTTTTATTTACTTGTTTATAAGTTTGTCAGTATAGATGGAGAAAAGAACATCAAAGTTGTTAAACAACTTTATGAGAAGGTGTGACAACATATTAAGATTGTTGGACCCCGCTTCCGGAGCCCAGCATTCGGAGTCATTAACTAAAACAGTACTTGACTTCAACCATACCAAATCTGTTTCGGGACATTTGGCATAACTTTCGCTATGGATATCAGATTAAGGTGTTCTTTGGACATATCAAAAGAGGACTTCAAGATATATAAATTTTATGAAGATCTTGAAGACAAATTCTATCACCTGCAGGGTCAAAAGTGGGACTAGACGATAGGATTAGACGAATCCGGACAAAGGGTAAGATAAATTGGAAAAATGGTCATAACTTTCTCTAGAGAACTCAGATTAAGGTGTTCTTTGGATGATTTGAAAGAGGATTTCAAGATCTACAACTTTCATGAGACCTTGAAGACAAATTCTGTCATCTAGAGGGTCAAATTTGGACTAGAAGATATTCTGGTCAATATAAGATGAAACAAAAAGTCAACCTAAGACGAAGGGTGAGACGAATTGAAAAAATGATCATAACTTTCTCTAGAGAACTCGGATTAAGGTGTTCCTTGATTATTTGAAAGAGCACTTCAAGATTTACAACTTTCATGAAGACCTTAAGACAAATTCTGTCGTCTAGAGGGTTAAATTTGGACTAGAAGATGTTTTGGTCAATATAAGATGAAACAAAAAGTCAACCTAAGATGAAGGGTGAGATAAATTGGAAAAATGGTTATAACTTTCTTTAGAGAACTCAGATTAAGGTGTTCTTAGGATAATTTGAAAGAGAACTTCAAGATCTACAACTTTTATGAAGACCTTAAAGATAAATTCTATCATCTAGAGGGGTCAAATTTGGACCAGAAGATGTTTTGGTCAATATAAGATGAAACAGAAAGTCAATCTAAGACGAAGAGTGTGACAAATTGGACAAATGGTCATAACTTTCCCTAGAGAACTTGGATTGAGGTTTTCTTTAAATAATTTAAAAGAAGACTTCAAGATCTACAACTTTCATGAAGACCTTAAAGACAAATTCTCTTGTATAGAGGGTCAAATTTGGATCAGAAGATGTTATGGTCAACATAAGACGAAACAGAAAGTCAACCTAAGACAAAGGGTGAGACGAATTGGAAAAATGGTCATAACTTTCTCTAGAGAACTCGGATTAAGGTGTTCTTTGATGATTTGAAAGAGAACTTCAAGATTTACAACTTTCATGAAGACCTTGAAGATAAATTCTGTAGTCTAGAGGGTCAAAATTGGACCAAAAGATGTTCGGGTCAACATAAGACAAAAAATAAAGTCAACCTAAGATGAAGGGTGAGACAAATTGGAAAAATGGTCATAACTTTCTCTAGAGAACTCAGATTAAGGTGTTCTTTAGATGACTTGAAAAAGAACTTTAGTATCTACAACTTTTTGGAATACCTTGAAGATAAATTATGTCATCTAGAGGATCAAATTTGGACTAGAAGATGTTCTAGTCAATGTAAGATGAAACAAAAAGTCAACCTAAGATGAAGGGTGAGATGAATTGGACAAATGGTCATAACTTTCTCTAGAGAACTTGGATTGAGGTGTTCTTTGGATGATTTGAAAAATGAATTCAAGATCTACAATTTTCATGAAGACTTTGAAGACAAATTCTCTCTTCTAAAGGGTCAAATTTGGACCAGAATATGTTCTAGTCAACATAAGATGAAACAGAAAGTCAACCTAAGACAAAGGGTGAGACAAATTGGAAACATGGTCATAACTTTCTCTAGAGAACTCGGACTAAGGTGTTCTTTGATGATTTGAAAGAGAACTTCAAGATCTACAACTTTCATGAAGACCTTGAAGGTAAATTCTCTCGTCTAGAAGGTCAAATTTGGACCAGAAGATGTTCTGGTCAATATAAGATGAAATAGAAAGTTAACCTAAGATGAAGGGTGAGACGAATTGGAAAAATGGTCATAACTTTTTCTAAAGAACTCAGATTAAGGTTTTCTTTGGATGATTTGAAAGAGCACTTCAAGATCTATAACTTTCATGAGACCTTGAAGACAAATTCTGTCGTTTAGAGGGTCAACGTAAGACGAAGCAGAAGGTCAACCTAAGACGAAGCAGAGTCAACTTAAGACGAAGCAGAAGGTCAACCTAAGACGAAACAGATGATCAACTTAAGACGAAACAGAAGGTCAACCTAAGACAAAATAGAATTAACTTAAGATGAAGTAGAAGGTCAACCTAAGATGAAATAGATGATCAACTTAAGACGAAATAGAAGGTCAACCTAAGATGAAACAGAAGGTCAACCTAAGACGAAGCAGATTATACTCCTAAGTATCTCCACTCATAAAGATCATAACTTTAGACTCCGATGTCTAAAAATTTCATACTATATACTGTTGGAAAGGTAGAAAGATAAGCTACAATGTTCTAAAAGACAACTTTGAATAATTTAGCCTCAATTAGTCCAGTTTTTCCCCTGAAGTTGGTACACAATTTCTATACCTAGGAAAGACTTGGCTTTTGAAATGTACAACTACAAAGATCATGCACATACACCTTGGAACTTTTCAGTTCTAAACTCATTTTCCAAATCAAAAGAAATTCATACATAACTTTAATTACATAATTAACATTATAATTAAAAGCTTTACACATAATTCAACATACATATGATGCTCAATATTTAACATGCTTATAAAGCTATCCAAAAGTGATCGAACTAACTTAGTTACACAAGTTTCTAATATCTTGGAGTTTTCGATGCCTTGCAAGGATTGCTAACCTTCTTATTCTGTACCTGAGGAGGGAATAGTGGGGTGGTGAGCTACACAGCTCAGTGGCTAATATATATATAGCCATTTGCAATTGACCACATATTCAAGCATATGTACATGTATATCTAGCAATTCGAGCCTTCTCAATTTATTCTAGCAATTTAAGCATTTGATCAATTTAACTTAAATTTATAACACACAGCCTAAACTTCAGCCAATAAACATAACACTCAACTATGCACCATACTTGGAAATTTAAGGATGCAATGGACAACAAATGGCTCGAGGATTCCATAGAAACAGAATAGAGAAACCAAAGTTTACCCTATGAACAGAATGAGTCCAATTTCGGAGCTCATATGCCACAAGTAGGCAGCTGAGAGAAGACTCTTGTCAATGTGCACGTGACGACCAGAATGGTTGTTGGGCCCCAAAATTTTTTTTATATATTTGAATTATTTATTTATTTATTTATGGATTTATTCGTTAATTATATTTTTTTTATATAATTATTTTGCCTTAATTGATTTAATTATGTGTTTGTATAATTATTTTTATGTTGGGCTTGGAAT
>JANIJH010000008.1:16336623-16360642 GCA_024520975.1 Erythroxylum areolatum
TTCAACCCCCCCCCCCCCCTTCTAGTGCATTCCAAATATCGTTTTCTAAGTGTTGTATTAACGTGTGATTCACTTCAATAAGTTTGTTTTGATGTTTGATTGTCATGGGCATGCCACCTTTGTGGGATGATGTTTAATAAGGAGTTTTGGAAATAACCCTATCGGATAATACGCTCAGGCTTCACGATTAGTTTCATGATATTCGCAAGAGGTTGGTTTCCGGATAATCGGCGCCCAACAATACTTGTGTATGATTGGCTACTCATTTGATTAAACAATTTAAGAATGTGTAAATATGTGTGTATTGCATGATATAGAAGCACAAATTGACTGGTAGTATCCAGACATTCCCTGATTGTCAAGGTAATAGCTAATATGGAGCATACTATGAGTCAACCTAGATATTTTCTCACTATATTTGATTTGTTTTTGTTTAAATTCCAATTATTGAATTGTTACCTATGATATTGTCATAATTTCAGACATTGATAGTCCAAGAAGTCCAATATTCGGGAATGTATTGAAAAGTGTTATCTACTTATATGTGAATATGGAAAAATGAGTACTCCGCTGAATGTTGAATGACAAACTTAGATCCGATGAATGTGATAAATGACTGTGCATATTGAATGAAAACGATTGATAGTATATTATATGAAATGATGCATTTCATGACATTAATATGCATGATTAGATAAAGGAGTTATGACTGAAGTGACCAATGTGAAAAAGAACTTAATGCTTAAGAAATAGGCACACAAAGCCACAGGCTCACTTGTTAATGAGCTCGGTATCCACAATAAGTACGGGACAGTATCTGAAATGAGCTTGATATTCATAATGGATACGGAACAGTTAAATAGGCACTCGATCAAATAAAAATAAAAATGGAAGTGGAGTCTTATGTGCATTTGCATATATGTATTCTTACATGTTTCATGAAAATGATTAGAAAGAACCATTGATTTATGTTGAATAGTGATGTGAAATACCTATGTATATGTTGATGGTATGAATTATTAAGATGAGTGATTGGACTATTCTAAGATGACTTTATGATTGCTTATAATATTAATATGCTTGTGAAATATGATATGTTTATTATGATTTGGTATACAAACTGAGTGATGTGATGAATGAGAATTGATTCTAAATAATGTGATATATTCGTGAAATTGGTTTTTTACTCCTGATATTTGTGTTTTTAGATGAGTGAGCGTATCGATGATAGTTCACTTAGTAAGTTCGTAAACTCATTAAAATTGCAACGTTAATTTTCGGGTACTGGGGAGACCTAACTTCTAAGGCAATCTAGTAGCAGTCTAGTATTTTTCATTTTAGAATCAAGAATGACTTAAAGGTCTGGTCAGCAGATATCTGAGGAGTTTAGTTAGAAAGTTTCTATTAGCATCCCATTTCACGTTAGATATTTTGTATAAGACAACAAACTTTTAGATGTTAAATATGTAAAAATGTGGATTATGAGATGTAATGCTACAATGTAAATTATGTTTGTGAATTAAATGGGAAAAATGTTTTTATGAATATTGTGTTTATGATGCCTTGAATATGATAATGTGATTGCTCTAACATGCCATTCTTATGGGGTATGTGCTCAAATATTCTCTAGAATGTCAGGTATATGTCCTATAAGAATGGTATGTCACATTTTGGTATCAGAGCATGGTTTGGCACCCCTAGGGACATATAGGAGTAGATTTAACATGATATCTAGCAAGAGATTCGTATAGTGATCACAATTGTTATCTGTTATAGGTCATCCGTTGTCGGAGACCGATTCGTTGAATCAGTTGACCTTAAGTTAATAGGGGCTAATAGAGAGTCTCCTATACCCCAATCTGAACTAATGCCTCCGACGGTACCTGAGAGGAGAGAAAGGAGATACGACAAACTTAGGAAACAAGGAGTTGTAGACTTCTACAAAAGTACAAACCTTGTCGAGGTAGAGAACTAGTTAGAGAGGACAGAAAGGATATTGAACCAGATGGATTGTGAACCGGACGAGGGGTTTAATTATGTTATCTCATTATTGCAAGGTTCGGCTTATCAATGGTAGAAAACTGTTCTCAGTAGTTTCGCCCAACCTTGCAAACTGACGTGGGAAGACTTTTTGAGGGTCTTCAAGGAGAACTACATGCCAAAGATCTACCTAGACAGAAAGATGAAGGAATTTCTTGATCATAAATAAGGGAATCTCACTATAGCTGAGTATAAGGGCAGTTTAATGTGTTGTTGGGATACCCAATAGCTTTGGTCCCAACTGAGGAAGACAAGTGTGACGGTTCGAAAATGGATTGAATATAGAAATCAAAATGAGGCTGGCAATTACTAATTTGAGCAACGTCATTGAGCTGAAAGTTGCTTTAATCAGAATTAAGCATCTACTGAAGGATGAATGGGGAGAGTATAGGCAAGAGTTCAAAATGAAGAGGTCTCACGAATTTTAAGCTGATTCTCAAAGAAAATTCAGTAAACACCAGAGTAGACCGTCACGATCACAGTCGAGATCGAGATAGTCAGGGTTTAGGCCGAGAGGCAGCTTTAGTTATTCTGGCAAAAATCAGGCATTTGGGTGGCAAACTTATAGTACGCAACCACCACAAATGCCTAACTATGAGCACTATGGGAAGAGACATGGTGGTGAATGTTGGAAGATGTCAGGAGCTTGCCTACGTTGTGACTCCTTCGAGAATCGGATCAGAGGTTGTACTGTTATTGTTGGAGCCTAGAGGAGGAATAGTAACTAAAATAACTGTCCAGCAGAGTAGAGTCAGTGGAGTGGTATAGAAAGGCAGAGGCAGAGATAGAACAAATTCTTCAAGTCCTAGTGTCAGAATTAAGGTGCAAAGCAATCAATCATAGTCTTCGGCTAGGATCTATGTCATTACCAGACAGAAGGCTCAGGACTCCCCAGATGTCGTTGCAGGTGTGTTACAGGTCTTTAATTTAGAGGCATTTACATTGCTAGACTTAAGATCTACACATTCATTCATCACACCGCATCTGGCATCTAAGCTGCATTGTGAGAGAGGGATATTGAGATATGGCTTAGACGTGAGTACTTCAGTAGGTCACACTACCGTGAGTGGAGAAGTCTGTAAAAAGTGTATTATTCAGATTGATCAGGCCGAATTAGATGTTGATCTGATAGTACTACAATTGAGAGAGATAGATCTTATCCTAGGCATGGACTGACTTTTTGCACACAAGGTTGTGATGAGCTGCTACACCAAGGAGGTGATTATTGAATCTCTTACTCAATCGAGAGTAATATTTCAAGGTGTTAGTCATGCAGTGTCAGCTAGATTAATGAGTGCCTTCAGGCTGATTCGTAGTGGATGTGAGGCTTACCTAGCCTATATCACTGATACCTGGAATGAGCAAACAGTTCAGGATATTCCTGTTGTTAGGGATTTTCTAGACATGTTTTCCAATGAATTACAGGGATTACCCCCAGATAGGGAGTCAAAGTTCACCATTGACCTTGTCCTTGGTACTGCTTCTATATCTATTCCTCCGTTTAGGATGGCACCTATGAAACTTAAGGAACTTAAGACCCAGTTGCAGGAATTGTTGGATAAGGTCTTCATCAGACCCAGTATATCACCTTAGGGAGCTCCAGTCTTATTTGTGAAGAAGAAATATGGAACTTTGAGGTCGTGTATTGATTCTAGGCAGTTGAATCAAGTGAAGGTGAAAAATAAGTATCCTTTACCAAGAATTGATGATCTACTTGATCGATTATAAGGAGCTCAAGTATTCACTAAATTGGATCTGAGATTAGGGTATTATCAGTTGAAGATAACAGAGGTTGATGTACAAAAGAGTGCATTAAGGACTAAATATGGACATTTTGAATTTTTTGGTAATGCCTTTCGGATTGACGAATGCTCTGATGAAATTTATGGCACTGATGAACAAAGTATTTCAACCTTATCTAGATCACTTTGTGATTGTATTTATTGATGATATTTTAGTGTATTTGAAGAGTAGAGAGCATTTTAGGCTAATTCTACAGATTATAAGAAAGAAATAGTTGCATGCCAAGTTCAATAAGTGTAAATTTTGGCTTGATCAAGTGATATTTTTGGGTCAGATAATGTCTAGACAGGGAATACAGGTGGACCCAAAGAAAGTTGAAGCAATGATAAAGTGAGAAGCCCCAAGGAATGTATCCAAAATTTAGAGTTTTCTTGGATTAGTTGGTTCTTACGGGAGGATTGTCAATGGTTTTTCATTGATCTCAACGCCTTTGACGAAGCTACTGAAGAAGAATGCACCCTTCCGATAGACTGATGAGTGCCAACGGAGTTTTGAAGAATTAAAACACCAATTGACTACAACACTAGTGTTAGTCATTCCATCTAGATTAGGAGGATATGCAGTATACAGTGATGCTTCACACTAGGGGTTAGGATGTGTTCTGATGCAGTATGGCATATTAATTGCATATGCATCAAGACAGTTGAAACCTCATGAATTCAATTATCTGGTTCACGATTTAGAACTTGTTGTAGTGGTATTTGCTTTGGGGATTTAGAGACATTATCTATATAGTGAGACATTTCAGATATTTACAAATCACAAAAGCTTGAAATATTTGCTGAGTCAAAAATAGCTTAATATGAGACAAAAGAGATAGATTGAGCTACTAAAAGATTATGATTGTACAATTGAGCAATCATCCTAGTAAATCTAATGTTGTGACTGATGCATTAAGTAGGAAATCCAATAGTACTGTGACACAGATTTAAACATCAAGGTTACTAAAATTAGAACAGCTGAGAGAATTGAATGTTGAGCTGAATTTGGGATAGAATGAAGCATTGATAGTTATATTGAAGCTTAGACTGTTACTACATGAAAGGATCAGAAGAGCCCTAAGTAAAAATCCAAAATTTAAGAATCTTATTGAGAAGTTGAAACAAAATTTGAATTCTGAGTTTGAATTGAGAGATGATACATTATGGTTGAAACAAAGATTGTGTGTACCTAATGTCGATGATCTGAAGAAAGAGATTTTGGAGGAAGCTTACTTAGCAACTTGTGTTATGCATCCTAGTACTACCAAGATGTACAATGCGCTGAAACAACATTTCTGGTGGCTATGGAAGAAGAAGTAAGTGGCGAAGTAAGTTGCTAAGTGTCTGACTTATCAACAGTTTAAGGCGGAGCATCAGGCTCCGGTTAGAAAGTTACAATCATTACCTATTTTGTAGTGGAAATGGGAGAGGATCACAATGGATTTCATTATGGGTTTGCCAAGAACTCCGAGATAATATGATGTCATATGGGTCATTGTTGATAGATTAACGAAATCCACCCATTTCTTACCTGTGTGAGAGAATAATACACTTGATTAATTGGCCCAGAGGTATGTTAATGAGGTAGTGAGGTTGCATGATGTTCCATTCTCTATTGTGTCTGATCAAGATCCCAGATTCACTTCTAGATTCCGGAGTAGTTAACAGAAAACGTTGGGTACGAAGCTAAAGCTCGGTATAACATTTCATCCTCAGAAAAACAGACAAAGTGAGAGAACTATTAAGACTATTGAAGATAAGTTCAGGGCTTGTGTATTGGAGTTCCAAAGAGCATAGGATCAATATTTAGCCTTTATTGATTTTGCTTACAACAATCATTACTACAGTAGCATCGGTATGGCTCCGTTCGAGGCATTATATGGTAGAAAGTGTCGATCGCCATTATATTGGGATGACGAGGGACTAAGGATTATTGAGGCTCATAATTGATCCAAGACACTGTTGATAAGGTAAATTTGGATTGCATTCGAATTAAGGGGGCTCAAGATAGGCAAAAAAGTTATATAGATCAACACCGAAGACATATGGAATATCAGGTAGGAGATGAGGTATTTTTTAGAGCATCACCTTAGCGATGAGTATTGAGATTTGGTAAAAAGGAAAAGCTGAGCCCTAGATGCATTGGTACTTAAGAGATTATTGACATAGTTAGACCATTAGCATACTGATTAATCATTATGACCATTAGCATACTGATTAATCATTATTAACAGAGATGACTTAGATTCACAATGTTTTCCATATTAGTATACTCAGAAGATATCGATCAGACCCAACCCGTGTGATACCTGCACAGGAAGTAGAGATTGTAAGTAATTTGAGTTATGTAGAAGAACCAGTCAAGATAATGGGATATCGAACTAAAGAATTTGAGTTATGTTAAAGAACCATTCAAGAACTATCCCATTGGTTAAGGTTCTTTGGAGGGACCATTCGAGAGAAGAAGCCACATGGAAAACTAAAGAAAACATGAGAAGATAGTACTCCCATCTGTTTGATCAATCAGGTAAGAATTTTGAGGACGAAATTTCTTAACGGGGAGAATTGTAATAACCCGTTTCTACACTTAAGGATTTAATTGTTAGATTGAGTCATATCATATGAGAATACATGAAGTGCATTACATTTGCATGCATCATATTTGCATACACATATGAACTATGATTTAGAGACATTGTAAAAATAGTATATGCGCTTATTTGACATATCTTGAAGTATGAAACATTTTAAATGACTATGATGTAATTGTGTGTTGATTATGTCTTAAATTTTGTTTTGGATGGATTATAATTAGTGAATTGGGAATTTATTCTTACAATTGAGTGATTGATAACGTGATATGTGCACCTAGTCTAGGAAAAATGTTAAAGGGCTAGATAAATTGATACATGAGATTTAAGTTGATTGGGCCTATGAAATGATGACATGTGTAATTAATAATAGAGTGAAAAATGACTTAAATAAATGAGTAACAAATGGTGGCATAGTTGCATGACATATGGCCTAGTGATTAAGTGACAAATAGACTAATTATGGATTGACAATTGGTAGTGTAAGAGGAAGGCACATGACTTAGCTCTCCATTTGACAAGTGACAAGACATGTGTCCCACCTCTCCACCACGCACTTGCACCCATGACTTTCACCCTTGCAAGACCACCTTCTTTCATGTTTTGGTCTTAAGCTTTCTCTTTCTTTGCCCTCACCAACGACACCCTCATATAATCTCTATAATCCTTGAATATTTGCCAAAATTTTGCAGCCCTCATCTTGCAGTTGAAACCCTTTTATCCCATCTTGATCTTGGGGTATGTTTGAATGCTTTGGAGACTTGCTAAGCTTGTTAATTTGAGGAGACCTTGATCTAAAAAAGTAAGTAATTGACTGCTTTATTGTGATATATGTGAGCATAAAATCCATGAAGATTGATTAGGGGTGAATTGAGATGAATTGCATATAGCATTGATGATGAGACGTGCTTGAAGTTTAATGAATGAATAAGTTTTGTTCTTGATGTATAGAAACCCTAGGTTATAAATTGTTTTAGGGATGAATTGATGAGGAATTGAAGTATTTTTAAGGTATAATTGAGGTGCAATTGATGAACTATCATGAAGGTGTCAAAATTTTGAAGAAAACTTCAAGGAAAATGAAGGTGAAATTTTTGGTTCACCTATCCCACAATAGTGGGAATTGTATGGTTCCTTCCTATGATTATGGAAATGCTTGGCAGTGAGAATTGTGTTTTGTGTTTTGATTGAATCATATATGGATAAGACACTATACATTGGTGCTTTTAGACCTGGTTAGGGCTTAAAATGAACTTAATTTGATGTTGAATCAATTGGTTAAGTGTTTGACAAGTTTAGGTTATTGATTGATGTTATAACTTAAGGAATGGATTGTTTGATATCAACATATATGAATTTGAGAAGTATGAGTTGTTAATGGTATAAGGATGTTCTTGTGAATGCAGATGTGATTCAAACGATATAAGTAAAGACTTAGATATGATTAAATGAGAATTGGGAAATTTTGTAAATATAATAGTAAAAAGGGATTGGTGAATGTATGATTGATGAATTAAGAGTAATCAAACTTACTTAATGCATAACCTAATTGCAAAGAAGATACATACAAGCTATGATGAATGAATGAGTAAGATTTGTGAATAAGATTACATACCTGGGATAGTCAATTGAGCATGCATTGAACATAACACATATATATGTGTATGATTGGGTACTTATTCGATTAAACAAGTTAGTAATATGTAAATATATGTGTATTGTATGATATAGAAGCACAAATTGACTGACAGCATCCAGACATTGCCGGATCATCAAGGCAATAACTAATATGGAGCATACTGTGAGTCAACCTAAATGTTTTCTCACTATATTTAATTTGTTTTTGTTTCAATTCCAATTATTGAATTGTTACCTATGAGACTGTGATAATTCCAGACATTGATAGCCCAAGGAGTCCAATATTCTGGAATGTATTGGAAGTGCTATCTACTTGAATGTGAATATGGAAAAATGAATGCTCAACTGAATGTTGAATGCCGAACTTAGATCCGATGAATGTGATAAATGGTTGTGCATATTGAATGAAAACGATTGATGGTATATTATATGAAATGATGCATTTCATGACATTAATATGCATGATCAGATAAAAGAGTTGTGACCGAAGTGACCAATGTGAAAAAGAACTTAAAGCTTAGGAAATGTGCACACAGAGCCACAGGCTCAGTTATTAATGAGTCTAGTATCTATAATAGGTACAGGACAGTATCTAAAATGAGCTCGGTATCTGCAACAGATACGAGACAATTAAATAGACGCTCCGTCACAACAAAAATAAAAATGGAAGTGGAGTCTCATGTGCATTTGCATATACATATCCTTACATGTATCCTGAGAATGATTGGAAAGAACCATTGATTTGTGTTGAATAGTGATATGAAATACCTATGTATATGTTAATGATATGAATGATTAAGATGAGTGATTGGATTTTTCTGAGATGACTTTATAAAATGCTTATATCCTAATATGCTTGTGAAATATGATATGTATATTGTGATTTGGTATACAAACTTAGTGATGTGATGAATGAGAATTGATTCTGAATAATGTGATATATTTGTGAAATTAGTTTTATACTCCTGATATTTGAATTTGACATGAGTGAGCACATTGATGATGGTTTACTCACTGAGTTCACAAACTCATCAAAATTGCAACGTTGATTTTTAGGTATTAGAAAGACCTAGCTTTTAAGGCAATCTAGTAATAGTCTAGTATTGCCCATTTTGGAATCAAGAATGGCTCAAAGGCCTGGTTAGCTGATGTCTGAGCAGTATAGTTAGAAAGTTTCTGTTAACATCCCATTTCATGTTAGATATTTTGTATAGGACAACAAACTCTCATATGTTTTATGATGTAAAAATGTGGATTATGAGATGCAATGCTACAATGTAAATTATGTTTATGAATGAAATGGGAAAAATGTTTTTATGAATATTGTGTGTATGATGCTTTGAATATGATAATGTGATTGCTCTAACATGTCATTCTTGAAGGATAAGTGCTCGGATAGTCTATTAAATAATGGGTATATGTCCTATAAGAGTGTATGTTACATACAAAAACATTTTTCTTCTAACTCACTTCCTTTTGCATACCAATTCAATCAATATTTAATAATGAAACACATTATTCATGGATAGATTTCAATCAATTCAGAATATCAGTTAAAAGAATTTTATAATCAAGATTATAATAAACTTAAAGAAATCATTAAAAATTCATTGAATTTTTTTTTAGGCTCAAAAACTAAGGAAAAATATGGGTATTATGTGTGTAAATAATAAGCAATATCATTCAACTTGAATATTTCAATGATTATTAAAAATATGACTTATGAAAACAATTTTATTCTAACTCTCATCCTTTTGTATACCAATTCAATCAATATTCAACAATGAAACATAGTATTCATAGATAGATTTCAACCAATTCAGAATATCATTTAAAAGAATTTTATAATCAAGATTATAATAAGCTTAAAAAATTATTAAAAATTTATTAAACCCATCTCCACACTTAAAGTTGTACAAGGTTCCCAATTATATACAATATAAGCATTTAAAAATAAGTGAGACGGTTAAGTTGGTACTTTTTTATATTTTCTAATTTTAGATCCATCTAATGTTAAACTAAATCCTTGCAAACTATAAATGAGAAAGGGATAAAAAGAACATGGAAATAGCATAATATAAAATAACATAAAATAAAATCTTATACTAACACGAATTAAAATTAAAATGAAATAAAATATAAACATATCATAATTCATAGGTTGCCTCCCACGTAGTGCTTGTTTAACATCATTGGCTTGACATGCCCTTTATGCTTAACTTCATCCTGGATTAATAATGAGTGGCTTGCTTCCATCTGTTTCTCAGCAAGGAGATTTTGAAGCCTATAAGTAAGCCACCTATTGCAAAATAATAACAAGGATATAATTTATCAAATTAATAGATCCAATTACAAGCATTAATGCCCTTTTTAATGAAAAATTGTTAATGAAAGAGGGAATAACAAAAATCACTAAATCATTAGTTGATTTGAACAATTTGTCTTCGAGCAAGTGGGAACCCTCCATACTTAAGGTCTATGTTTTAAAACCCGGACCGGTCATCGAACTGGTGGCCTTACTGGTCACTGGTTTGACTGGGTCGACCGGTTCAACCACTGGTCGAACCGGTGTGACGTAATAATTATACAATAATTATATTTAATTATATATAATATTAAAAAAATTCAAAAAATAAAAAAATAAGTAAAAAATAATTGTCGGACCGATCTCCTACCGGTCAATTGATCGATTTTGACCGGTTCAGACTGGGTCAATTTAGAGCCGGTTTTGAAGGATCAACCGGACCGGACCATCGACCGGTCACCGGTCCGATCGGTCCGACCGGCCGGTCCGGTCCGGGTTTTAAAACATAGCTTAAGGTCATTACCAACGCTTCAGTAGTAGTTTCCTTATTTGGTTCCTTCACCGGTTCTTCTTTAATCATCTCTGTCCACTCTTCTTCTTCTTTTTGGATAGAGGTTTCTAGCTTATCTTCTTCGATTATCTCTTGCCACTTCTCTACTTCTCCTTCTTAAATGGAGGCTTCTTCATCTTCTTCAGGAAGCTCTTGTCAATCAATTCATGAGACCAACCCTTATCTTGTCTTCACCCTCGAATTTAAGTCAGTTAGCTTTAATTTCAACAAGGATTTTTATTAATTCATCTATAATACTTGCTTCCTCTTCCACTTCCACTTCCACTTCCACTTCTACTCTTTTGCTTCCTCTCCTTCTGGAAGCTCATTTCCATTCCTAAAGGTGATTGATGCTCCATATTCTTTAGGATCAGTTTCAATAAAACTGGGCAAACTCCCTTGAATCTAATCAGATATTATCTCTGCTAGCTGATTCATCTGATTCATCGAATTTTGTATATGATCCTCTATTTCCTAATGCTTCATGATTGATTCTTGAATGAAATCAACTATTATATCTTCCAGAGTTGGCTTGTTAACCGAAGTTGCTTAGGGTTGTAAATATTCAACTAGAGCGTAATCATTTCATCTATAGGCGTAAGAGTTACTCCACTATGAATTGTAGTTGTTCCTGTATAGTACACCTTGAAGTTGATCATACATGTTCGATTGCTCCCACATATAAGTTGGTGCTCGACAATTATGATTATAGTAAGTACTCCCACAAATGTCGCAACATGACATAGACATCAGTTGAGCCTCTAAAAACATTTGAGAACACCTCTCTCTCCTATATGGCGAGTTTCATATTACGAAGACATATCCTGGCTTCCATAAAACTATTGTCTACTCCATCCTTCCATTGTAAGTTGTGGCTATAACGATGAATTGTAAATTCTACAATAAACATCAAACTCAAGATCAAGTAAAGAAATTCAAAAGATAATTAAGTTAATAAGCTACAAATACAATTCAATACATTAATAATATAATATAATAGTATACAGAAAATAATGACTAGTGTAATAGCATTCAGGTGTTCCCAGTATCAAAGTCACCAACAATAGTGTCAAAAACTTGATCAATTTTGTTTGAGTTAGTCAATTATTAAATAATCACAAGTGCATGACGTAGCTATAGCTATTATCGATAAGTACAGGTCAATATCAGGAGTAGGAATGTCATGAAAAATAACTTTGTTTTTAATTTAAATAATATATATATAAGGTTGGGTTAGGTCAAGCTACCCATGAGGACTATGAGTACTAGTAATTACCGTTATCCTATTATCTAGTCCCAAAATTGGTCTTGATTTTTAATTTAAAAGAAAACAAAACTAAAGCAAGTAAGATAAATGGTAGCAAAATTGAATCAAAGAATTAAGGAAGTACTTTGTAAACTATCGATATCAGAAAACTAGTACCTAGGTTTTGAATCCAATTGAAACCCATAGCAGATTAATCTTTTATTATGCTATTGTTTTATTGATTTATTGAACAATGGAGATTCCTATGGTATGCTAATAGCTGACCTTAAGTCTACTAACAACTAATCCTAAGTTTTCAACTGAATTACTCAGGTTAAAGTTTATAGGATTGCTTTAGCGATTTGTGAATCTCTCTATTAGGTTTGACCGTAATTTGAAAGATTTATATTATCCTATCTCTAGGGTTGAAATCAACTCCTTCTAATTATGGTAGATCTATTTATAAATAAGATTTCTCAATCTTTATGTATGAAATTATATTATGATATAATATTTCAAATCTATTAGAGCATAAATAAAAAATGTAATCGGATCACAATATATCAATCAAACCAATTGCATTAATAAAAGAATCAAATCATTGTTAAAGTATAGACATAGGGTTCATCTAGTCCAAACACTAACAAGACGCTTAGTTACACATGATAGAACATGAAATCAAACATAAACTAAAAGAAAAATGAATAGAAAATAGAGAATTTATAAATCTAAATCTCCCTTTCAATTATATCAAATATTCTTACAAGGTAAAGGTTTGATCATATATTTTGATGATTTCTTCATGTTTTCCACTTCTTTGGATTAAAATCGCTCATTGAGAGCGATCTTCGTGTCTCGAATCACCTCCCAATGTTTGCTCCCCCCTTTTGCCTCCAAACATGTCTTTTTATAGCGAATTCTAAGATTACGGGAGATGCATGAGCTTATGCACGACCGTGCATTAAACAGTACATAACCAAAATCTTTAGAATTCATGAATCTACACAACTTGAAAGAAGTGCATAGGCTAATGCACAGTCGTGTATCTCTTCTATGTTTCGAATCTTTAGTTTATTTCATGTTTTCTTTTAAATTCTTCTCCTTTAAGGTCATGAAGGCAATTATAATTTGTAAATGCTCTTGGAGCAAATTAAGTACTAAATATAAGATAAAAATATAAAATATCAGGCAAAAATATATCAAATATAAAATATAAATATAAGCAATGATACATCTTTCACTATTCCTATTTATAATAGTCCTTGTTGGTTATTACAAAAGCAGCCCAACAAATCGAACTTTTCTGGTAACAAAAATTCCTACCTTATCGACTCTAAGTCTCTAACAATTTCTTGTCGATTATCTCCTTCTATGAAATTACTATTAATACAACATTACGAGCTCAACAATGCTAAACTCTTTTTTAAGAAAAAAAGAAGAAGAAGCAAATTTCATTGTTGTGGCAAGCAAAGAGGCAGAACGAATGACACAAATTTTACAAGATGACTGTTACCTTAACAGAGGATAAGATTTTTAAATATTTATCAGATTAATTTCAATAATTGGAATATGAACCTTTTAACTTAAAAAATTGTCACCTAAACCTGACACAAATGTAAATTTTCATAAAACATCAAGAACATTACAAACTTTTTAAAACTTATTCCGAACTTAAATTTGAATATCAACCTTAAAAACAAAAATTTGCATTCAAACTACGTTAAAGATGTTTTAAAGTGTCTAACAGAAGGACCTCCATTTCTTTTCTTTGTGCCGAAAAAGCACAAAAAGCTCCATGAATAAGAAAACTATATTTCGCGTTGCTAATCATTAGACATGAAGATTAAAATTAAAAAGGGGCAAAATCATTGGTGTTCAGAACGTCATATTTCCTTACTTTTAACTGGAAAGATGCAAATTCACCATCCGTTGTTCGGGATGAAAGAACAGAGAAGTCTTAACTCATTTTCAATAAACAAGAATATTAGTCGAGGCTACCAAAACCAGTACTGATCCTAGATATTCCACGAGGCAATGCTACCAAGCTGAAGAGCACAAACTATCACAAAAAGTGGCTGGTGAGGGTACCTCGTCAAAGAAGTACCCAACCAATCAACTACAACTGAAAATATTAAGGTTCTATTCCATCTTTCGTTGTCAACAAAATTTGTCTCAAATATGTCTAGTTCAGTGGATTCAAATCAATCAAATTCTCAATTTAGCTCTTGCTGGCTTGCTTTTCCTTTGCCTTCTGAATCTTCAAGACCTTCTTAACGATTTTTTGTTCCTCCACCAAGAAAGCTCGAATAATCCTATGCAGACCATGAAACAGAGATTAATCCAATTACAGGGCTTCCAACAGAAACAGGAGAAATTTTGAACCAAGCAATCAATAAGAACAGCCTACCTCTCCCTAACAGCACCTCCAGACAATACCCCACCATAGGCCCGATTTACAGTCCTACGATTCCTGGATAGTCTGGACCTTTTGTATTCAGCAGGTCTCAGGTGAGGTATCTGTAATCCATCAAATCAACATCATTAAAGGAGACTTCATCAAATATGCTGCTTAAAAAGAAACAACTTAGAGAAGGCGGGTATCAAGTAGTTCAAATAAAAATTGGCAAGTTACTACAAGATTGACAGTACTAAAGTAACTAATCTAAAGTAAAGAAGATGAAACTTTGCAGAATAAACACGCTATGTAATTCTACTTGCCTTACATGGAAAAAGTATCCTAAAATACCAGTTAATCACTGATAGGCGCTGCAACGCATGCTACTGGAACAGGGAAGAAGACTAGTATATATGAAATTGGGACTTGACAAAGTTGTCAATTTTTAAAGCATACCTCTCACAATTTTTTTGATAGCAGGAATTAAAACAACCCTCAGTTGTAAAATTATGTAATGTTAACCCAAAAAATCAATGTTGTGACTCATGCTCTTACCTCCCGAACTTTTTTCAAATCATGCTCAACTATGACTAAGCTGATTTTTTGCAGATAGCCACCAATATGATCCTTAAGACCTCTTTTGATAGGAAAATTGATGGATATTAACCACTAAGTTATTCCCAGTCGTAAAAGACCTAAGGTGTAAAATTTTCTAGGATCACTCACAAACAAGTGAACCACACAACTCCCTTAGATAAGAAACAAAGGTTAATCCCTGGTCATCGATTTTAGATGCCCCCTTCCAGACCAGAATATTCTTCAGGTCAGAAGAAAATATAACACCACACACAAATCATCACCCCCAAAGCCTCCACAGTAACGCAGCATTTTGAAGCATACTCAAAATATCCAGTGCCTCAATGACCCGAAACAAGTAAAAACAATGCAAACTTTAACATTTCAAAGTAACCAAATTCTGAATAGCCAAGTGAAGAAGTATCAATCTTTTCCATCTCAAATGCACAATAAAGACATTAAAGCAAAAATTTATGGCATCTTCGTCTCAACCAAAAGAACAAAAAGCCACAAAAACAGAGCAACAATCGAAACCAAGTAAAACATCTCAAAACGTAAATCCTTCAGGCATTAAACCACATACCCCTTGAATCCTCTTGCCAGTAACGGGACACTTAGGCCCACTTGCCCTTTTCTTCGTGGTCTGATACACCAACTTCCCACCTTCAGCCACGAAAACAAAAACAGAACACCCCATCAAAATTTCCACTCTGAAAACCCAAAAACGAAAGCAAAAAAAAGAAAAAGAAAATCAGCCAAAACACGAGAATACCAGGAGTTTTGACGACACGATGCTGGTTGGATTTGGTGGCATAGCTATGCCGTTTACGGTAGGTCAGTCGCTGAACCATTTTTCTTTTTTTTTTTGGCGGTGAGGAGGCTCAAGAGAGACAACTTGGGCGGAGGCAGTCAAATACGAAGCGGGCGGGTTATAATTAGGTTTTTTGGTGGATGAAGCCCTACATCTGACGGCTGCTATTATGAGTTATTTTGTCAACGGTTGTGATTGCAGAACCGGGTCAGCAATCTTGTGTGCAACCTGTTATTGCTTCCATTTACCCGTCAGGAGATCACAAGTACATTCCAATTTTTATTCTGATTTAAACATTTGAATTTGCTTTATGTTATTTCGAAGGTAACCATTCCACGGGCAAACGAAATCTTCATGTGCAGCTTGAGAATTTATTCAAATTTTCAGTCAAACTCCTCTTTATACGTTGGAAAAAAGAGATTAAATACCTGCTTGTAACTAAAAACTTGGTACAGCCCTCATGCTTTTTCCAGGTATTGAAGAAATAATAACTCTACAAGAGCGGCAATAGGTATGCAGATTGATTAGCTCATGATGTCAGATCTTTCAATTTAAGAATTTTTTGTTTTTAGTATCCAACTTCGAGTTGTAAATCATATATCCTCGCCGATATGTTTGGGGACTCATTTCCGCAATTACGCATGTAATCTCGTTTTCCCCCTTGGAAAGAAAAAAAAAAAAAAACTCTACAAGGGCTGTGACTCAGAGAGATAAATTGGAAGGGAAGTTATTCCAGAAAGCTATTGTCTATTAATGGCTGGAGGATGTAATGTACAGAAAGCTAAAGATTACCATCAGCAAGGAAAAAGCAGAAAAGATGGTTCTACATGTATCTTCCGGCAAACAAAATTGATTTTGCTCAACTTATTGTGACACCATATTAGCTGCTCCATTGTTACTTTGGACATGTTCAGAACCCTTGCGACCAACTTCATATCCACTTGTGAGAAGAAGTAAAGAACGTGATCTGAACTGTCTTCTTGCTGCTTTCTAAGCTTCCTCAATATGCAGTTTCCACTCCTCAACATTTCCTTAAGCTTCTTCTCCTTCTGCACTTCATAAAGAAGCCGAGTTTAATCAAAGATGGTATTTCATCAGATGGTGAAAATTTTAAGCTTACCTTTAGCAGGCTTGCTTCAACCTCTGCCAAGAGCTGTAGCTGAGATGGGTCTTGAGGTTCTATTCGAGTTCCTTTTCGGCCCTTTTGAATCACTTCATGTGCATCTTTGTCGGCTCGAACAAATTGCCAGAAAATTCGTATGGATTCTTCCAAGATTTCTACTAACATATCGCTTGTAATCACATCATCTTCCTTGCCTTTTCTTCTTGCCTTTCTATCCTTTGCATTGTCTTCTGCAGAACAATTTAGCAATTGTTAGTCACACCCATCAAGAAATGAACATTGATTCAATGGTATGGTTATATGAACATTGATTCAATGGTATGGTTATACCTTTAATTACTGGAACTTGTAATAAATTACGCATGCTACACCTCTTCCTACTGTAATTTTCTACTCTTGGACCTTCAAAAGATTCGTTCTCCACAAATCTTTGTAACAGCACTTGAAACTGCTGAAATTCACCAGCAACTTCATTGTATTGGCGCAGGCTATGGTGGTCAGAGTCCCATAGCTCAATTGCCTTCTCATACTGCCAATGAAGGATTTCCCATGAGAGGCACATTTGCCCAACATAGACAGTCTCCAAGTCACCATGCAGTTCTCTAATGAAGTTCATCATCAAGTCAGGATCAGACTTTCTACGTTTGCTCAGCAGAAATTTCTGAGAAAGAAGGGAGAATCCTCGAACTGAAGCTTTTCGGCCTGAAACTGACTGAAATAGGTCCTTTGATTGGAGAAAGCCTACAGATTTCCATGAAAAGTGGAGAATAAACTACTTGAATGAAACTTAAAATCCAATCAACTTTACTAATCTAACGAAGACTCAATTGGCCAGCTATCGGTAATCATACTTGAAAAGTTATAACAATCAACTAGGGATAACTTTTCCTAATTTGGCTCTACTGTGCTAAGAATTTTGTTCACGTAAGAGATCAGTTTTAGAAAAAGAAAAAAGGTAACTTGGGTCATTGGAATTAATCATATAGCTAAGTTGAAAGATTGTAAGATGGCATTAAAGATTAGTGATATGCACCTTCAACTAACCATAAAATTTGGATTCACGCATTCAGGAAAATAGGTTTTGTTCCACATTCCTAAACAATTATGGTTAACATGTGACCTGACTACTTAGCTTTTACAGGGGAAAAAAGCATACACATCAGGTGACACTTCAAAATGAAAAAGAGTGTTACTAAAACCTGTTATATTATACAGGCAAATAAGATACCTTTTTCATGTACGCATGATTGCATGTGTGTTATTAGAAAAAACAAAAAGATAACACGTTAGAAGTTATGATTGCCTATCACTCGCAGTTTCATATTTCTGTGTATTTTGCAAAACAGATTGAGTGGGTCCATGCCCTTAACTTCTAAAAGACTACAAAAGGTAGGTTGTGCTATGATGTCCATCGATTGAAAGGTATTGATCAGTAGGATCATCTCGTCATAATTACACAGATAACATCCTATCTACAATAAAAATTTGAATGAAATTGTCATCACCATAGGACTTGAGAACACACAGAAATTTTGAAGCAAAATAATTGAAATGTGAATGCAAGAAACTAACCCATGGCATACATCTTTTGGAAATTCAGGATATCAAATTTTCGCATCCGCTCTCTGTAACTCTTGTAGAACTTGTGCAGCTCACCCATTGCATCTCCTTGTTGAAACTTCTCATCAATTTTCCATGGCTTGAAATCTTCCATTATTTTAGGAGACTCGTCTTCTTCTGAGATGGTTGGAAGACCTGTGGCTCTGGCCTTTCTCAGCTCCATTTGCAGCTGTTCAATGAAATCTTGATGCTCCCACAAAGTATCAAATCTATTTGTATCATCAGAATCCCATCCTGATGAATTCTGTACATTGGACTTCTCAGGATCACCTAAACCATTCTTTCTACAGCAAAGCTCTTCTTTTCTATAGCTTCCGTCGTGTAAGTCATTCTCGGACAAACTCTCAAGGTCTTCGTTGCCTAAGTTCTGCTGCGTATCAGGCTCTTCTACTTCTCTTAGCTCTTCCAGTACTTCACTATCTTCCTCATTAAAGTCATCATGACCATAAACTGAACTCAAATTCTGAAGATTTACATCTAATTCCAAATCTTCCTCATCTAAGTCTAGCTCCTTTTTCACTACACTCAAACTGTTACGATCAAACCCATCATCAACATCTTTCTCCAACAAGAACCGATCACTGCTTGATGCCACAAGGCGACTAAAAACCTCATGGCTTGAAGTAATTGAATCCGAATCCGAATCCGAATCCGAATCCATAGCCACAGCCACCAACTCCTCCCTGGAAACAGATGGAACTTCATTTTTCAAATCATCCTCATCACCCAATACTTTTCTATTAACCTCCACTGCTTTTCCCTTCCCAGAAATCGACTCTTTAACTGATGTGTCTAATCCAAACTCCTGTATTTGTTCTTCTTTACCTACAATATCTACAAAACCATGTTGTGATATCTCATGAACGAGCTCCTCATTTGACAATAGCCCTTTACTGACATAACTAATTGGACCAATTGAACCATCACCGGAATCAGTGTAAAGCTCTTTGACAGTGAGGTTCAGGGCCTCAGGCTCCTCTATGTATTGATTCAAATTCTTCGCGGATGAAAACTCATACTTACTGGTGCTTGTGGAGGTCGTGCCATTTGAACAAGCAGGCTGATATTCCTCTTTATATGTTTGATACTGAAACTTGAAAGTGAATTTTGGTGAATCACTCTCTTCAACATATCCACTTTCCTCAGTATCGTTCGTAACATCGATTTCAGGTATCAGATGCTCAGCCTTTTTCCCTGTAGAATTTGGAGTGAAATTGGAATTGTCCGCTTGAGAACCAGTCTTCCACTTAATTCTGTACAATTGTGAAATTAAATTACCAAAACGCATAACACATCAAAATATGGTCAGACAAGGTATCAGGAACATTCATTACCCGAAGATAGTTCTTTTGCAAAGTCTAAACAGAGTCCGGAACAGAGTGAACACTGAGACCCAGAAACAAGCAGCGAGAAAGATCAGTTTTTGGTAGAGAAACCTATTGACAGAACCCATATTCACCAATCTGAAATGGGTATTGATCGAAACCTTCTTGCAGGAACCCATCCATTTAACCGATCAATTTGTTGAGTTATTTCATTTTGAAGCAAAAAAACAGAGCAAGAAACAGAGCAAGTCTTTGAAACTCTGATATCTGCGTTGAAAACGTTGAAAAAAGAATGGACTTTTCACCAACAGAAAAGTAAGGGAATAATGTGAAGAGCACAAAATTTGCATGAGAATGAAATGCAGTGACGAAGTTGAAATCTGACCTAATAGGGGAGAGTTTTCGAGGGGGATAGTTAGGCAAGAGCTAGGGAGAGAAAAGAACGTGTGAGCGACTTGGAGCGCTTTTAAGAGCTGATCTCTGATTGCTTAAAGCCTTGGGATTCTGAGAGACCGTTATTAGATTTGGATTATGGAAGAGGATTTCCTTCAGTTGAAGGGTCTGCTTTGTCGTCTATTTTGTATGTAGAGTCTACGTATGCAAAGAGAGAGATGAAGAGTACAAAATGGGGTAAATTGAAAGTTTACGCCTTTGATTTTCAGGGATTTTCATTATTTGAGACTTGGTGGGGTTGAGAAGAGTAGTTGCGGAGAATTTTCCAACTAGAGAAATGTTTTTTTGTGAAGTGGGAAAAGGCACCAACTTACAACTTACAAGGACGAGTTCCACGGGCTTATTCAGGTCGGTAGGGAATTACGTGTACAAACCTCGTGGTTGAGACAAGATTCGATTGAGATGGATTACAAGGACGAGTTCCATGGGCTTATTCAGGTCGGTAGGGAATTACGTGTACAAACCTCGTGATTGAGACGAGATTCGATTGAGATGGATAAATGCCAAGTTTAAGGGTTCAAGTAGCTGGGAAGCTTCAAATCTAACTTAATAGAAAGTTTCCACCAAATCCAAATTGATGGTGTTATTAACAAAAAGAAACTCAGATCTATACAATACGTAGGTACTTTTCCTTTCGTCTTGATAGGTTAAAAAAAAAAAAAAATCTTGGTAAGAAAGGGATTGAGATGTAGAAGAATTCACAGCGCACCACTTGCTGTATCTACAGCCCGTTGATTGGATCATCTACTCAACTTCTATATTTCTTCCATGGACGATAAAGAAGTAAAGGAGCTTTTATTGGTTTATTATTGTATTTGTACGTACAACCTATGTTTGTGTTAGATGACTCCAGCAATCACGCTGGGGACGCTTTGTATGACGTAGGCCGCTTTACAATGCGAGTCCGACACAGCACACACCATGCCCACATAAAGAATGATAAAATATTAAATCTTGCCGCGTTGCTCGTATAATGAGAGCCTTTGTTTTACTAAATTGATGTCAGAGTTCAAACTAAAGTAGGAGGGAGCAAACAGTCAGCAAGGCATGATGCACTACACTTGTGACATTATACGGCCAAGATCTTTTAATTATGAGATTTAATCTGCTACTTTTTAGCCATATATTGTGAGGAATCTTCATCATATTCATTCGATCCTAATCTCAAATACTTATAATTGAGTGGACCTATCCTCATGAGACCATTTTGGGTTTATGGTAGTTCATATGTGTAAACTTTGCCCATTCAGAATAATTCACCTCCAAAACAGGTTGAAGACATGCGTCTACTGTCCAAGTCCAAACCGAGCCTGGAGAATCATGAAAATCGTACCAAGATATATATATACAAGGTTAGCTTTAAACATCACTTATCGTTTACATTCAAGATATCACCATAAGACCACTCTGTATTTTCTCTTCTTTTTCAAGTCAAGACGAAATATAAATAATGAAATTAGAAAAAGAATTCTTCAAAGACATTCTAGTTCATGTATCTCAAACTTATAAAACTTGGACCATGCTTATTTCCACGCTAGAAAATTCAATTCTATTTTTGGAAACGAATTGAATTGATTTGTTTATCAGATGCTGCAGGAAGAGGATGGGCGTCTTCAAGACTTGCGAATTTAGAGCTTTGTCTCTCATAAATAGAGGAAACTTTTTTTTTACACTATAAAACTAACTTATATTTAAAAATTGATTCAAAATTAATAAATTAAATTTAGGTTAATCAAATTTCAAATCAAGTTCAATTTAATTAGCTCAAACTCTTTCAATTTAAAGTAATGTTAATTTAATTTGTATATTTAAGAATTTATTGTTTTATTATTTGAAAATTCCTACATTATGATTACATTATAAATATACAATTTGTTAAAACCTAAAATCCATACACTCAAGGTCAAGGTGCTTTGATTTGAAAATTTACAAGTTCACGATCCTCATTTAGTGTAAACTTCAAGTTAAGAAAACGACTTCCTAATGAATTGTATCTCACTTATCTTTTATGCAAAATGTAATGTCATAGTATTAGTTTATACCTTTAAGCCAATCAATTAGTTGTACTTTCTTTAAAAATAATTTTAAAACATTATTTATCTTATATCATTACAAGAAAAATAGAATTTAGTGATGGACATTATTGATAAAAAGTGTAGATTTTCTATTGATACACCAATTTTGCGATGGAATTTAACAGCAAAATAAGTCATCGGAGAAACGATCGTAGATAATAATTATCGACGGAGCACATATTTTCTATCATTAATTTATTGAAGGATATTTATTTTTCTACCGGTAAATTTTCTGGCAAAACGTGTGTTTCGGTTGGTAAATTTAGCAATGGAAGGATAAGGATTGTCCACTGGTATATTTACCAATGAATTTAACAGCTCCGTCAGTAAATTCACAAGTGGCTATACCGACAGAAATTAGTTATCCATCGGTAAATTGATAACATTTTACCAGCATATTTTGGTTTTGTCGTCAGTAAATAGACTGATATAGTTTTTTATTTTTCCCTGCATTTAATTTTATTTGATAATCTTATAATTGATGCATAATTTACACAATTATCAGTTATCTGTTGATAATATTTTGATTTGTTTCAATATTTAATTTGTTAAAATAGAAAGTTGATTGATAATATAAAGTAAAAATTATCTTAATTGTACAATAATAAGTATTTAACAACTATTCATTAGGTGACTACAACTGGTGAATGCAGATGCTCTGAATTTTGCGACGAGATGTTGCCCTTTCCTTTCAACTCATTCATTTTATTATAGAGATAGGCTACGTACTCCATCGACTATTGCAACTGAGTTACCAGTGCCTATATTATGCTCCGAAGCTCATGGACTTTATTAAGTACGAACCATTTACTAGATGCTGCTGTACTTGATGTGGAGGATCGTAAATAACGTGTGCTCAAAAATAAACTTAAGCCGAATATCCTTCCACAACACTCCATACCACCCACTATATGAAGATAGGTTTGACTCTCATTAACATCTTCAGACTGTTGAAACTGTCATTGAATTCTTTATTATATTTGGTCATATCAGAAGGCAATGTTTATGTTAATAAGTGATAATTATCAAGCATTAATATTAAAATATTTAGTTTTTTACATCAGATGTTGACGAAGGTCACACCATCATGCTCTTTAGTACGAGTGAGTAAAAAGAACTGACGAGGTATAGGCTTCGTGGTCATAGATTTTTTCTGCATTAAAATAAAATGTTATAAGTTAACAACAATTTATAAAAATTTTGGTAGAATTTCTTTTATTTTTATAATATTTACCCCTGTTAAATAAAGCAAGAAACTCAACAACACAGCCATATATGACACCAAACATTTATAACATTATCATTCTCCATAATACACATATTTTTATTCCAAAATTGACACATCAAATTAAATTGAAATACATCAAAATAAAAAAAAGAGATATATGAGTGTAAAGTGTAGATACTTACTGAAAGCGATCTAGAAGGGGGGTTGAATAGATCGTTTAAACTTTTTCGCAGAGTTCTACAAAAAACACGGAATTAAT
>JANIJH010000008.1:16370116-16390094 GCA_024520975.1 Erythroxylum areolatum
TTTTATCACGAAAGAGGTACGATACTGAAAAAACCCTAATTCTCTTGATTCCTTAGCCTAAAAACTCTCCAAAAAGACTGACTTGAGCGTCAGAGGGGCTTATCGGGAAACAACCCCCGACGTGCCTTCGTTGTTTTGCAGGAACCTTTAAGCCGGAGTTGATCAACCTCATGGATCCAATCGACAATTCACAGCCTCATCAGAATCTGGCAGAACCAATTACTATGAAACTTACGGTTATAAGCCTTATCGTGCCTTTGTTGTTGGTGTTACTAATAAGGAGTCTTCTGAGAGCACTTCTTTCAAATTTTCTATAAAATTTGTTCATGATCTTCTCCCATAATTGTAACTAGATACTAGTCAATCTAACTCGTAACTTTTATCTGTTACATTATGTAACTCTTCCTCATGGTCCTTTCACTCTACCTATTTCAATCATATGATTTTTTATTCTTCAGTCTTCATATCCAAAAAATCCAATTATTACACTTATTTTATATAATGCAGATAACTTAATTATAAATATTCAAAACTTTAGAATAATCAACATATTAAATTTATTTGTTTTAGGATTTTTATGTTCCCAAAGTTAGCTTAAATATTTTATCTATTGGAATACTATGTAAATTCTTTTGTTAATGTTCATTATTGAATCATGATTATTTCATGAAGAATTAACAGATGGGGGAGATCATTAGGTTGGACATAAAATTGCTTGCATGTTTGATCTTATCTACATTCTTCTTCCTTTTAATAAAATCGTTGCTTCCTTATTTTTTACATTTGGCATGCTTGTTTGGGTCATCTTCTCAGTTCTAAATTGAAAGCCTTATTTTTTAGTAATTGTTTGAGTCAAGTCATAATAAATACTTGTGCATATAGTTATATCAAACAATATAAAGTCTAACTTTTTGCAAGGCTTTGCAAAAAAAATATTGCATTAATTATAAACAAACCTTTTCTCTAATAACTTGTCTTACTTCTGTCTGAAGTCTTATTTCTATTGTAACATAATGGAAGTTGTGTTAAATGGAAAGTGTATATGAAACTATCTCCTAACTATACTTATCCACCTAATAATGTTTATTGCCTACGAAAGGCTTTTTGTAGTCCTGAGCGAGCACCATAAGCTTAGTTTTCTAATTTTAATAACACTATCTCTCTACTTCATTTTAAATCCAATCCTTACGATCATGCACTATTTTTTTTGTAAGACTTCCTAGGGATATACTCTACTTCTTTTATATGTTGATGACATAATTATTACTAATGATGATTTTCAAGGAATTGTTGATCTTAAAACTCTCCATCATCAATTTGACATGAAAAGACTTTTTAGTTTCTTCTTGGTCTTGAAGTCTCATCCTACCAGTTCGGATATTCCTTGAATCAAGTCAAGTATGCTACTAAATTATTCTTTATATAAGTCTCATAGATCTTAAAATTGTACACACGTTTGTGGAGTATAATCCTTATTATTTTATTACTCTTCTTTATAATGACCTTCATCAATAATTGTTAGAAGTCTTATTTATGATATGGTCACTTAACCAAGCATCGTCTATGTGGTATATATTGTCAGTCAATTCATATACACTCCATTTACCTCTTATCATGTCGATACCATAAGGATCATCTATTATCTCAAAGAGATATTATTTCATGGCCTTCATTTTCTCAACATTCATCTCATGCTCAAAATTTTTTTAAAAGATGATTAGGTTGGTAATCCTACTGATCGATGCTTTATAACTAGTTCATGCTTTTCTATTTAGAGATTTATTAATTTATTGGTACTATAAGAAGCAAACCATCGCATCTTACTCTAAAAGTTGAATATCAAGTCATAATAGATACTATCTTTGAGATTATTTAGTTGCATTGATTAATCTAAAATATGGAAATTATACGCTCTTTGACTACTATCCTACAAAATGATAATTGCAATGCTATACATATATTGCTTATAATGGTTTCTTTCATAAGTTTGGTCCCTGGTGGTGAAATAGGTGCTGGTAAATTTAAAATATTTTGCAACTTAGAAAAGAAAAATGATTAATTTCAAATAAAATGAAAATGTATTAAAGCTCAATCAAACAAGCAAAATTAAAGTAAAGAGTGTAAGGAAAAGAACTGATAAGCTGATTTTGTAATCGTTCAGCAAACAATTCTTACCTACATCTACTTCCCAAGTCTCTCTTAAAATTCCACTTAATTATTCTTTCAACTAGGTGAGGAAGAACCTTGTTACAATAATATCTATTCAGGTAAAGATTAAGCTTGTATAATCTTCGTTAAGATAAGAGTAACTAAAATCCTATTTAGATCAATTGAATATAAAAAACAACCCCCAAATGATAATTACAATTTGAATAAATCTTGGTTGCTCACTTTATTGGTTAAATGCTCACAATCACTTCATATAGATAAATGTATGCTTGTAAATACTTATCAAATCTTGTAAATGTGTTATATCCATACTAGCTCCAAAACATTGTTAAACATAAAAATTAATTATTATAAGAGCTAGTAATAATTATATTATTTTATTAATATGATAAATTGATTAATTAATATGTCATATTGGTCAACCAATGTATTGACTAATGTCAACACAAACTTATGGAACAGGTGATTTAATCTCTTACACTATATTGGCCAACCATTCGAATATATTGTTTGAAAAATATATCACATATTGATCAACAAATGTATCGACCAATGCACACAATTTTTGTTTTCAACATGCATTGGTTAACCAAAACAATTATTAATTAATATGTCCAAAAATAAAACATTGGTCAACCACTAACCTTGTGAGATCCCACATCGGTTGGAGAGGAGAATGACATATGCTTTATAAGGATATGGATACCTCTCTCCTATAGACGCATTTTTTCGAGTGTAGGAAGAGCAAAACCATGAGGGTCTTGACCCGAGGGGTAATCCAAAGTGAACAATATTTGTGGGTGGGTAGTCTGAGTTGTTACAAATAGTATCAGAGTTAGTTCCTGACCCGTTGTGTCAGCGAGGACGCTGGGCCTTAAGGGGGTGGATTGTGATATCCTACATCGGTTGAATAAGAGAACGAAGTACGTCGTATAAGGGTATAGATACCTCTCCCCCATAGACGTGTTTTCTCGAGTGTGGGAAGAGCAAAATCGTGAGGGTCTTGATATGAGGGCTAACCTAAAGTGGACAATATCTGTGAGTGGGTGGTCTGGGCTATTACGTAAGAAGTCTTTTAGCTCTTCATAATTATCACTAAATTCCTTTGTAATGTGTTATAGTTACTAGTATAACCTAATTTAACATGTTAGTTAATCATAAATTCTCCATCTTCTTCCTCTCTAACTTATCTTCTAGATTACCTTTTGCCAAAATATCTAACAACATAGTAGCATGCACCAATACAACATAAAAATTCAATGAATTATGCATTTTCATAGTAGAAAATTTTCAATTTTTTGCTAAGGAAGATCTTATTCTTAGATCTTTTATCTTTCATATTTTAAGATATCACATCATCCAACATAGATCTATCACTACTTATATCAAGCCATCCTATGATAATGATAGATATTAAAATAAAAAGAGTCAATTATATAGATAGAGAGGATGAAAAAGTTAAATAATTCCATAATTTAAAAATTGAACCAGCTCAGTTTAAATATATTAGTAGGATTTTAGAGACTAAGTTACTTCAGTAAAGGAGAAGGATAAAACTCTTCAAACATAAATTATTGATATATATTCAATGATCCCTGTAAGATGTGGTTAACAAGAGCTGCTACCAAATTTGGTGAAGGCTATTCTTAAACTTAGTTAAAAATGGTAAAAACTAGTTAGTTTTTACTGTGTAAGAGGTACACTGATATATACTTATATGAAACATTTTTGTATTAGATTAAGGGTTTATGATTTTAAACTCCTATCCATTAAGTCTAAGAATGAATTTCTACCATAATCCAATCTTTAATTCTTTAACCATTCTCATCAGTTTGTCTCCTTAATGGCCAACTGCAATTCTTTTTGAAATTTTAGCATTCTATTTGTGGATGTGTATGCAGGCAACAATATATGGATTCTTTGATTATGCCTATATTTGTAAACCTAAGTTATCTATATTTGGGCCATAATTGAAATATAATTGATCAGTGCCATTAAGAATAAAGCAAGAGGAAAGGAGTATAATCTTTTATTTATGTATAATACATTTTTTAGAACATTTTGTTATATCCAAAGTATTATTGCAAAGACAATCACCCAACTTTCTTATTGAAGTTTTTCATTACAATATATATTGTATTCATTATTATTGACCATTCTGAATATATCAAGAATAGTCTCACATCTTTTACTTTAAAACTTCCAACTATTAAATAATGTCTATTGTCTTCTTTAATGTGCATATATATGTCTATAAAGTTTTAAATGGTGATCCCTACTGCAATCATTTATCTATCAACAAAGATTTAAATAGTGATCCCTATGATGATAATGCAATCATTATTTAAAATTTATCTTTAATATTTTTCATTAAAACTCAAGCATTATTGGCCTTCGAACTCTTATAAGATAATTATGCCTTATTATACATATATATAGATGGATATATATCATATTCATAAATTTCAACAAAATTTCTAACTATTGAAATAAAAAAGGGAACAACAACAATACTTAGTCTTCAAATTTATAATTAAATATTTAATTGTTTAAGTAGTCAGAACGTAAAATATTTTTAGGTTAAAATTATAATAGAGAATATGAAATCATCATAAAAAGATTTGGTAAACTTATTATCCTCTGCTCATAGTAAGGTGATCCATCATTGAATTATTTTTCTTCTGCTCAATCATCTTATGGTAGTATTCAATATAACTTTATGTTTTGTAGTAGAATGTGTAAAGGAGTATTTATAAAAATAAAGAACATTTATTAATGTTAAAAATAAAATTGTTTCATACAAAAAATACCGTTTGATATACCTGATAGATTGAAAATTATCTGCAACAAGAAGTAAAAAAAGACTTATAATGTATCTTTGGGAGAAAATGAAGTATAAAATTGTTAGATATAGAAAAATAAAAGTTATTAGTGATGTTGATTCTTATTTTTCTTCAAGACCCTTGTGATTCTCAATTGTATTCAAAAAGCATTTTGATTCACAAGGATTTTGTTTTGCAATGTAAAATATTTTAGGCTAATTATTTTCTAAAATTGTCCAGTAGGTTAATAAAAAATGTTATCCACTTTGTCACAACTAATAAAGCCAATTGCATACTGGCTGGCTACTTGTTACAATCAAATTATGAGCATATTAGTTAGTTTCCATATATTGCTCATTGCATAAATCATATTTTAAAAGATATTGTTTACATAGGCCATATTTCCAATCTTGCTTCATGTGCATCTAAAATTATAATTTATGCATATAATCATCTTATATTTTTATGTTGGTTAAAAAAGCAATAAGATTGAGTTAAGATTGTGCATCTTACTGCTGCCAAGTTTTCAACTATATTTATAACTTTGAAAGTATTTATGATTATAAAAACACTATGCAAGTTAAAAGTTATCAAAGGTGTGACAGGAAAAGAGGTTTATGATATTATTCTAAATAATATATTTTGATATCCTTACTTTATTACTATAAAGACTGGCTCTATTTATAAGGATGATAAAGATTGTTGAATCAAATGAAAAGTCATCTCTAATTTATATATATGATGGTATGTATAGAGTTTACAAGACAATTATAAATGTTTTAAAAGGAAGGAGAAGTTGTACAAGCCTTACACATATATATTTTTTACTAATGATATGATAAACATCTTACTCATAAGGTTCACTTAGCAATTTACTTTTTCAATCCTTATTGAAGTTGTATGTATAAATATTGATATTATGGGCAGTCTTTGAAGTGATCAAATTCAAAGGCATCTTTTTTCTAATGAAGAGAAATAAAAGGAAACAAATTAAGTTAAATTGTATCATGAAAGTTCTAAGTTTCATTATACTATCTGTAAAGAGAGAACTTATTTGAAAATTTTCTTAAATTTTGTTTAATTATTTACTTATTAATAATATATTTTTATTATTAATAATTTCATATTTTTATTATTAATAATTTCATATTTTTATTATTAATAATTTCAAATACAAATGACTAGTGGAGATTGTGTGGTGAAAGTTCTTTAATATTAAAAATAATTTTATTAAATTACTTAGTCTAACAACTTCGACATTAGGCTATGAATGTAATTGGAGTGGCTTTTTTATATATTTATGTGAAGAAACAAACTCTGTTAGAACATTAAAGACTTAATGACCTTGTTTACATTACCTAATATGAGGATCAAGACTAGGTTTTTTATTAATTGAATATTATTCTTAAAGCAATTATACATTTTACCATTGATTTTATAATTTTTCTATTATATATTTAGAGTGCTTAGTAAGAACAGAACATATGTGTAACAACCTAAACCACCCACTCACAGACATTGTCCGCTTTGGGTTGCCCCTCAAGTCAAGACTCTCAAGGGTTTGCTCTTCCCACACCCAAAAAAATGTGTTTATATGGGAGAGGTATTCGTACCTTTATAAGGCGTACTTTATTCTCCTCTCCAGCCGATGTGAGATCTCACCATCCACCCCCTTAGAGCCTAACGTCCTCGCTAACAGATCGGAAACTGGCTCTGATACCATTTGTAACAACCCAAAGTAGGCAATATCTGTGAGTGGGTGGTCTGGGCTGCTACAAACCTAATTTGGTTGACCAACATAACTGAGAACAAGTGATGCAGAACCTCAAGGGTAAAGAACCTAAAACTCCTTAAACATACACTTTGGATAGAATAGGTATAAGATGAAATCCGCAACCCTGATGAACCCCTAATCAATTATATGAAAGCAAAGGCATATAATAAGGTTGATTTGAAAACAATAATAGAAATTACCACAAGTGTTTATCTTGATAAGAATTATATTCTTGATGCAATAGAAGAAAACAAGAAAATCCTCCATTAAAGAATTCGTTATCCATCCAATCTAAACCTAGACAATTTTTATTATGATGTATTTATACCCCTTGAAAGATAGAAACTCTAACTATGAAAAAGGCCTTTAAACATGGGTCTCTCACCAAAATAATTAAAGCTCAAACTAATATTTCTAAAATATAGCCCATTAAACCTAAAAGATTAAACAAGTCCAAGACACAAGTAGTTGGTTGCCAAAAGTTATGCTTCTAACATAAAATAATTAATTAAACAAGAATGAAAGTCTTCTTGCACATTCTACCTAACTTGATTAGTTATGATGCCATTGGCCCTCATATTCTCTTGAGATTCCATGCCATCTATAATTCGGCCCATGTAGGATTGAAACGTTTCTTTGACCTTCTTAACTCTTGATCTTGTTATTAGTTCCTCTGGCATTACTAGCTCATCTTTGGTTCCACTTCTCTTACAAAATGCCATGGTTGTGCTCACATCAACAAGTATTTCAAACTTCTTAAGTTCTTTTAATGATGAAAGTAAACTCCTTTGACAAAAACTTATGTCAAAAATATTCCAAGAGTTTCTTAATTTTCTTTTAAATTTAAAATCTTTTTAAATAAAAACCTTAATTCCTTTTGACAATTAAAAGGATTTATCAATAAGTTCAAAATATGTTACAATTAAGCATGAAGAGCCCTCAAAAGTATTAAAGAAAATGAGTAAAAGATATAAAAAATATGAATGAATTTGTGGACTTGTTTCACCTTAATCTTTCTAGTTCTTATCCTTATCTTGAATGGATTTGAATTTTACGGGCCTCTCTTTATGGTCGGACACTAACCTAGTTTGGTTTACTAATGTATCTGAGAGCAAGTGTTTCAAACTTTTTAGTTCTTTTAATGATAAAAACAAACTTCTTTAACAAAAACTTGAATCAAAACTATCCCAAAAGTTCCTTAAATTTTTGTTTAAATTTTAAAAACTTTTTAAAATAAAAACCTTCGTTCCTTTTGACAATTAAAAAGATTTATGCAATAAGTTCAAAGCATGATATATTTATACAAAAAGAGCCCTAAAAGCATTAAAGTAAATGAGTAAAAGATACAACAAAAATTATGAATGAATTTATGGACTCGTTATACCTTGATCTTTCGTATTCTTATCCTTGACTTTGGATTTAAAGTTTATGAACTTCTCTTTATAGTCTCTATAAGGTGATTTTTTATTTATTTTATAGTGCTTTCTTTTAAGATATTAAAAAATAAATCATTAGTATTAACTCCGTTTTGTTATTACTAAAATATGGATTAGGACCTCCTTTGGTTTAAAAATCTTTCCCTTTCTAGCAATGATAAAACACCACATAACATTTGAAAGTAAACAATGAAATTAACCATTTAAACACACACATGAAATATGAACATTTGACTCCCTCTTAACTCACGCATCACTAAAATCTCAAGATTAAGAGACAAACTATTTGCCATTCAAGCAGAAGTATAATAAAAAAAGAACAAAAGTCAAGTAGCATAATCACAAATTATAATAATATAAACATATCCATAAATTACTCTATCCTCAATAGTGAGAACAATTATAATTTCAAGTACATCAAAGAGATTGACGCCACTTCTCTTGAAAACATCTAATATCACTCTCTCCCTCCTTTACATAATCATAAAAAAGAAACTATTTGGAGAAAGAAAGGAAATAATGTGAACAAGTCCTCAATGCAATCTCAGAAAGAATGAACTTCACCTTGAATTAAAGTAATATGAGACGTAGAAGCATCAAAGTGAGAATCTATTATAGAGCTATGACATAGTCATGAGGTGGTAACCTCATCATCTATAGGAAACTCAATAGTATGACTCAAAAAAGGCTCATCATTGGGCTATTGTTGTTTTGTCTACTGTTTCTAATAAGAACTAATCATTTATCCATCTATTAACTGGTAATCTATTAATAAAGAGTGGAGGAATCTAAGAAGAATTTGAAATCAAGCTCATCTTCACTAATTGAATGTTGAAATGCTAAAAGATGAGACTAAGCATAAGGATATGCTAATTCTTTTTATTTTTTTGGTGTTGGAGAATTGATAATTTGTGTAAAAAAAAATTGACTAAGATGAACATGCTAATTATCATTAGAGTGAAAAAGAATTAAAGATCATCATGGCCCAAAAGAAAGTAAGGTGTCCACTAAAAAAAAGATAAACTTATCCTTGATAAAAATATGGTGGAAACCAAGAATGACTTTAAGATCACAAACAAATTTAGGCTTTCCATTAAAATTTTCATACTATTTATCTCAAATATAGTTTTGACCCTATTGGTCACATAATGAGGCCTAATATGATATTTTATAAGAAAACTACAATATACATAACCCTTGGGTATGGGAATACTAAAAAGTAATGGCATCACTGATGAGTTATTTTCACACTTTGTAATTTAAAAAGGATATAAGTGTCATCACTAAGTACATGAGGTTTAAGGTTGTAGTAAAAAATCCTTAAATTTATAGGACTCATTTGGTAATTCTTGATAAGTGAGGGTTCTCACCTTTGATAAAATTAAATAAAACCATAATCTTTAAATTAGTCTAAAGAAGTAGGAATTGGTTTTCATATAAGACACACAAACTATAATTAACAAACTAAGGAGAGTGGATGTCAAATTACTCATCCTCATGACTCAATGTATGTGAAGGAGGAGGTGGAGTAGGAGGTATTAGCTTGGATTTAGAGGTTCCTACCTCTAGTAAGAGTCCTCTAACTATAAAAGCAACAAGATGGGGCACCAATAAGCTCTTTAGACACAAAAGAAGAGTATCCTTGACTCCTAGCTATAAAAATAAAAAGCATAAGAACCTAAAGAGTTTAAAAAGAGACTTATAAAGGCACCAAGATGGATATAGGAGTAAGGATACCCATATCTATAACCTAAAAAAATTACTTTAATAAAGTTCTAAAATACCAACTTCAATAACATCCATCCATAACCATAATTATTAAGAAAACCCACTTTATGTATGCAAAGTTGAATTTGCATTAATTTGATATGAAGTTGATCAAAATTAATAAACTTAGGCATGAAGGGATTCAATTAAATGTTTAAAATTATAGAAATATTATTTAATAGGTTCAACTTGATAAAAAATTTAATACAATTGAAAATTTCCCAATTTTTGTCATTGTGTCTTTGTTGAAATTCCAATTGGAACATAAATTGATAAAACTCAATAAAGCTGAGTATTAGAATAGGTAAAATATGATTTTGGTCATAATAACCAACCACCAATTTTATAAAAAGAATATTCTTTTTTAGATAAATTTATAAACCCTAAAATAGAAAAGTAAAGAGTACTTAAAAATCAAATTCATTTAAAATCAAGGATGAATATACACAATTAAGTGTAAAACAACCTTGATTCAATTTTCAGTTTCACCATAGAAGCATCAGTTTTATCTAGGAACCCTAAAACATTGAAATTTCCAATTTGATTATACCTAAAAGAAATTTCATGAAATTAAATGCTCAAGTAGATTACAAATCATAAAAGCAATGTAAATTAATATAAATTTTAAGAAAAATCATGAATTTTTAAAAATTCCCAAATTAAAAGAGGGTTAGGGTTTACCCAAAAATGAATTTGATGAATTGAGGTTGGATATCAATGGTACTTGATCTTGGAAATGTAGAAGAGTCTACTTTAGCTTACTGTGTAGCTTAACACGTACTGAGAGAGAACAACTAGAGATGAAAGGAACTATCGCATAAGAGACCGTTAAGAATGCTTCTTGAATAATGAAGAAATGTAGGAAGGTTGAGTGATAAAGATAGAAAGTAGGTCGAAATGAAGGTCTAAGAAGGTCAAAATATAGTGGTTTTGACTTAGGTGTGACGATTAAGGGTACAAAACTTGCTAGTTTTTAGAGAAAATGATGGAGGTTACTTAAGCTAATAGAAAAAAGATGAGATAGAGAGGAAAAGTTTGTTTGTTATATTAGTTGACCAATCTAATGTATTAGGTGACTAATATAATTGAACAAATATTTAAAAAAATGATATCATAAAATCTACTTTAAAGAAAGGCTATATTAGCTGACCATTAAATGACAATAGTCAACTAATATGATGTATTCGATGACCACTATATTGACCAAACTTCTTATAAATTAATGATACGAAACCGCTTAGGAAGTCATAAAGACACTAATTAACCACTCCTCTATATTGTCAACTATTGTGACCTAAAATCATAGATTTCAATCCAAGAATCCTACCAAATTAATATTAAAAAGTGCAGAAAAACCCATAATTTCAATGAAGTATCAATTAAAAGTAAATTTAAGTACTAAAGGAGATCTTAATCAAGTCCCATCAATTATGCCTAAGTCTTCCTCATTTAAATGGCTAATCAAATGAGTGCTTTCAATCTAAATGATTTCCAGCATAATCGACATCCGAATAGCTAATCAAATAAAAATGTATGTTTAAGATACTAAAGTTCTATAATACTACACAAATACCTAAGCATGCATTTAGCAGTTAAAAGATAAGACTCCATACTTGATTGAAATCTAGCACATAAACATATATTAAACATAATATTGAGCCTATTTGTAATAAGATAAAGTAAATTAACAATCATACCTTGATAAAGCTTTGCATCAACCTACTTTCCCTTTTTTATTCCTATTCAACTTACTTGTGATACTTATGGGTGTCCCAAATACCTGCAGTAGTGAGACTGCATAGTCGAATCTTTCCTTGGACTTACAGTCTATCTGATCAAATACCCGCTTCGTTCTTTCCAGCCATCCTTCTATCTCTGTAGGGTTGTCTTTACTTCCATAGAAGTTTACAACCCTTGCTTTCTAAGCTTATCATACCTCCTCTCTCTCTTTTTAGGAATTCTTAGAGGCATTTGTTTAAACTGAGGTACTAGAGACTCTCTATTAGCTCTTATGGACTTAAGGTCAGCTGACTCTGCTACTTGATCTCCTATTGCAGATAATCTATAACAAATAATAGTTGTGATCATTAGACAAGTCTCTCACTATATATCATGTCTAAATGGTCTTATATATCCTTAAGGATGTCAAACCATGCTCTGATACCAAAAATTATAACACCCCACTATCACAGAGTATATGCCCAAACATTAAGAGGACATTCAAGAACATACCCTGTAAGAATTGGCATCATATAGTACACAAGTATTCAAAAGACTAAATTTCCTTATTTCATTCACAAACATAAGCTTACATGGTCATTACATTCTATAATCCATATATTTACATTACATAAACAACCGACATTTTAGTGTTCTCTACTAAATGTTCTACATGAAATGAGAAACTAAGCAAACACATTCTATCTAAACTCCTCAAACATTAGCTGACCAGAACTTTAAGCCATTTCTTATTTCCAAAATTGACAATACTAAAATACTACTAGACTACCTTAGAAGTTAACTCTCCTCAATACCTGAAAATTAACATTTGCAATTTTGATGAATTTTACAAACTTAATGAGTGAACCATCATCAATGTGCTTACTCAAAACAGAATATAAACATCACAAGTGTATAAGATAGTTCAAACAGTATCTTACATCATTAAGAATCAAATCCTATATATCACCTGATCACAGTATACACCATATTTCAATAAGCCCATTATGAATACAAACATTTCATATAGTTATTTCAGAATAATCTAATTATTCATTTCAATTATTCATATCATCCACATGTACACAAACATAACATATCATTATATCAACTCAATTTAGTCATTCTTTGCAATTATTCACATGATACATGTAAAGATATATATGCAATGCAAATGAGACTCCACTTTTATTTTTATTTTGTTATGACTGAGTGCCTATTTAACTATCCTGTATCCTTTTGTGAATATTGGGCTCATTTCAAATACTGTCCTGTATTCCTTAGTGGATACCAAGCTTATTTCACTGAACCTGTGGCTCTTTATATACATTTATGAGCTTTAAGCTCTTTTCAGACTAGTTGATACCTATAAGGGATGTGAATATGTATCATTGCATTATGTTTAACATAAGGCCAATCATAAGTGGTAACTTGATTCTTACTTCTAAATTGATTTTGAGGCCTAAATGGGTATGATCATAAAAGTGATGCCTATTTTTTTCCTAGGTGATATTAAAATGTAAACTTAGATTGAGAACCATATATTAATGTATGAGACTTGCCTTCTGAGTAAAATCTAGTGGATTAGGCATGAGCATAAGAGTTATACATATGTTTAGATAAGGATGCATTATGCTCATTTGCCATCTTAGGAAAAGGTTCTTCACTATACAAATGTGCCTTTTGACAAACGTAGTCTTCGTACTGAATGCATATCACTATATCCAATCTCATACATATCATTGTAATTCTTTTATGCTCCTAGTATGCTTCTTAATTTTTCACTTCCTTTCATGAATTTGGAAAAAAAATCCTTAAAAGCATTGACCTCGTTTTTAAATGTATCATTCTTATGTTTTAATGCATCTAAATTATGATTATCAACAATGGCCACTCTCTTAAATACTTTAATTAATTTATAATTTTTTATCCAATCTCATACATATTATTGTAATTCGTTTTTACTCCCATCATACTTCTTAGTTTCTCACTTCCTTTTATAAATTTGGACAAGAAGTCTTAAAAATGATTGATATTGTTTTTTAATGTATCATCCTTATGTTTTAATGCATATAAATTATGATTATCAACAATGGTCAAACTCTTAAATGCTTTGAATAATTTTTAATTCACTCTTCTTATTTTTATTTTCACTCTTATATGTATTTATATGCTTTTGATTCCTTTTAAGTTTGGAAGATAGTTTCTTATTTTTTATACTTATACTCTCAGGGTTTTTTCCTAGTTTATTATAGAACAACTCAACATCACTATCATCATTATCGCTATCTTAAGATTTATAGTTAGCGAGTACCTCATGATCATTATTAGTCTTGAAACATATCTAAGTTGCTTTTGCTTTCAAATGATTACTTTCATAATCACTTGTATTATACTAAGTTAATGCTTTAAGTACCTTTTTGTTGTTTTGTTTCCTCTTCTCCTTCTTGTCATTCTTTTCACACTTGTAATTATCTTTAAGAAGAGGACATTAGAACTACATGTAATTGGAATTCCCATATACAAAACAAATGGTATTTATTGATTTGCATTTAGTATCAACTTCACCTTCCTTGAAGTCTTTTCTTTTAGAGAACTTCTTTCTCCTTATAAACATTATGAATCTTCTAGTGATAAGAGCAATGTCTTCCTTATTGCTTTGATATATCTTCTTCTTCACTTTGCTCCTTTTTTGAAGCCTTGAATGCTAATTTCTTCCTTTTAAGAGCTATTTATTTTATTGTCTTTCTAATTTCTCATTTTGTAAGAGAAAAGATCTAATTAATTCCACAATTGATAGCACATTTAAGTCCTTTCCTTTTTAAATTGTCACCAACTTAGCTTCCCACGTTTTTGGAAAAGGTCTAAGCAATTTCTCATATTTCAACATTAGTATATGTTTTGCGTAAGCCTTTAGAGCCTTGATAATATCATATATCTAGGGAATATGTTAGAAATCCTTTCATTGTATTTCATTTGAAATAATTCATATTGGTGTTATAACATGCTCACTTTGCTTTCCTTGACTTGATTTATGCTCTCATATGTAACTTTTAATGTATACCAAGTATTATAGGTTGTTTCACACATAAAGACTTTATAAAATTCATTTCTTTGTAATGCTCAAAATAAAATGTGAATTGCCTTGATATTCAAGGAAATTAGCGTTTTGTTTTAAGAATTTATTCTCCTTTTAGTTTGAGAACTTTTATATTATCTAAGATCTTAGTAGGAATGAATAGGCCATTAGAATCAATTTCCCACGAGTCAATACTTCTGACCATCAAGAAGAATTTCATTTTAGTTTTCTAATAAAGAAAATTATTTCCATCAAAGAAAGGAACCCCACTAATATTTTGTCCTTCTTGACTAGGTGAAAATGTAGATGCACCAAGATATGCCATAAAGATATTTTTCAAAAATTTTGTTTAAAATAATAATAAAAGTGACTCAAACTGATACCACTTATTGGTCCTTAATGATACCTAAAAAAAGTGAATTAAGTGTTAGGGAATATATTATAACTTAAAAGAGAAACTTAATCAATTTCAAATAGAATGATAAAATGATATGGAAATTTAGTAAAACTTAATCAAACAAATAAGAGTAATGTATAAAATGTAGGGAAGAAAACTTGTAAATTGATTTTATAGTGGTTTATAAAATAATCTTGCCTATGTCTACTCTAAAAATCTCTTTCCATATTATTCTATACTCTTATTTCAACTAGGTAAAGAGAAACCTTCCTATAACAATCTTTGTTCGGGTAAAGAATAACCCTTGCATGATCTTATTTAAAGTTGAAGCAACCCTAATTCTTGTTAGATCAATCAAATACAAGAAAACAACCCCAAATGATCTTTATAACTTGAATAAATCTTACTTGTTCACTTTAATGCCTAAGGGCTCATGATCACTTCACTATAAATGAATAAATGCTTATAAAATCTTATTATTGTAACTCATGATTATCATAAAGTTATCCAACAATTGAATAATCAAGTATTTATACCTATGCTAGTTTCAAAATGTCGCACATTAGTTGGCCAATGTATTAGCTAGTGTACCTACAAATTGATAATTCACATTTTTGTTAACTTTCAATATGTATTGGTTGACCACACCTAAAAATGGTTGACTAATATGTGCAAAGTAATACATCAGTTAACAACTAACTTAGGTTGGTCAACCAATACATTTGAGAACAAGTATTTCAAACCTATTAAGTTATTTCAATGATAAAAGCACAAACTTTTATCAAAATTTTGATTTAAAATTATTTTAAAAGTTTCTAAAAAGTTTGTTAAAAAATTAAGAGAGTTTTCTCTAAACTCAAAACCTTAATTCCTTTTAACAATTGAAGTTATTTATATATATTAAGTTTAGAATATGATAAGCTTATGTACAAAGACTATATAAAGAATTAAAGTAACTAAATGGGAGATGTAACAAAAAATTCAAATGAATTTGTGAACTTGTTATCTTGATCTTCTTTGGTTTAGATTTTATCTTTGACGCATGTAAATGGATATGAAATTTATGAGCTTCTGTCTATGGTCCTTATATAGTGTTTCTTACTTTATTTCATATTACTTTCTTTTAAGACATAAAAGAGTAATAATGACTATACTTTGTTATCATTAAAATATAAATTGAAATCTCTCTCTAAGTTTAATAATAACTTCGCTAAATACATAGACAATAATTGTCACTTTATAAGACATCATATTATTCAAGGTACAATACGATTTATCTTTATTTTATTTAAAGATCGATCTATTGGTATTTTCATTAAAGTTCATTCACTAAATTAATTTTATATTCTTATTTCCAAATTCTAACTTATCAATGTTTAACCATTTTAAATTTAAGGAAAAAATGTTGAAGATATTCTAGATTAATTGAAAATATTTTACATTAACTGTTAAAAATCTGCTTAATTTGCACTATTATCACCACCTTTCTACAGTTACGTAACTTGATTTACTATTCTATTTATTTCCTTATTGTATAATAAAGTGAACGGGCAATATTTTACTACAGTGAATAACAATTTTAGTTGTATCACTAGTTCCTTTTGTTTTGTTAATACACTGGTCACTATTAAAAAAAAGATGTTAAAATTCCTATTAGTATAATTCAAATTTCATTGAAGCATTTACTGTATTAAAACTAGTTTAATTTATAGAAAGGCCAATAAATAAAAGAAAAACAAGAATAATGCTAGACACATTGAAGATTATAATAATTTTTTATATTATTATACAGACAGATAATGATTTCTTATAAGGGTTTTGTTTACGATCTTATTCATATGTAAGGTTGTATAATCAAGTGTTTTTCTTCATATCAACTATTAAATATTTCGTAACATAACTTTTAAGTAAGCAATACTAATATTAAAGATAGATTATACATGGTTCGTGACTCTATGAATGGTCATATGGCAACCAAATCAAATAGCATTGTGCCTCTCATCCTTTATTCAAGATTATGATCAAATTTTATACTAAACAACAATTTTAAATGTTGAAGTCAGTTTGAATGATATAGATTTTACTAATAAAATAAATACGTATAAGTTTATTGGATATACAATACAAGGTCTAAAATTTTATTTTTATAATAAGATAATTGCAATTACACGTTAAATATATTTATGTGAATGATAATTGATCAATTATATGTATTAAATATAATTTTATTTTTAATTTGAAATTAAGTTATAAATTTAACTTAGTTGATCAATAATGAATTCAAACACACTATAAAAAGTAATATATTTTTTTATTTATTAATATGAAGTTCTTAAAAGTTTGAGAATTGAAATATAAAACCTTCAATACTAAAGACACTTGGTATGTTAGAGACACTTGGGAGTTGTTGTCGGTCTGGCCTATTTTATATATTCTTATTTGTTTATTATACTAAATCTAGACTTTTAAAGTGTTACTTATCTTTAAGGATAAAAAAGAATAAAGTTTGGATTGATTTGAGGCAGAAACTGAAGAGTTGAAGCTCTTTTTAAAGTATAAACTTGTGTCTAAGAGGCACACACCTGTGTTAGTTGTGGACATGATTGTGTAAACTTTTGTAACTGTATGGAAGTTAAAGGAAAATGCTGAAGGATAGACAGACACACCTTAGACATTATCGTGTAAGTGTACACAGTTGTATATGTCAATTAAGTAAGTCACCGAGGTCGTGTATCTCTATCCGTGGGTGACCATTTGCACATAAAATCTTATCCTTTTAAGTTTTAAAGATAAGTTCGTGAGACCAAAGTTTTATAGGATAGAAACACATGATGATAGAAGAATTTGAAAATCTAAATAGCTTTCATGAACGATAGTTTTTCTAAAGTTTGATTAATATAATTTATTTAGGATTAATATTAATCTCTCTCTCTCTCTCTCTCTCTATATATATATATATATATATATATATATAGATATATATATATATCAATTTGTAGTTAGTTATAGAGGTTTGAGGGGAAATTTTGCACTAGAAAATCTTTAGATGTGGTTGTTTTATGAGGTATTCTTTACTTGAAACCTTAACACTTGTATCTTGCTATTATTAGCTTTAGTAGATTTACTATTGGTAAAATCTTATGTCTAATTTTTCTTATTGTCACCTAATAGAAGAATTTGAAAATCTAAATAGCTTTCATCAACTATAGTTTTTCTAAAGTTTGATTAATATAATTTATTTAGGATTAGTATTGATGTGTGTGTGTGTGTGTGTGTGTGTGTGTTTGTGTTTATCTCTCTCTCTCTCTCTCTCTCACACACACACACAGTTTGAGAGGAACTTTTGAAAGAGAGCTAGAAAATCTTTAGATGTGGTTGTTTTATGAGGTATTCTTTACTTGAAACATTACCACTTGTATCTTGCTATTATTAGGTTTAATAGATTTATTATCGGTAAAATCTTATGTCTAAGTTTTCTTATTGTCACCTATATTTTGTTATTGGATGAGTGATCCTATTGATCATGTTAGTGTTGTGACTTGGAGTCTCAACAAGTGGTATCAAAGTCGTAGGTATAAAGAGTGGCAAAAGATTTATGATGAAGTTGACATTAACCAACTATTCAATTTAAAGACCTATAATGGAAGATCTTCTGTATTGCGAGGATCTCTATGATTTCAATTGATAAGGATAAAAGTATAAAAGATGATGTCTTGTCTAAGTCAGAGAAGATGATAGGTAAAGAGTGGGAGAAGATGAAGCAAAAGACTTTGGAAACTATTAGACAGTGGATTAATGTTAGCATATCCAATAATGTATCTTAAGAGACAAATAATTTTGAGTTGTGGAAGAATTTAGAGGGAGGAAGACCACTCTTAACAAGGCCTCCTTGATTAAAAGGCCTATGAATATGAAGTTGAAGGTTGGAAAATTAGTCTTGGGATATCTTAATGATTTGCTTTCTTGAGTTATTTACTAGATAATTGGGAAAGTTTAGTTGTGTCTATTAGCAACTCCATTCCAGATGGTGTGCTTTCTTTGGATATGATAAATAGAGCATGTTCAATGAAGATATTAGGAGGAAGGGGATCAACGTCGACAATGTATATACTCTTATAGTAGAAACAAAGGAAGAAGTAAGAGAAAGGTCCTAAAAGGTAAGGAAAGTTAAAGAACAAGTTGAATTTGAGAGATGAAAAAGAGACTAAGACGTGTCACTACTACTCTAAAGCTAGTTACACAAAGAAGTTCTACTATAAGTGGAAGAGAGACTAAAATAAGCAAGACAACTAGAAGGATGGATATGGTAACAAATTTGTAGCAATGACATTAAGCACAGATGATGTAGTGTTGGATCCTGATTTTTCTAAATTCTTATTAACTGTCTAGTTACTTATTTTTTGTTTTGTTTTGTTTGTTTGTTTATTTTTAAAATTGGGTCATTAATTAGAAATTGAGGGAAGGAATAAAGATTTGAAATTGGAAGGAAGTTTTAGAAATTAGTAGGCTTGTGTTAAGTGGGTTAAAGGAGTAGAGCCATAAAAGACAAAGGAGGGGCAAAATTAGAAAGTGCAAGTAGGTGAGGGGCAACTTTGGAAGAACGAGCTAAAGATGAGTCTTAAAATTTGAAGAAGAGTGGGAGATGTCGTGAACAACCAAGTAGGATAAGAAAAGAGAGAAAACGTGAGAGGGAGAGAGAAGAAGGAGAAGAAAATAAAATAAAAAGCTAGAGAAGGAGGAGGAAAATCATGGAAAGAAGAGAAGGATCAAGCTTTTAAGGTAAGTTCATCATCTTCTTCTTGCTTTAGTAAAGAA
>JANIJH010000008.1:16442668-16455049 GCA_024520975.1 Erythroxylum areolatum
TTTTCTAAAATTAAAAGGAAACTACTTTCAAAATTAAATAAAACACTTTTAAATTTAATTAAGAAAGTTATTATATAAGATTTATTTAGAGATTTATTTCTTGATTAATTAATAAATGAAAACACTTTTCAAAATTTAATCAAGAAAATATCTTTTCTAATAAATCAAGAAACCTATTATTAATAAATAAAGAAACATTTTCTAAATGATTTGAATAATAATTTTCTAAACAAATAAAGTCATAAATTTAATTTGCCTCAATCAAATTGAAATAAATAAATTTAATTAAGAAACAACTTTCTTAATTATTTAAGAAACATTTTTCTTAATTTCAAGAAGTCTAATTTTTTAATTCCAATCTAATTGAAAATAATTAATTCTTATTTTAGAAACAACTTTTCTAATTAATTAATTTCAATCTAATTGAAACTAATGAATTATAATTTTAGAAATTATTTTTCTAAAATTAATTAAGAATCAATATAATTATTAATCTTAATAAAATTAAGAAAAATAATTATCTTAATTTTAAAATTGAATTAATAAATCAATTCAATTTAATAATCTAACACTTGGAAAAATTAAATTAAATTTCAAAGCATTCTTAATAAAACTAATCCCTTTGAAAACTTTTTTTTTTTTAACAATTAGAAATTCATTTGAAACCCATTCTTCTCCTCTTTGCGCAAATTCTTATGTTCATGATGGGATAATTAAAGAAGTTGTCCAATAAAATTGTTCACGTCTCTACCATTTCACCAACTGCTTCCCTCGTGGCCAACCTCGCGTAGCCTTCTCCATCGCACAAGATTCTATCATCGTCTACTGTTTTTCAACGCCCGTCAACTTGGCAACCAACGCCGCTAGTGAAGACTCGACGATCGAGAAGAACAATAGTGGGGCGAGGACCTTGGACCGAAAGGGCTTATCACGGCTGACACCCAAGAGATTCTTTCTCATGATACAACACAGAACCCACAGTGAACCCTTAGTCACAGATCTGGGTTTTGCTTCCAGATCTGGGTTTTTCTTGACTTCTCCAGCCACAAAACTCACGGCAAAAACAAGGAGGCAACGAGCCTTCTTATTCCAGAGAACGCAAACAGCCAACAACATATTCTGAACTTTTCAGAAATTAAGGGTTTCGTTGTTTTCGTTGCTTTTCTGATTTTGAGTTCTTAGCTATGGTTATTTAATATGAACTTTTCAGATTTCATTAAACTGAGTTTCATAAGGGATCAAATCGTACGCAAATACAATTTTAAGAATCAAAAGCAAAACAGCGGATGCGCTTAAAGGAGATAGAACAAATATTCAGAATTCTACAACAATTCTATCTTTCACGAAGAATCAGATCATGTCCAATTTTTTTAATTCCAAATTTTCGATCTATAACTATCAAACAGCTTAATCGAATTATAGAAATAAAATTTTTCTTTGATACCACTATTGAAAAATCGGATCAGGATTTGATCCTGAATGCAGCGGAATAATCACGAAACTTTTCTGTGATTTTTGACTTCTCAAAAATTAAGATCTATTTAATTCCATAAAATGATTAACACAATCATAATAAAGCGAAAAATTAATTCGTATCTTATTCCGAAGCTTGATCTTTATTTTGTTATATCCCTCAATTCGTTTTTGAAATCAATTTGTCTCAACTACCGTAGCCGCACAAGTGTTCGATCTCTAATAGTATCCACATAGTGAGTTGAGAGAGCTATGTAACTCTTACAGAAAGGATTAAGCATGAAGTGCTAGCTCCATAAAGCTCAAGCCTATTTATAATAAGCTTTGGACGTTTTAGCAATTTAATTGAAATTAAGTACTAATTTCAATTAAACTTTAATTAGAATTACAAATATTTCTAATTAAATACCAATTATGCCTAAATAAGATTCAATATCTTATAATGATTCTTATTTATTAAATATCTCATATTTAATCATAAAATTTATCAAACTTTATAATCAAGTTCAACTTGATTAAATTAACTTTGCTCTCTTTAACTCATTCTATATATGAAACCCATTAGGTTCCTAAATATGTTGGTAATGAATTATAATTTATAATTAGAATTAGATAAATTAAAACTCCTTTTAATTTATCTTTAATTTTTCAATTAAACAATTTATAATCATAGATCAAGATTGACGTCTAGCAATGCATCATGACCACCCAAATATTTAGAAATGTTAAAATGATTTTGACTAACCTTTTCATGCATGATTTTTTCATATAATTCAATCTTTTCATCAACCAATGTTCTAATTAGACATAGAGCATAGAATTAATGTCTACTCTATTTTGAGTCTAATTATATTAGTTCTCCTTAATTAATGATATTTGTAAACTGTTTACAAAATATTATTCCACTTTTGCTAAGGATTTCTTGAATCAATATTAATCGAAAACAACGAAATATTCTCCCTGATTACTTTAGGGTGATGAATTCTATCTTGATTATTCAACTATCTCCTTATAGTTCATGCTACATCTAATGACTACAGTTTAAATGACCTTTGATAAAATAAATCACGAGTAGTATCAAAACATAGCAATCCCCATACAAGATAACTTTGATGACCTCAAGTCAAAAGATCACTTATACAATCATCACAATGAGAATTCCATAGACATACAAGTAATGTTCTACATAGATTTCTCATATAGGGTCTGTTCAGTAAATTTGTTCTCTAGCAAGCATCCACACATTTGTTTAAGTATCTCTATACTTTAGCCTATGAGATCGACTACTTCCTTCATAAGAAAAAAACAAAATGTGTGTTAGTCTTTTTACATTCTATTAATGTCCAATCTTAATAGAATTATGACTAAGAATATTTTAAGAATAATACATAAATGTAATATGAACCTCATAATTATAATCTCATTATAATTTTATCTGCAATGTACAATCATCTTATAGACTTTATTATATACATCTAAATATGTACAAGATAAAAAATAGTTTTAAATAATTTGTCACTAATTTACAACTAAAGCGATTAACTATAGGGCATAAATCAACACTCCTACTATTTTGAGGTCCAACAGCAAAAGGTTATAGAAGAAATGGATCGAAAAATTCATAAATAGGAATTATATCTCCAATATCATTAGACCAACTTGAGCACACTCGGCCATTCTTCTAATAGCATGACTTAAAAAGAAAATCGTCTGGGCCTCACCAATCACCGTGCATTTCCGACAAGAATAAAAAGAAAAAAAGAACTTTATAAACAACGGAACATAAGATAAGAGAAAAAGAGAAGGTTATCAAAATAATAGGATCAGTAGTCCATTCACAAATTAAGATTGCATTTGTTCTTCTTTATTTTTGGCCTTACATCCAAGTGCAAAAAAATAAAATATCACTGACAACGTAAGATGACCGTAATATGTCTTAACCATGGAATTCAGCCTCCGGTACGCCACGTTGTCATTAAGGCAGCAGTGCCGCCAATATCTTCACAACACTAACGCGGGCTATTTTCAAGAAGAAAAATTTGGCATTGCAAAGGTCAACCGTCGGATGCTAGTTGCTGACATCTTTTGCAGGATAACTATCTGACTATTGTTGGACAATGACATCCTACAATTATTAATTATATTTTTTTAATTTTTTAATAACTTATTTAAATAAAAATAATAAAATGACTCATTAAATAATTTAAATCAATATACCAAAGTTTAGGTAAAAAATTAATTCTAATCAATGTAGACCAGACTTATATTAATATTGTAATAGAAAAGTCTGATATGGATGTTATATATAAAAGTTAAGGTCTCTTGCAGTTGTATATACATCAATTGTAAGCATAAAGATTTTCTAACTCGTTAAGAGAGCTTACAGTTAAAGAAAACTATAAAAAAACCTTACCCGTATTTCGGAAAGCAGTTCTCGTGAAAGTGACAGTAGATTCGCAGTAATTTCAATTTTGTAAAACTCTTTTGAAGTTCTAGAGACCGACATTAGGTATTTTCACATCTTATCGTTTCTTGTTCTTTCATATTCGATTTGAAATATATAACTAAGATGCATTAGGTGGATCAATTAATGAGCGATTAATTTCTGATTTAGTCTGCTTGACTGGAGAATCGTAAAATTCAAACTTATTCATATATAAATATGAACGTTCAACGCAGGTATCTACTAAATTCAATTAAGTTAAACTTTACTTGTCTATAGCTAGCTTAGAATTGAATCATGAACAAAGTGCCGAAAGCTGAAAATTTAATGACTTGATTTCATTTTTCGCATGCATTGTTTTCCTGCAACTAGCCTACTTTATTTTCCTTGATACTCCTATCTCTTGAGTATGCTATACAGTGATGAATTATGCCATTGATTGCTCTACAAAGTCAACGCACATATAATTATGGTGAAGTCAAAGCCAAAGCAGATATATGTATATTTTTTGCCTTTTCAATTCAAGCTCAATCTTATCAGAAATGTCTTGGGTCACAGACTCACCATAAACTCATGGGATATAGGGTTTAGCAACATAACAGCGTATTATACGTACATGGGGTGTTGTGTTTTCTGTTCATCTTTGGTTTCATTTCCGGTGCAAAGTGCAAACCCACATTGAATGCCACGCGGTCTTGTGAGGCGCAGAAGGATTATTGGCACAGCTGACCTTGGCTTGTCGACTGAGTAAATGCATTTGCTGTCATCTTTTGACTCTTTCTTTTTTGTGGTACCCTTTTGGCTTCTCTTATGTCATCTCACTCCCTTCCCCCCTCTCCCTTTGGAGTCATTTTTCTATAAATTTGCTTCAAGCTAAGAAACTGATCCTTAGATGCTTGTGTTCCAACTTTGGAAAAGAAATAATACGAAGATTGTGCGACGGTAGAGGAAAAACTCGATCTTTTTGCTGGGGTTCGAACGAAGCTTGGCGGACTTTAAAGAGAGAAAGAAAGAGGATAACTAGGCGTGATTATGGGCAGGCCACCTTGCTGTGACAAGATAGGTGTGAAGAAAGGACCGTGGACTCCAGAAGAAGATATCATTTTGGTAACATATATTCAAGAACATGGCCCTGGGAATTGGAGAGCTGTGCCTACAAAAACAGGTAGTTGATCAAATATCATCACTTCGATTAAGCAACTGTTTTTTGTTAATATATTCTGTTATGGGTTGCAGTGAGTTTATTCATTTCCATGGCTTTTCAGGTTTGCTCAGATGCAGTAAGAGTTGCAGGCTTCGATGGACAAACTACCTGAAACCTGGGATCAAACGTGGTAATTTCACTGAACAGGAGGAGAAGATGATAGTCCACCTCCAAGCTCTTTTGGGCAACAGGTAAAATCTTATAATTAATCATTATTTCCTTTTTTAGGTTCTCTCTTTTCTCTTTCTCAAATTTGAAAATTACTATGTAACTGTTTTATCTCTGTCGTGAACTTGATGTGATTTGAAATGGTGCCATTTATATTTTTTGGTGACTTGGATGGCTTAATTTCTGAACGTAAAAGTAATGTTATTCATCGATTGTAATGCAGATGGGCTGCCATAGCTTCATATCTTCCTCAGAGAACAGATAATGACATAAAAAACTACTGGAACACCCATCTGAAGAAGAAGCTTAAAAAGCTTCAAACAGGGTTTGAAGATCATGCAAGGGAAGGATTATCATTAACTACTACTCAACAATCCATCTCGAGAGGACAGTGGGAGAGAACGCTACAAACTGATATTCACATGGCTAGACAAGCTCTATGTGAGGCCTTGTCCCCAGAAAAACCAAACTGGTTAACCGAGTTGAAACCTTCAGTTGGAAATAATTCAAAGCAGACTCCAACATCAACCTATGCATCAAGCACTGAAAACATTGCTAAATTGCTTAAAGGATGGATGAGAAACGGGTCGAAAAAGTCCCAAACAAGCTCAACGACTACTCAGAATTCGTTAGCTAACATGCAAGGGGCTGATTCTGCGTCTAGTGAAGGTACTCCAATCAAAGCTGACAACAGTAGCATCAATTTATCAGATACATTCAACTCACTTTTCGGTTTGGAGTCTTTTGCTTCTTCGAATTCAGACTTGTCTCAGTCTATGTCGCCTGATGGTAGCCTTTTCCAAGATGAAAGCAAGCCTGATTGCAGTGCTCAACTGCCGCTTTCATTGCTTGAGAAGTGGCTGCTTGATGATGGAATTACTCAAGAGGGACCATTCTAAAGATGTTCCAATGGATGAGAAAATAATCTTTTCTAGGTGGGAACCTTATTTCTTGTGGGGGGTTATATGCTACTTCTTTTTTTTTCTAACGGGATCCCCAATTTAGGGTAATTACCACAATCTTCTAATTGTGGTATGTATTTTCTTCCTGGCTAGGCCTTCGAATTTATTCATTTCAGGTTGGCCTTAATTACCAGTCAGAGATTCTTACTCCACATTAGTGCCAGTGCACAAGAAGTGTAAATTTCACATTGATCCTCTCTGGTGTAGAGAATAAAGTTCCAATCTTGATTATTACAGGGTTAAAAACCACAATTTCAGTTGCTTTATTTTTACTTTGAAACATTGGAACAAGAGATCCTCCTTCAGAACTTACAAGTTTAATTTACTAACAAAATCAAGTTTATGATCATCATCTTTGTGTTATGCAGTAATAATTTAAGAGATATTGACTATAATGACTGAGAATCACCACTACCTAACTTTATCTTTTACCATCAACTGGTTTTTTTATTTAGAAGATCTTGAACTGGCAAACCTGAACCAATATTTGTGTTGAGCTTTTATGACCATAAGAATTTTGCTTTCCCATTTGCTGTTGCAATTAAGAAGGGAAAGGTTAAAGGAAGGACGAAGCAGCTAAGTAAATAAAAGGCATGCATTAGCATTTATTGCTTGAGCTGTGATTTAAACTTTTAGCTTTCTTGTGAATTTGTGCATGCTAGGTTGGCAGCAACAAGTAATAAAGTCAACAACCCATGCAGCTTTGCGTATTGCGATAGCTCGGGCAGCTATCTCTTTGACTTGAACTAAATAACAATCAATTAATGCACAACTAAATCAAGAAGGTTGGCATTGCTTTCTAAACGCCTCAATACTACTTTAAGGGGTATGCCAAATAATTTAAAATGTGTTCGTGATAACTTGCAAATAATTCAAAGTAAATAGAAGCTACCCTAAGTTATTAGTCTAAAGCTAATCCCTACTTATAGAATCTTAAAGTTTTTTAGGACTGACATGAAGAAAGATGGCTCTAACTCACCTTAAGCTTTTTAAGTGTTCAATTAAGAATTTCTAACTTAGCATTGCAATGCTTCATGATTTTACACTTCATACCAGAATAGGTCAAGTAGTTTTCTTGAATCGTTCTTTTTTTTTTTTCAAGTAAGAATCATGTATGGGATGAAGGCCTGAAGTCCACGAGTAATTAATCCCCTCCCTTTCTCCAATAAATGTTGTTTCCGCTCAGTTTAAAGAGAAATTTAAGGGTAGGGATATACTTGCCTTGAAGATCTGCAGAATGGCATTTAATGCACATGTGAACAGTGAAGAGTAGTTTCTAATTTACTTGACTTTGGTGTTTTCTTTTCATGTTTTTATAGATACCATAAATAACAGGACACTTGCAGGACTAGTAGGAATTTGATGCTGGACATGCAAGTAATCCATATAATTCATTACTTCCATACTGTAAAGGCGTGGGAGGAGGCATAAGTCCCTCATGAATTCCATTATCTCAATGGAACAACAAGAAAAGTAAAAAAAAGTGTCCCTATCTACCCACCCTTTACATAAACAAAACCATATGATAATAATGGCTTCAGATGTTGGATCTGCGTAGAACTCCGTTCATCTCTCAGAGGACAAAGTCAAGATCTCATCTTTGCAAGAAAACACTGCGGCACAGACATCATTAATTACAAATACGTGTGGTGAAGTGACTCGTACATTCGGCTCAAGCTGGCTAACTGATCAGCGCAAATCCTAACGGGCATGCATGACTTTTCCTTTCTAATTTTGTTCAGTGGCTAACTTGTTAATTTCTAATGCTGGTCGGACTGAAATTATAAAAGATATAGCCTTAAAATTAACGGTTAAAGAATATGACTCAGAACTCTTCGATGGCAAATCAAGTTCAACAGAAACCATGAAAAAACCAATTTCTGGTTAGTATATACTTCCCCAGATAATGCACAATGATTATAACACGCCACTGTTACTGAGCATGAACCCAGTACAGCAAGAAAAACAGAGCAACAAGCATTTAATCAGTTTCTTATTGCGTATGCCCAAGTAATTTTAACAGTAAAATAGATTCCAATGCCAGGTGGTGCCAATGACTCTCATCCTTCAATAATTAAGTCTACGCGAGCGCTGATTTGTGTTGAATAGAATAATGAGCTGTTGATCACAATCAAAGCAATAATTCCATAGCACAAGTTGGACCGACTTTATTGGTCTAGTAAGATATTGTTCTGAAGACAAGATCATGTGCTTCTCATGCCTTTCTACCTCAAGAGCCCAATAGCCCACTCAACATCATGTTTGCATTTAATTTAACACGTGGATCGCTTTCAAGTTATGTGTATTTTATAGGCTCGTAAGAGTAGTACAATTTCTTAAGTAAATTCAACAACATACAAAAACACAACTGACCTAGTACGAAGACCTATTTATTTATATACTAAACCAGTATGATTCGAGTTAATACCAAGACGGCCTTTTTAATTGCAACTGACACCCTCGCATATCTATGTGACAAAGGCATGCAAGTGCTTAGCCAGTGTGGATCGCTATGGAGGCATATCACATGCCAAAAACTCTCATCAAGTAACCAATAAGAAGAGCATTCTTGACTTGCATGCCCCTTTTGTCCAAGGATAAGTGTAGGCCAAATTAGTCTTGGAAGATACTAATTACGTTTTGTTAACAGGCAACGCAAAGAAAGCTACGTTTCTCTATCTTGGCGGAGTAGTTATAACTCATACATCGATTGCTTTTTGATGTGAGTGATGATCTCCATCATCAGCTTTGGTGTTTAAAGCTGCTACCACTGCAATTTGTTTGCTTCCGAGAGCCCATCTCCAAATTCTAGTCAACTTGTAATCATTCTTTTCTCATTGTGCATAATGATAGATAATTACCAAATTGTGTTCCATACGAAATAGTACTTCCGGGAAAACTATCCATGATAATGGCCAGATAATCAATAACGTATTTTGACAAATTGGGTTAACTATAATTTCTAAAATGGTTAGACTTGGTTTAACTCATAACACCTTTATATGTTTAATTTGTAAGATAATGATAATAACAACAATCTTTACTATCTTATTGTGGGTTTATATCCTACATTCAATCTATTGATTGTAATTTTGTGAAAATTATTTATAAACAGTTTATATTATATATATTTAAATGTGAATGATAAATTTCAAGAGATAAATGTACATTATAAATGAAATTACGATAAGATTGTAATTATGAAATTCATGTTGTATTTATGTATCATCCCTAAATCATTCATAATCATTGTTTTATTAACACATGATACTAATAGGATGTCAAAAGACTAGCACATATTATATTTTTCCTTATAAAAGAAATAATTGATCTTATAGGTGAAAAGTATAGAGATATTTAAACAAACGTATAGATAATTGTTAGAGAATAAGTTGACTGAATTTCTCCCATATGGGAATTCCATTTGAAATATTACTTGTATGTTTATGAAAATTCCCATTATAATGTTGTATTAGTGATCCTTTTGATGTGAGATCTCCAAAGTATTTTGTATAGGAATTGTTATATTTAGGTACTATTTATGACCTATTCTAGTCAATAATAGCTTAGTCTGTAGGTATAGGATATGACATGAACTATACGAAGTTAGTTGAGAGATTAATATAAGATTTATCATCCTAAAGTAATTAGAGAGAATATTCTCTTTTTTTAATTATTATTGATTTGAGAAATCTTTGACCTAGGTAAAATGCTAATTTAAAAATAGTTTTCATATGTCATTAATTGAATTAATTATTAATAGTATAGAACTAATATGATTGGACTCAAATAGATTAGATATTAATTACATACTTTCTATCTAATTATAGCATTTTATAATAAAATAATTGAATGACATAGAAAAATAATACACATAAAGATTAGTCAAAACTACTTTGACATTCCAAAATATTTGGGTGATTATGATGCGTGGTTAAACGTTAATCATGATCTATGGATATAAATTATTTAATTCAAAAACTAAAGATAAGTTAAAAAAGTTTAGTTTATCTAATCCTAAATATAATTCAGGGTTATAATTTATATGCATTGTTAATATATTTAGGAATCTAATGGGTGTCATACAAAGAACGAGTTGAAGATGAAAAAAGTATTTAATCATGTTGGACTTGATTGTAAACTTAGAAACTTTAAATATAAGATATTTAATAAATAAGAATCAATATGAGATATATAAGGATGTCAATGGGTTGACGGCCCATCGCGTGGCCCCTAGCCCGACTAGAATCCGATCTTCCTTCATTTCTTTATAATTTCTTTCATATTGATTATATATAAATCGAATCTCTTTAGAAAGAAGATCTTCTGTGAATTCGATCATTATGGTCAGACTCTATTATTGATTCTATATAAATTGAATCTCTTTAGAAAGAAGATCTTCTGTGAATTCGATCAATGTGGTCGGATTCTATTATAGATTTCTGACCACATTCTCCATGGAGCCCTCTTATCTCTTCCTTCTTAGAGCTCAGCTACTGGCAGGCCAACCCGACCATGCTTGATTTATTGTTTTTTAAAAAATTAAAAAACAACGTTGATTTGTAGCTTTAGGTCGGGCCAGACCTTGAGCCTGTCTCGTGGCCTAGTCGAGCCAAGAAATCCTGGCCTGTGGCTCGGCCCGTGGTCCATTGACTTAAGGCTAGGTAATTGCCATTCCTAGAGATATAAGATCTTATTTGGACATAATTGGTGTTTAATTAAATTTTTTTTATAATTTTATTCAAAACTTAATTGAAATTAGAATTTAATTTCAATTAAATTACTAAAATATTTTAAACCTATTATAAATAGGCTTACGCTTCAAGAGAGCTAGTGCTTTCTTTTAATCCTCTCTACAATAGTTGTAGAGTTCTCTTAACACATTTTGTAGATACCATTAGAGGTTGAATATTTATGTAACTAAAGCAGTTGAGATGGGTTGATTTCAAAATTAAAATTTAATTGAAATTAGAATTTAATTGAAATTAGAACTTAATTTCAATTAAATTACTAAAATATTTTAAACCTATTATAAATAGGCTTACGCTTCAAGAGAGCTAGTGCTTCTTTTTTAATCCTCTCTACAATAGTTGTAGAGTTCTCTTAACACATTTTATAAATACCATTAGAGGTTGAATATTTATGTAACTAAAGCAGTTGAGATGGGTTGATTTCAAAAACGATTTAAAGGAATTGACAAGAAAAAAAATGAAGCTTCAGAATAAGGTATGAATTGTAATCATGTGTTGTTATATTTTATATGTTAATCATATTCTATAATTTAAGTGATCTTAGCTTTGAGAAATTTGTTGGACCAATGGTGGTTGACAAATTAAATCTCACTTATGTTTTGATAATAATAAAATGTATAGAATTGGTTAAGAAATTATTTCAGGTGATTTGGATTGAAATAAATCAAGACAGCATTATAAATCATGGTGAAATCAAGAAGGAAATAATCTTCAACATACAAGAGACTTAAACATGAAGATTATGGGAAGATCTGATTAAATATATCCGTTGGAGCACTACAAGAAATAAGTGATTTACCGACGAAATTTACCGTCGATAAATAAAAGATTTCCGTTGGTAACATAAATCACCGACGGAATTTGGTTGCGCAGAAATCGGTCGGTGAACTGCCCGAAGCTAAAATTACCGACCGAAATAGTCCGTCGCAATTTTACTTCGGAATTAACGACGGAAAGTTTGTTGTCGGTATTTATTTAACGACGGAATGGGAAGTAAGATTCCGTCAGAGAATGTTTGCTACGGTCATTTCCTCCGTCGGAGACGCGTAGGTATCTTCATCAAGTTTTTCCGACGGAAAATTTAACCGTCGGTAAATACCTTAGTTTTCGACGGACAATTGACCGTCGGTAATAACTGATTATATATTTTTTTGGCGGGTTTGTTGTTATAATAATGATTATATTATATATATACTTTATTTATTTGTGTTGCGTTATATTAATGAATAATGAAAAAATTAAGAAATCATAAAACATATAAAGAATTTAATTTAATAATTAAAAAATAAATAAGAAAGAACATATCTCTTATGTTTTTTAATTGAAAACAAATGACAATGTTATGCTAATGTCGTGGTGATCATGGATGCTCTGAACTGT
>JANIJH010000008.1:16458425-16482650 GCA_024520975.1 Erythroxylum areolatum
CAAATGTCAAATTATACATGCACCCAATCCTAAACCATCCGAATTACCAATATGCCATTCATACTGGTAACGGGATGTTACAGCAACAGTCAGGTTTAACTATTGAAGGGTTGAGAACTATGAATGCAATTCTTCATTAGCTAGAGTGTAGGGTATATTAGGATCTATATACACTACTATATTGGTTCTTAAGTTAGTAGAATCATTTAAAAATCCCACTAGGTTGTGGTTTTTTTCTCTTTTCAAGTAAGGAGGTTTTTAGTTAAAAATTATTATGTCTCAGTTCTTTACATATTGTTTTTGGACTTTGGTTAAGAACTTAACTAAAATAAGTTTACAAAATTAAAACTTGGTTAATATAAGAAAAAATTGTATTACTCAATTTTTCTTGATCATTCTAACATTTACCAATGTGATTAGAAAGTGCTCAAATATTTGGCTTTTGAAATAAAGGAGTCTCTTTAAAGGTAGCCTAAATAAAAAAGCTTGTTGTTGCTATAAATCTTTTAGATCCAACTATTATAGCTCATGTAAGGTTTATTTTTATTTAGGTTTATAATATACTTGGTAGACAAAGAAATCTATTTCTTATTACTCTTGTAGGCCACCAAATTAGAAACTTCGATAATGCATGTGCCTTTTTGCATTTTCTATATTAATAAGTTGAAAAAGTAGGGTTTAGGACGAAATATACAATTTTGTTTTATCTCTTTTTTTATTCAAGGGTTGAGAGTTTTTTAAATTTAGTTTTTCATATTTTGTATGACCTGACTTTGAATCACTCAAAATTTGATTTGACTCAAGTTTGAGTCAAATAATTTGATTTTTTTTGAGTTTTAAACAATCAAAATTCATTCAAATTTAAATTCAAGTTGCATAACTCATAATCAATTGAAATTTAAACACCAAATTGAGACACGTATGAATTCAATTCCATCTATTGCTATCTAATAATATGTGAAAGGCAATGGTAGTTGCCCTTACCATCTTTGTTTGGGTAACTAATTAGACTTAACATGGTAACAGATCATAATTATAATTGCAGTAGACAGAGCATACTTTAATTCATTTAATTTTACAATTTAGTCATGCCAAAACTTTATAAAATGAGAATTATATTATGAGCCATCTTTAATAACACTTAGTCATTCACCATCTATACGATCAACGCAAATAATTACCGTAGATCAATTTTAAGTGGAAACTATCTAAGTGGAATTTAGTGGTTCCATCATCACCATTATAAAAGTTAATTGATCATAATTAAGAAAGTTTATGAGGTGATTAGTGAGCAACTTCATTCATGATATTATTTTTGGTTATATGTGATTTCAGGGGTTGGATTTCTTTAGATTTTATTGTTGTTTTTCATTTTGATTTTCTTAATTTACTTTGTATTTCTAGTTTTTTAGGAAAGAAAAGAAGTTTTTAAGATAAAACTATTACTTCCAAGTGAAAGTTATTTAGAATTTTAATTAAGAACATGTTTCATTAGTGTATAAATAACTCACCACACATTAATTACTAATATTCAATCTTATTTTTAATTATATATTTTAAAATTTATTATAAAATAGTAAAATTAATCAAAGTAACTAATACATTTATGTTATTATTTCAAAGTTAAAATTTAAAAGATTTTACATTATTTTTCAAAAATTTTATATTATCTTTAAATTATTTGATAATAAAATTTAATTTAAAACTTTAATTTTTTATTTTTGAAAATTTTATATTTACTTAAAATTTAATTTTAGATTAAATCAATTAATAAATAATTAGATAGTTTATAATTTTATTTAAATAATATAGGCACTGTTTGACAATTAGCTGATTGCATTAACCATTAGCTGATTCTATCAGCTGATTTAACCAACAGATTGTATTAGCTATTTATTAGAGATGTTTAGTAAAATTAGCTCTTTAATATTAGCTATTTATGTGTAAAATGACTTATGAAGACATGACTTTAAAAAAAATATGAGGGTATGAATATTAAATATCTTAGTATTTCGTTGAATATTCTTATAAGAATTTAGATTTTAGATATTTAATTCTACAAAAATTAAGTTGATAATAATAATAATAATAATAATAATAATAATAATAATAATAATAATAATCATCATCATCATCATCATCATCATGACGATGATGATACATCCAAACATAAAATATAACAATCCAAATAAAGTTTAACAACACAATTCAAATAGAGCAAAAAAACTGAACATCATCATTTAAAGCAAAAGTTCATAACAATTTAAGAACAACGTCTAACTACTATTAAATTAGAAGTAATATTATCACGAATAGTTATTATCTCCCAAGTTCTTTTTCTTTATTGTCTTTTTGTGTAGAGTTAACTTCAACATCTTGAAATACATTTAGAGGTATAAATTCAAGATCTTGATTGATAATGCTAAAAGTTGGGTCGTCAATTGTACTTCTTTTAATATAGTTATGTAACGAAAATGCTGCACAAATTATTCTATTTTAATCCATTAATGAATACTTAAGCATTTTCTCCAATATCTTCCATTGAGCATTAAGAACACCGAAAGCCCTCTCAATACAACTTCTCAATGATGAATGAACTCAATTAAAAACTTCTTGAGATCTTCTTGTATTTGCACCACAAAATTCCGATTGATGATACCTTGTATTTGAGTAAGGTGTCAAATATCCTTCTCTTTCCATATAGCCTTTGTCAACCAAGTAATGTTTACTTGAGTTTCCATAGAAGTAATATAATTAGTATAAATGATATCATAAAAAGTATAAATCATGAATAGCAAATCCTACAAATCTTAAAATTACCTATTGATGGTTCTGGAAATTTAAGTCTCAGATTACCGATTATATCAAGGAAAATACGAGAATCGTGAGCTGATCCTTCCTAACCCGCTAAAACATATGTCAATAGTAAGTTAAAGTTACATACTGCCAATACATTTGTTGTTGTTATTTCTTTTTGTCCTCTAAATCTCATTTGATCCTCCTTTGCAACAATTACCACTATATGTGTACCATCAGTAGCTCCAGTGTAATCCTAGTATAAAACAATAATCATAAGTTGATAAAACAACATTTTTCAATGGAAAATATAATGAAGGGTGAGGAAGAACATATTCAATTATCTTAAAATATGGCATATATCTAGCATCATTGGCAATTTGTGGTAGAATGTCCTTGACTTAAGGATCTTTTAGTACAAGTATACCCCTTGAAAATCCATCCATAGTAGTCAAAACTTCTTTAAAAACTACTCACAGTTTCAGTAAAATGTTGAAAGCGCTCTTGGGTATCTCTATTAGAGGAACCTTTACTTAGGGAATATACGAATAAACTGACTTTCTCCAAAATAAATATCCTATCTGAAGGTCTCAAACCATAATTATTTTCCAAAACCATACATAATTGATGAAATGTATTTTGATTCATCCTAAATGTATTAAAACACTGTTTTTCATGACCATTCAATAATTCATTCATCCATAGTTCTCCTGTTTGATAGGAACTCATACATGGTTCTTTATATATGTGGTTAAAAAATACACACTCATGTAACTCGCTAGACAAGCCACCAAATCCCAAAACTCATTCTCATTATCCAAAAATTGCTTCATTTGTAGAAGTTGCATAATTTGCATAACATTATCATCCATACCTACAGATTAATAAGTGAAATTATATTGTAAATAAACAAGACACTTATAATAATATAGCACATAATAAAATTGTAGATTACCAATAAGATAACATAATATAATAAATTAAGCTAACCAAGTTCATAATGTCTTAAAACACACCAGTCAATATAAGTGAACAAATAATAAAAACAATAAACTAAACATAGTAATGGATAGATAGAAATTATGTTTAATGTTTGTTATGTTTGTCATACTCATACATAAACTTTATGTATTTAACTCTCTTTGTATCATCTGGTAAACCAAAAAAAATAGACCTTCTTTGCAAATCTTCAATCAACATGCAAGCAAAGTAAAATTCAATAGTACCAGTCTCTAAACTAGGCAAAGTACATAGTTTTCCCAAAGCATTCGTAACTTCATGATGTGATGCACCAGCACTAGTACTCTGTGATGAACTAATATTCATCGTGTCGAAAATTTTTGTAATGGATCTATTCATCTCCATTGTTGCATTATGTCTCTCTTGAATCAATTGCATCATATCGTCAAGCCTCTCATACATTGCTACAGATCTTCCTACCCTTTTAGCAGAATCAGTTCTTACACTCTTATTACTTTATGAACTATCACTCTCCAAAACCATTTTGCATCTTCTTCTCTCACTCCTTTCATCATGTGTAGCTTGAGGGGTTAGGGTAGGTTCTCTCCACACTTCTTCCTAATTATTTTGGCCACTAGTCTCATCTATATTCTCATGATCATGATAGCCTAACAATTGATGATCAACATTATGACTATTAGGTGGAGAAGGAACATATACTTTCTCAACTTCTCGTTGTCCTTATGGAGGATCAGTCACAGGATAAAATGTAGTCTCTCCTTGGGCCAAACATCCAAAACATTGATCCAACTTACATTCAAGCTCAAGTTTAAGCCCTTCCTCTTTAAATTTTTTAAAATTGATGTTCTACTACAAAAAATTAAATAACTTATATTTAACTAACTATTTACATTAGAGTAAAGGAAAATAACTTAAATTGGGGAAAAAGGAATAACCTTAATCTTCAAAGTCCACCACTTCTCACTAGCAACAATTGTTCCTTTGTCATAATTCCATCCTAAATTCCTTTTATTTCCCTTTCAATTGTTTCCAAAGACTACATTTAAATCTCATCCAATCAAACTTATTTTTTTAGCTTAGTTTCATCCCATGGTAAGTTGGTTACTTTGTGAAACTCTTCCTCCACCTTCTTCTATGGTAACCTTTGACAAATAACTCCATCGTGTTTTCCCTTACTCCTTTCAATATGTTGGTTACAAATGTTACAAAAGATAAGAAGAGTTTCTTTTGGCCAACAAATCCTGCCTATATCATTCCCCCTTGACTTCCTCCTTTGTTTCCTTTTTGGGATGATGCCCTCAAATCATATAAGATGAAAAAGATTATATGCTAGTTAATCAATTTGCAATTGGTTTCACTATTTAATTAGTTTTACTAACTTGAATTAGACTATTCCAACAAAATAAATATATAAATATTATTTTATCATCGTAATATTTTTATTAATTACTTAATTTAAAATTATTTGATCTCTTAATTTAAAATGAGTAATAGAATTAATTTGTGAATATTATTCAAAAATATATAAAATTTTATTGTAATATATTTTTATTTAAAATATTATATTATAAAAACATTTTTCTATTAAATTACTATTTGTTTATATATAATAATTTAAGAAAATACTACTACATTTTGGTAACAAAAGAACTATTAAATCATTAAATAATATTAGAAAAAGATAGATATAAATTTGTAAATATTAAATATTCAAATTTTAATGCATGATTACAAAACCATCTTAACAAGATTTGGAGAAGGATAAAAAATCTAAAGAAAAACTTCTTAAACATGAAAATAAAAAAGAGAGAAAAGAGAGAGTTAGGGATAAAACAAAATGGTTGCAAGTTAGCCTTCGGTATAATGATAGAAGAGAGTTCTAAATTAACAAGACCATTATAAAAAACAATGATACTTTTTTGTTCACTAAATTTGACAAGTTCAAGATAGCATTTCAAAAATATGAGTGTGCGTTAAAATATAAAAATATTAGTGCGAACGTTTCCTTTTAGAATTGCATATTTATTGTGAATAAAAAATTTATTAAATATTTTATATTAAATTACTATTTTTTATATATAATAATTTAAGAAAATACTACTACATTTTGGTAACAAAAGAACTATTAAATAATTAAATAATATTAGAAAAAGATAAATATAAATTTGTAAATATTAAATAATCAAGTTTTAATGCATGATTACAAAATCATCTTAACAAGATTTGGAGAAGAATAAACTATTTGCAAAATGAATCTTATTTTTGTAAAATTCCATCAATAAGGTATGTTAACCAAAAATTAAGGATAACTGATATACACTAATCACTTGGCTCATTCCATAAAGTTCGGGAGCATATATCATAAGTTTCTTTATGAACAAACCACTGAAATTTGATATATACGATACTTATTTGAGATTTCTATTCATCATACATATTATGTAAAGACAAATCGTCCAAGAACAAGTAGTAGAAATATATAACTTTGTTTTCTACCTTTCTTGAAGACAAAATTTAGCAAAGTGATTATATAATAATTTAAGAAAATACTACTTCATTTTGGTAATAATGGTACAAAAGCGTAAATTTATAACATTTTTGTAATAATGGTACAAAAGCGTAATAATGGTACAACATTTCTATAGCATTTCAGAAACATAAATTTATGGAGAAGGGTTATTATTATAGACTCCTGTGGCCACTATCAAAATCACAATTCTATGGCTCAATTTGTTCATCGTCATTCATTCTATTTCTACAACATACCAAATAACATAAGCCACATAACCTAATGAAAACTACTAGCAAGGAACAACTAACGATGATGAATGAGAACAACTAACAATGGTGACTAACAATTGTTTAAGGAAGAATAGTATTTACAACCTATAAAGACTCTACATGATTAGTGGAACAAAAACATGCCACAAAACATAGTATGTTATGTCACGCTTGTGAGAATAATAAGACATAATTCCTGAAAAAGCAATAACATTAAATAAAAGCAGTGTGTACCTTATATATGGGAGAAAGTGAAGTATTTTGCCCAACTTGATGATTTGAAGAACCTAATGACTGGTAAAAAGCAAGTTGTAAAGACTAATAACTAATAACTATATTGAGTTTTTCTATTTTAAAGGTGAAAAAGAGACAGTGGGGTAGTAGTAAGTAATAAATAGAGTTAAATGCAATAAATACAAAGAGTAGCTACAGCCCCCACGAAATTAATGCAACTTTGTACAACAAACTCTGTTGATACAGTAAAGACTGCAGTAAATCCATATTTGTCTCAACTACTATCAGACTTCATTTAATGAAACTAAATCTATCTCAGATATAGTTGACACAGTAAAGACTACAGTAAATTCATATTTATCTCAACTACTATTAAACTTCTTTTAATGAAACTAATCTATCTCAGATATACTTTCATTAAATCTCATATTTAGTTTCAGACTGGTCCCAAAGAGGAACTACAAGCAATGATGTTCTGTTAAATCAACAGATAGTTACAATAGAGTTACAACTAGATAACTTGTGAATATTTTTCAAAAATGATCCGTTAAATCAACAAATAGTTCTAAGGAAAGATTGCAGGATAATTTACCTGTTAGGTTAAGGTGAGTGGACAGATGTTTCTATTCCCACTTTACCTAAACCTGACTTGCAAAATCATCAAAACAACCACTAGAAATGAATCATCTAAGTAGTTGAGTAGATGGTATTAACAACACAACTGAACGAGCATGCTGCTATTTTCCAATACATGAAAAAACCATTGATCAAGATACTTAACCACTGTAAATAGGAAACATGCATCCTTTAGTTTTAGTTCACAATAACTAATTCTGAAAGTTACTTCTCAATAAAACATTGATGAAACAATGATAAAAATGCCTAATTACAACTTAATTATGATAAACTATACCTAGCTCAACATGTAATAAGACAACTTTTGTACCACGTCGAAACAAATATCTATAATTGGTTTCATAGTCACTAACAAACTGCTAACATTGGTTAACCAATAATCACAATATAATAATCCATAAATTCCTTAGGACTGAGATCAGCTGAAGTCACCTTGAAGCGTCCCTTATGCATTACAACTCCTTCTGATGTATCATCTGTTGCATAAATTGATTAAGCAAAAGTAGAATTGGAATTAGTATAGACGCATCATAAAAGAAACAAGTAACAAGGTGGTACAAGAATAGCATACCAAATGAAATGTTGTTGGTCTCCCTTTTTGGTTAATACAATATGGACCACTGTAATTTCTATCTGACCTTTTTGCTGAAGATAATCCCTAAAGATGTAGGAAGCTACGATGAGCAATTGATTACAAAAATGACTAGCTTTCAACAACAGATGATGAGGAAGAATTCAAATGAACCTATCGCTTTTGTGTCTTCAATTTTAACCAAATTCAAATGTAATAAACATGTAGGTTTGGTTCATCTGTAAATGGCATTTGTTTGACTTGTTCTAACTTTCAATAAACTAAAATAATTTCACTTTGATCAAACAAGCAAAAATCTATCAAACTGTGCAATATTAAAAATTCCCAATATTTTTGACAGAGTTATTTGTAGAAATAGGGTTGAAAATTTAGTTTCATCTTTACCTAACCTGAACATAACAAATCAAGTTTGGTTTAATTAAGTTTTGTCTAACAATCCTTATTGGTTGATAAACTATTACAAATTCATCAGACTTGGATCAAAGTCAATGAAATAAGTTAAATTTAATCAAAATAAAACTATGGTTCAGGGTGAACTATTCCTACCCATTGCAAATTCTATGTGGAATAGAGTTGGAAATTGAACTAAGCCAAAATTGAGTAGGAAAGGACGAGTTTTCTGATTAGTGTTTAAGCATTATATATCATCAAGAAGCAAACACTACATAAATCTAAACAATGTCAAATATATCACATGTCACGTTTTAGAATATTGATTTTCAGGTTATTACCATCCTAATATGTTATGACACTTATATGTAAATCAAATCCGAACTCTGATTTACTTATTGCTCTGACCATTTATCAGACCTCCATCATTTACTCACATGTACATATCACATATTAAGTGAAGAATTTGTAAATACCAAAAGGGTTTAAGAAAAAAGTTTTCTAGTAAAAACTAGGACATAATTTGTTTAACAAAATTGAACTGAAAATTAAGAGCTTTTCAAATTGGAATGAAGGATTATTCTCAAGTTTGGATTAGAATCACTGTTGGTTGGGATTGAAGCCTGTGACACACAATTGTCATCAATTTATGAGAAACAAGTACTTACCTCTCACAGGGATGATCAAAACTACTAAGCCTTATCAGGGATGTTCAATAACATTGTCTCATAACTGTTATTTGAAGGAATCTGTGCTTCTTCTGGGTAGCTTTCAACAACAGGTAAAAGATTTTAACTGTAAGCAGCAAAAACGATATTGACTTTACTGTTAGTGAAGATATGATGTAGAATTAAAACTGGAAATGAGTAGTAATAACTAGAAGTGGTTGTTTAATTGAAAGTAGTAAATACATTTGTATGGAACAAGTTAAAAGTATTTCTATTTTCCATCACGATAAGAGCTGAAAACCATGCCTAATAGTTGTGAGTTAAACAAATCATGTCAGGACGTAAAATGGTTAATGATTAGAGGTTATAAGAACTCTGACACTGTGTAATGCTCTTTTGCAAGTTAATGAACCTTGCCAAAAAGACTTCAAGTCACCTATATGGTGGTTTGTGAGAAATTCATATAGAATTTTAATGTATTTCATGAAAAACATACTAATACCTACTTCACAAACTTTAACTCTATATGAAAATTGAAATGAGATGAAGGAATAAATAATTTGCAACCAAAAGAATCGTGGGTTTTAATTTGTTAATTATTTAACAAATACTGCTATAAAATCTCCACAGAAGAATAAAAAGAATGAGGACAAGAACTCACAGACTACAAATAATTCTTATATTAAATCATCACGGTGAATGTAAAATATTACAAAACCAACGTTACACATTTCATAAAGATGTGGTAATCAGAAGTCCTTGTATAACAATTGATATTTCGATATTTTTTTCTTGTGGAAAAGGGCAATTTCTGATCAGTTTGCCTTTCATGGCTCCTCTAAATATAGTCTACAATAAAGAGATATTCAACTATCTCAGTCCTAAAATCCATCATCTGAAAATAGTTCATAGGAAGGTATAGAGTAACTTGTCTTTCGCAATAAGGAATGAGATGCAAATACAGCAATAACTAGCTGCAATATACCACCATTTATAGGACCACGATTCATAGGGCCTTTTTCCACTTTGCCTCTCTCCACTCTCTCTCTTATCTGACAATAAACCAACCAAATAACCAACAGCACCGTCCGATCGATAGGGCCCTCCCAGATTTCATTGTTCTACAAGTATCTCTCCCTTGACCTTAACAACAATAAATATGGTGACAACGACTGTATATAAATATCAGAAAAAGAAAAACTGAATCGGATTAAAAACCAAACTCGGGTTTTCAACCTTTAACTTAAGATTGGTAATAGGTTAAATTGTTTTGTTCGCATTCGTGTTGGATTCAAAGTTCGATCAATAATTCTAGCAAGATCGAAAAAATAGAAGAAGAATAAAAAGCTTAAACTTGCGAGAGTGAGGTGGTAGAAAACACACCTGAACAAATAATCCTTTGGAAGAAGTTGCAAAACAAACTGAGCAAAGATTTTAAAAAATTGTCGAACACCAAAGAAATGTGATGTACATATAACAGAAAAGAAAGAAAGGTGTAAAATACAAGGAAAAATGGAAACAAGAAAAGAGGAACAAAAGAGTATGATTTAACGTCTAGGATCCAACTCTCTAAGGATGTTGTCTAAGATCTAGTGCTTACCTATCTTATGAGGATCCAGTTTCTTATGAACTTCATTACGAGCATCGTTCTGATTCTCATTCAAGCTATACAGATATGTAAACATATCCGTAAATTGGTAACTGGTGATCTGGTGGAGATGTGAGAGCCAAGAGATGCGAGAGATGCAAGGAAAGAGCTAAGGAAAGGAAGAAGATTATAAAGAAAACGAGAAATGAGACGTTCAAGAGTAAAGAGTAAAGTGAGGGCAAAATCAACATTAAACTAAAAAGCTATAAGCTAGTAGCCCTAAATGCTCATGTGGAGGAACTTCTAAAAAAATCAGCTGATTGCATTGATTGAAAAGATTCTAGAGAAAACGAGAAATAAGACGTTCAAGAGTAAAGAGTAAAAGTGAGGGCAAAATCGATATTAAACTGAAAAGCTATCATCTAACTCAACCAGCTGATTTTTTATAAGTTCCTCCACATGAGCATTTAGGGCTATCACTAAAAAATCTAATTCAACTCAATCAGCTCATAACTAAAAAAGCTTAATAGTTTTTTTTGAATAAAGTCGATCAGCTAATTTGGGATAATTAGCTATATTTTGACTTATCAGTCAATAACTAAACGGGTCATAAGAAAGAAATTAGAAGTAAAACTTAGAAACAAAAACTTAACCACAGACCTTTTATACCAAACAGCTCTTAGATTATCATTGGATTAAAGGGACCGGAAAATCCTTGACAAGTTTTATTCTCCAACTGGGAAACTTAGTTAAAGCCGCGACTCATCCGATTTCACCGTCCCTTTCATTTGATTTGGTTTGTCATGACGTAAATGGTGCTGTCTATTGAATATCCAACTACTTTACCTACATTGGTTTAATTGTTTTCTCTGAAAGAGAAATAATGATGATTTTTAAGTTTTGAGACCATAAATATCTGAAATACCATACAAAAGATTTCAATATAAATTTAGGGACTCTTTGATCCTATTTTTATTTTTATGTTGGGATCACAATTTTTATTTTTTAAATTAAAACAATATTTTGTTAATTAAGTAACATCAATGCACTTACATTTCTTATCATTGACAACAAATTAAATTTCGTTATTGATATAAAAATATATTCACCATATTTTTATTAAAATGAATATGTAAATTTTTAGTTTTTTATTTTGTAAGCTAATATTTATCAATTAAAACATAATTTGTTTTTAATATCATTATTTTAAAATTTCAGAAATATTTTTCTAATTAAATTATTATAATAATAAATTTTATTATTACTTAGAAAAAAACAAAAACTAATTTACAATTTTTATGTTATAAAATATAAAAAAGTGAAACTATCAAAAACTCATTCAAATAAGTTTTATTCGTTAAGTACGAAAAAGATGAAAAATAAAAGGATACGTGTAATCCAGTGAAATGAAAGTTTTCAAAGAAGCTTTGTTATAAAAATATATTTTTTCTTACTAATGTACTCAAATTAAAAATATTACTTATTGATCGTAAATTATCAACAAATATTTAAAAAGAAAAATCATGTTTCCTAAACTAAACTAAATACATTTTATAAAATCTTTAATTACGTTAAGTTATTATTCTTTTAAAATTTTTTACATGATAAATATGTAACATGAAAATTATTTAGTAAAATTCGTGCAATCATAAAAAACATTTTGAGCACCAGTACTGCGCAAGAATATCATAACAAAATACCGATATTTACATTTTTATATACAGTGATATATAGTGATAAAATAAAGATTGATATATATATTTATTAAATATTAAAATTTAGGAAATTAACCATAATACAAAATAAATCTACGTATACATTACCGTTTCCATTCCCCATCCCAATAAGGTAATGATCTAAATCCAAGCCCTCTTGACTGTAGAGTACCAACGTTACACAACACCCTCAACCTCACACATTAGTAATATAACGTCATTTTCTTGTTTAATCGTCTGTACAAATTAGACAGCATGTTTGTTATGTATAGCATGAGACACGAGCTCTTTTAGTCATGTAGTGACAGATGACTTCCACCTAGACGCACGGTATTCGATTCAAATTTTAACTTAAATTAATATTAATTTAAATAATGTGAACTTAAATTTAATCAAATTTAAATTAAATCTGCAATTTAATTCAAATCGATTTTATAATTTACACACTTTTGTATTATCTTCTTAACTCTTTATTTATGTTAATATACTTTCCAATGATACGTAAGCAAGATGGCCGAGTAAACTGCAATTCATTTAAGAGAGTGAAATGAATGGAAAGATCAAAAAGTTAAAAGATGAAAGGGTTTTTTGGTTAGACGGATTGTAATCCGTAATAAAAAAATATAACTACTTATCCATAGATCAAATTTTTTCGTTGATATGAATCTTCGACCTACGAATGAGGATTTTCTCAAAACTTACAAGAACATTCTGTCCTAGTAAGAGGGAAAGGGCTCTATTCCATTTTTGTTCTAATTGCATCTTCTTATGTTAGGATTTCAACTTACATAGGTAATATTATACTAGGTTATTCTTATTAATGAATAGTTAAGTCTTTTTGATAATTGGCTACATAATCATGTAGTTTTACTCTTGATTAATTTGTAACAATCTCATTTGGAAAATCCTTTACTATTGTAAAATAAATTACTTGTGAATGCTTAAATTATTTAGGAGTAATCTATTTATTAGAAAATTTGAAAATAAACAATATCGTAGAATAAAATTCTAAATTTAATATAAGCATTATAAAAATGTTTCTTTAGTACAGGACATTGAAATTATTAATAAAAATATATGAAAGAAATATAGAAAAGGTCACATCAGAGCCAAAAGTCACTGAGCATGTACCAAAAAAAGAGATTAAGGAACTATATATCTATAATATTGTGTTATCAAGATGCTCTAAATTCATGGATTAAAAATTTCTTGATGTAGATGTAAAGAATGCCAAATAACTTGTAAATATAACCATAAGTCTAAATTCTACTTTATGCCAAAGAAAAGAATTATATATTTTACCTTTTGCCATTGCTAAAGTTACACAGACGTATCTTACACTTTGGACACACTAAGCTCTTCCAAACTGTCTAAACTATCCTTAAATGGGATGTGAGTGTGAGCAGAAGATATGGGACCCTAATATCCCAAGTGGTCCTTATATAGGCGAGTTTCCATCAAACCAACCATTTTACTCGAGAAATGGCTACCTGATATCACGGTAACATTACCAATGCTTTGGTGAACATTACCAAACTTCATTGTAATTGTTGGACAACTCTTACATTCTTCCACTTGGTCCAACGATCAACTTGGCAACTATAACCAAGTCTTGCTTTATAAGAAATAAAATACATGAATCATGGTGATAAGTTTTCTACTAAGTGAGTACTATTATGAGAAATAAAATACATGAATCGTGGTGATAAATTTTCTACTAAGTGAGTACTATAATTAATGTACAATATTTCCTAACCATATGGTAACCTTTCTTTACGAGTAAACTTTACATTGCACAAAAATGAGAAAATCATATAAAACTAGATTTCTCTAATGTAATGTACAATAAATATTACATAAAGGAACCTCTTCCGATATTTATTACGTAATCCCTAAATTTTACTAGAGAGATGTCTTTTATTAAGGGATTTGCAATCATCAATTCATTGTTAATTTGCTTAATAGCAACGTCCTTTTCTTTAACCCGTTCTCTAATGGCTAAGTACTTGATGTCAATGTGTTTAGCTCAAATCTCACTCTTCTTGTTCTTAGCCAATAACACAGTAGTTACATTTTCATAATAAAACTTTATGGGCCTAGAAATGATATTCACAACCTTAAGCCTAGATACGAAACTCTTTATCCATATACCATGTGATGTAGCCTCAAAGTAGGACACGAACTCAGCATCTATAGTAGAGGAAGAAATCAATGTTTGCTTGGCACTCCTCTAAGATACAACTCTAATAGTTAGCATCAAGATGTAGCCTGATGTTGATTTTTGTTAATCATCGTAATCAACATAATTCAAATATGAGTACTAATTGCTTTTAGATTGTCAGTTCGACTATACATAAGCTTGTAATTCTTAGTGCCTTGTAAATATTGCATCACCTACTTAACTCCAATCTAATGGGTTAAGCTTGAATTACTTTAATATCAACCTAATATTCCTACAAAAAAAGCAATGTTAGACCTTAAGGAAACCTAGGCATATATTATGCTAACTTCCAAAAAATGAAGCATATAGAATGTTTTTCATTCGTTCCTTTTTCAAGTCATTTTAAGGACACTAGTCTATATTGAACTTGTCACCCCTCATAATAGAAGCCATACTTGGTGAACAATTCTTCATTTGGGATTTTACTAAAATTTTCTTGATGTAGGTTTCTTTAGATATACCCAAAATCCTACGAAATTTGTCTCGATGTGTTTTAATTCCAACGACATAACATGCATCACCCATATCTTTCATCTTAAAGTTTTTAGTGAAGAATTGCTTTACATTATGTAACATGTTATCATTGGTTCTAAGTAAAATGTCATCAACATATAGGACAAGGAAACAAATCTTACTCCCAATAACCTTTTGGTATATGCATTCATCCACAATGTTTCTCTTTGAAACTGAATAATGATAACATTATGGAATTTTAAATACCACTGATGAGAGGTTTGTTTCAACCTATATAATAATTTATTAAGCTTGTAAAAAAATTTCACCTCTATTGGAGGATAATCCTTCATCTTGTATCATATAAACTTCTTCCTCTAAATCATCATTAAGAAATGTCGTTTTCATGTCCATTCATTGCAACTTTAAATATGCAATCAATGCTAAGATTATACGGAGAGAATCCTTCCTAGATACAAAAGAAAAGGTCTCTATGTAATCGATTCCCTGCTTTTGAGTGAATCCCTTTGCAATAGTCTTGCCTTATATCACTCAATATTGCCTAATGAGTATTCCTTTGTCTTTAAAACCCATTTATATCTTGTGAGTTTTACCCTTTAACACATGCCGTCAGTGTTCATCCTGAGCCAGGATCGAACTCTCTATAAGATTCTTAATTGCATTACTTATAGCTTCCTTGCTTGCAGACACAGCAGATTCGGTACATAAAAGATTGAATGCAATGAGATATAGACAAGTCAATCCCTTATGAATTCTAAGGTAATATGAATTCATCATTCGAATGGAAGTAGACTAATCAAGAATTTAACATTTCATTTAGGGATTGCTCCTTTTTTTAAAGAGTAATATTAACTCAACAATCTCCCACACATCTTTACTCTTTATAGAGTTCATCTCCTCTTTCATGAAATCATACCATAAGTCTGATTCTTTACAGCTTATGGTTTGTGAAAATGATTTAGGATCATTTTGGCTCCAATATTAAAGTCATTTTCTTATGGATACACCATATAATCACTATAAATTGCTAATTCTCTTCTTCTAGCAGATCTTCTTAATATTGTCTCAACATTCTCACCAAGAGGTTCTTGTATAACTGGTTGTTCAGTATTTTCACTTGATTCTTGAACAACTGGATCTATTGTATTTTTAGCATATGATGGAATTTCGTAATTATCATTCACTGTTTGTTGAGTTTCGACAGTTGGTTGCAAAATATGTGTTTAAACTTTAGGGGTGTTATGAATGATAATCATCTTAGTACCAGAAGTCAAAGGTTTGGTACTTGAATATTCCTTTTCAGAAACCATATCCTAAAATTGATCCCTTTCACTAATTAAGTCATTATCAAGAAATTATACATTTCTTAATTCCACAAATATAGTACAATGAGATGGACAATAAATTGTTATCCTTTTGACCTTTCAACATATTCATAAAATACCCATTAATGGTCCTTGGATCCAATTTCTTCTCTTGTGGATTGTAAACCCTTATTTCAAAAGACATCTATAAATGGGTACATGTTGCAACTCAAACCTTTAAATAATTCAAAAGGCATTTTTGACACCGTTTGTGTTATAAACCAGTTTAATATATGCACTTATGTTTTAAAAGCTTTAGTCCACAAAGACTTAGGAAGTTTGGAGCTATTTAACATACTTTGTAATATGTCTAATAAAGTTTAGTTTCTTCTTTAAGTCACAACATTTTGGTTTAGAGAATCATGGCACCAATCCCATTTTCTTAAATAAACTTCACAAATGGACTAGTTGTGAGTCCATCTTTAGTGTATCTACCATAATATTCTCCACCTCTATCTGATATCAATTTTTAATTTGCTTATCAAATTGTTTTTCTACTTTAGGCTTGAAAGATTTAAAGATGTCTAATGCTTCGTTCTTGTTATAAAGTAGGTAAAAATGCTTATGTCATAAGTAATCATTTATAGAAGAGATATGTCCGTACAAGTCTATATCTATATTATATATATTCGTACGTATGATCTCCAATATGTTTGAACTTTTATAGGCAACTTTTTGCATCTTATTGTTCTGTTTATGCAGTTTAGTCAGGTTTCAAAATCAATAAAATCTAAAATACTAAGTACTCCATCCTTTTCTAGTCCTTTGATTCTCTCCATACAAATGTGTCCTCATATCCAGTGCCATAATATAGAAGAAGCTTTATCTTTTAATTCCAACATGCATATGTATTACATTATAGCAGACATTATTTTGCAAATCTACTCTAAAAATACTGTTCAAAATTGTACCATTTCTAATAAAATTTGATTTGAAAATTAACTTTACTAATATTTCATTGAAAAGTAAAGAATACCTAAATGATACAAGCTATGAAGCGTAAATTAGATTTCTAGAAAAGTTTAAAATATTAAAACTTTTTCTAACTTAAAAAATCTCCAATCTTTAGCATGAGAATCCCCAATGGCCTTTATATATAAGCAAATCTTATTTTTGAAAAATATATCTGCTCACTTCCCATCGATTTCCTTAGATTTTGCAAGTCCCGTTACAAATTTGTAATGTGAATTGTACAATCAAAACAAATCCGCCATATGTCATGACAAATGTTATCCATATTGGATTCAAAATAGACAAGTGAGATTTTAGTACGTTTAGACTCAAGCCATTTCTTGTACTTTTCATAATCCTTTATCATGTGCCATTTCTTTTTATAAAGATACAACTTATATTTCCTCTTTCGTTTGATTTGAATCTTAGGCTTTCCTCGGATTGTTATATGTGCACTACTAGAATTTTCCCATTGTTCCACCTAACAACCTTCCCTCCTTTTGTACACATATAGCCATTTCTTGATTGGCCATTTTTCTTTATGTGTATTAAAAGATATTTTGAAGGGACTATATGGTTATGGAGTGTGTTCAAAATATAAAGCACAAGGAAAGAACCTAACATTCAACTTCAAGTGTCTTCTTCTGACCCACAATGTCCTGTAACTTCATAATGTGCTCGCGCAAACCTTGAACAATGATGGGGACTTTAGTGTCCCAAGTTGTCCTTATATAGGCAAGTTTCTATCAAACTAGACATTTAACTTAGGAAATGGCTACCTGAAATCATGATAACATTACCAGTACTCTGATGAACATTAACAAGCTTCATTGTAACTGTTAGGCTACTCTTACAGTAGCAAGATAACTTTAACAATTATGGTTTTTGATTTCAAATTCAAGTTTCACCTAAAATTTTTACTTATATATTCTATTCAACCATTGAAATTCGTAGTTATAGTTTTGTTTAAACTAACAACCAATTTAGTAACAATAAAATTATCCCTTTCAATATAGTTTTAAAGAATTGAGGTAATTAGACAATTAATGAAAATGAATAATTTGTTAGAAGCCTACACCTCTTATAAAATTTCTAAATTTAGGGACTAAGTTCATGTTTCACACATGTCTTTATCTCTGTTCTTGTAATTCCTATATACAGGTGGCAACATTTTTTACCTTCATTTGTTGTCAAAGTAATGAGTAATCATGTTGTGTCACATGAATAAATCACTATTATTTCGTCTTTCATACTGGTATGATTCTTTCTTCGTCATTCTACATTTACCTAGAAACATCAAATTGATGGTGATGTCTCAACAGAACAAAATAATTTAAGGAACACGTGGTTGGTGTAATATAACAACTTGCAAATTCTTCTTTCAGTTGAGAAAAATTATGAAAATAATGAAGGTTTATTATATTTTTATTTCAAGTTTTATTATCTAAATTCAATAAAAATATCCCGTTTAGTTTATTAACTAAAAATATATAGTGCTTAATTATTTAAAATTAATTATTATTAAAAATTATGACTAATATAATATAATAATATAATTTGATTTAATTTATTGTTGGGTAGTTGTACAATGTAAACTTTAGCAAAAAATTAGTTGTAAATATTTTCTTAGTAATTGCTTGATTTTAGGCATGTGATAGGAAGACATAGTTGTATATATTATTGTATACAACATTGTATTTGATGAATGAAAACAAGAATTTTCCTACAAAAACATTGTGAAAATCTTATGGTATTCATTAAATGTTAGAACCAACAGAACCATAGATATTCAATTATGACCACCATAAACGGCAGAGAAGACAGTGGGAAGAGGAGTGAAAGGAATAACAAAGAATTAGTGATCCTTTCACCATACTACCTGCAACCATCGGACAATTCGGGAATAGTGATCACACCTGTGCAAGTTGATAACTATAAAGAATAGGCAAGAGCAATGCAGAATACACTACATTCTAAGAAAAAGCTCATGTTCATTAAAAGAAGTTTGGTTGATTCACTAGAGATTAAAGAGTGGTATATGGTGAACTTGATGCTGGTTGCTTAGATCCTAAATACAGTCGAATAGAACTTACTTTCCACAATAAATTATAAAGAGAACATATGAGAATTATGGGACGAATTTTGATAAAGGTTTTCTATTGGGAAGGGACTAAACAGTTACTAGCTCAAGATTGTCCTTGTAAGTAGGAAGGGTAGGCTATGGTAAAATACTTCAGAAAGTTGAAAATTTTGTGGGACATGTTGGTTAATTGTGAACAAGTCCCTGCATGTTGATTTAGTGGCTGCAAGTGCAATATAGCGAATGAACTAGAGAAGAAGTATGAGAAAGAATAGATATATCCGTTCCTCATGGCACTTGATGATGTGGTGTACGGGACTGTGCAGTCCACTATTTTAAGTATGGAATTATTATTGAGCTTAGTCGAGTATACTCAATGGTCATACCAGCAGAACGACACCGAAACATAGCATGAAATAAGGAAAAACTAGGAAACATTGTGGGTTTTATGACATAGGCAGGTGTAGGTGTTTGGGCTAATGTTGTATAACCTCGTTCTGTTTACTGAAGCTACGGAATCATAGATGCAAGTGATAGCAAGGACTTTGGAGATGTTTTGTAAAGCTTCAGGATAGAAAGTTAATACTGTTAAAACTCAGATTTTTTTTCTCTAAGAACGTTTCTCTAGAAAATGTGTGTCACCCCAGTCAAGCCTTACACATTACATATACAAAAAATCTTGGAAAGTATTTAAGAGTTCTGTTAATTCATGAGCAAACTATGAGGAATACCTACCAGTACATACTTGATAAAGGAAAAAAGAAACTTGAAGGATGACATGCAAGGGTTTTGTCTCTAGCAGGGTGAGTTACTTTAACCCAATCAGTAATATCATCCCTCCCAATTTTCACGATGCAAACGGTGAGACTTCCGAGGCAACTTTGCGATGATTTAGAGCTAATTATGAGGGATTTTATATGGGATTCAATGGGAGAGCATAGGAAAATGCATTTAGTTAAATGGGAGACAGCGTGTTAGCCCAAAAAAGTAAGAGGCCTAGGTATTAAATGCATTCGTTCTTCCAATGATGTGCTACTGAAAAAGTTAGGCTGGGCTTTGATTACTCAACTCAGAACTTTATGGGTCCGGATCCTAAGGGCAAAATATCGAATAGATGCATATCATATCCCTCATATGCTAGATAGGAAAGGGGCTTCGGTCATTTGGAGGGGGATATCTGCAACTTGGCAGTTTATACACCAAAGTATAAAATGGAATCTGGGTAATGGCAGGCGTATTTTCTTCTGGATGGATAATTAGGCGGATGGTTGGGGACCATTTATATTAGTGGTGACCTCTCCAACTCTTGATAGCATTCTTTTCGCTACATTTGTAGATTTTATGAATGAATTCGACACCTGGCAGTGGAATTTGTTCTAATAATATCTTCCTTCCATAGTATGTATGGATATTGCGGTGATCCGTCCTAATGTAGATAGCATAGAGGAAGATAAGCTGATGTGGGGAAATATTGATCACGAGAGGTTCACAGTGGTGTTAGCTTATGACTTAATCGAAGTTAATAACAAGGATGCTAATAATAGAATATCAGAGTTAATTTGAAAATGGGCTGGGCCCTAGTGAATTAGGGCCTTCCTTTGGTTACTGGCTAAGAGAAAACTACTGACCAATCAACAACAAGTGGCTCGGCATATCACCATGGATAGCAGTTGTCACTGCTGTGGGTAAGAAGAATCAACATTGCATGCTTTACGGGATTGTCAGAGAGTGAAAGCCTTTTGGTGTAAATTTCCCCATAAGGTGGTTGACTCGAATGTTTTTAATAAGATGAGGGGATGTGGGTAAAATCTAACCTTATAAAGCACTTACAAGTGAAGCAGGTAGAGTGGGTTACAATATATGGAGTAGCCTGCTAGTTTTTATGGCAATGGAGAAACAAAAGCCTTTTGAGGTTGAATTTGTTTGGCCAGAAGAAGGTACTAGAGCCGTTATGGATTATGTTGACTGGATAGTCAGGGCAAAAGCTGTGGAAAGTTACGTGTTTAAGACAAAGGGTTTGCCTGTGGGCAATTTAGTTGGCTAGACCAAATCAACAAAAAATTGGGTCAAATTAAATACAGATGAAGCGGTTAAACAAAGGTCTAACATTGCTACTATTGGAGGATTAATTAGGGACTGCCACAGACAGTGGTGTGGTGTATTTCTATAGAACATTGAAAGGGGTTCACCACTAGCTACCGAACTAAATTGGGTCAAATTAAATACAGATGGAGTGGTTAAACAAAGGTCTAACATTGCTACTACTGGAGGATTAATTAGGGACTGCCACGGATAGTAGTGTGGTGGATTTCTATAGAACATTGGAAGGGGTACGCCACTAGCTATCGAACTTTGGAGAGTCCACTCGGGCCTTACACTGGCATAGATGCTTGGGAATCGACGTATTGTAGTTGAAGTGGATTCATTAGAGGTGATTAACATTCTTTCCTCTTCCAATATAGTTTTGTTTGAGGATAATTTTTGGTGGTAGGTACTTGTGGTTTATTCCATCTAGCATGGGAGATGCATTTTTAGCATGTATACTGCAAAGTAAACCAGTGTACTGATAGCTTGGCTTCTTTAGCAGTTTTATCCAGCCTAGGCCTGAATATACTTCAGGAGCTTTTGACGATCATTATGGAGCTCATCCACCGAGACAAACAAGGAGCTTTGTATTGTAGAACAAGCGCTACTAGGGTGTTTGTAGTTTGAGTTACATGGGGTTTATTTGTTTGATTATCCTTTGTAAGCAAAAAAAAAAAGACAAGGGCAGTAGTTATTCTCACTGTAGCAGAACTGGGCATGAAGTGAAGGGATGTTTTTAGGTCATTGGATATCTAAAATGGTGGGGTAATATACCTCAAGCAACTGGAAAAGAATTGGTTGCAACCAAGGAGAGATTAGTACTGATGGATTTAGACGAGGTGCCCAAATGAATGCGATCCATACTACTACAACTAATAAGCAGCAAGCTGCTGCTATGAATGAATCTATCCATAACTAGAGAGCAATGGACAACATTGATTAACCTTTTGAATGGCCCATAAATCAGGAGGAATTGAATGTTTGTCCAGTAAGAAAATTTTAAGTGACTAGTTAATTAACTTGAGAGCATCCCATCATATGATTGAGGACATTGACTTTTTAACCATTGTTCACAAAATCGTGTCATGCCTAGTAGGACTTCTTAAGGGGAAGCAAACATTTGGGATGAAGGAAAATTACATTTGGGTGAAGTAGTTTCTTCAACAACAACATCCCAATAGAAGTCCTACTAATATGCAAGGTCTAAAAAGGTTTAGAAGTATATAGTCTTACTCTTAACTGATAGAGAGACTATTTCTAATAGATTCATATGAAAAAAAATAGAAATATACTAAATAAATAAATAACTGATGTACAAATATAAAAATAAAAATGAAAAATTAATAAAAGATAAACATTAAAATAATAAAGTAATAATAATAAATAAAATAAAAAATAAAAATAGACACTAAAGATAATAATAATAAAATAAAAATAAATACATATATACGAATAAAAATATAAAATAACTAATACAATAAATAACATATAACTTAAGGTAAAGAACAAAAATCAAAGATAATACAAGTCAATAAATACACAAATAAGAAAGAATACAAGTTAGTAAATAAATAAAACAAAAAAATCATCATAAAAAAATGTTTAGGCCAAGTAAGAAAATATTTAGTCTAAATAACTAAGAGAGAAGTACTACATATTAAATGTTTAGGGTAAATGTATAAGACTTGAAAAATATTTAAAAGACCAATGGGAAAAAATGACCTCTTTATATGAGATCCTTTACCTGCATTTTAGTACGCCAAAGTTTTTTTGTTGAGAGTAACATTCTCGATAAGTTTCAATAAAGTCATATCATTATTGATCACCACCCCATTCCTATCCACCCCCTCCTGGTTCTTCTTAAGGCTTTTTCTTTTTCCTCTTATAGTTCCTAAATACAATCTTCTTATATCTTTTCATTGGAGTGTTAGGATATCTCCTCTTAATAAGTCCAAACCACCTAAGCTTTGTGCCTCTTACCATTCCTTGTTGGACCTTGTCTCCGAAGTCCAACATTCGGAAGTATAAAAGCATAAAAGCATAAAAGCCGACAACTTACTGATCATAATTTGGGGAACTTCCAATAGAAATTTCAGACCAGCTTCTTCAGAAAATTTGTTCCCCATATTCTAACGATTCCAACGCCACCAAAAACGCTCAATTTGGTTTAGAAATGAAGAAGTATCGGCCAAAACACTTTCAGAAATTGAAAATCTTAGGGGCTGAATTGAAATTCAATTCCTTCAGATAAGTTATAGCCTCATGTCTCTATTTTAATTTGGAACAAGAATCGCCTCATTCAGATCTCTACAGGTCGTTATATCACCAAAATACTGAAGTATAGTCAGACTTTTTCAACCGATCATCACAATTCGTTTTAATCCACATTTTTCAATTTAATAACAAGACCGATCAACAAGGTATAGAGAGATAGAAAAATGTCTTAGGAGTCTAACGCTTCAAAAATCAGGTTGATCGGAGGTCGGACAAAAAAGTTATGGCCAAAAGAAGGAAGAGAGGTCGGTCGGCCGAAAATCGACCGCGCGGGACGATCGACAGACGCGCAGGGGCGCGCGAGCGCATGCTCGCTCGATCGGTCGAGCGGTCGAGCGCACGGGGCCCGAGTGGGTGCATGCAGGCACTCGGTCAAGCGGTCGAGCGCGGGCGCT
>JANIJH010000008.1:16482750-16499256 GCA_024520975.1 Erythroxylum areolatum
GAGATGATTCTTAATTTGAATTAAACTAGAGACATATGGCTACATTTTGTATGAAGACATCGAATTTCAGTTCTGTCTCTAAAAGTCTCAAAATTTCTTGAAGTTATGGAGTTGGTCTGGTATGTTGGTGTATATATGGAAAAATTCATCTTTGGACTTTAGGGATGAATTTGGGGTTGATATAAAGAGATTTTAGCCAATATGCCTCTGGAAAGTTGTAGATCTTTCTTTTATCTTTCCAACAGTATATAGTATGAAAATTTTGGGCAGTGGAGTCAAAAGTTATGATCTTTTATAAGTAGAGATGTTCTGGAGCAAAAGTAAGACGCAAAAGTAAGACGATAGAAGTAAGACGATAAAAGTAAGACGATAGAAGTAAGACGATAAAAGTAAGACGATAAAAGTAAGACAATGGAAGTAAGACGATGGAAATAAGACGATACAAAAGTAAGACGATTAAGGGCAAAAATAGGTTGGAGTCTTTTGGTCATAACTTCTTCTCTAGACATCCAAGTGACTTGATTCTTGAACCATTGGATTCATAAGACATTGATTTACATCTTCACCAATAATCATAGTAATATGAAATTAATGGAGAAAGATTGAGTGAAAAGAGTGGGACGGGTGCAGTGAGTGTGCTCTCAAGCAATATGAACTGTTGTTATTCCACTGAACATATTTCAGTGTTTTGATGATATTTTGATCTGTGGGATTCCGATTGAGCTAATTTTTAATTTGGATTAAACTGGGGAAATAGACCTACAGATCTCATGAAGAAGCTTAATCTTGATTCAGTTTCCAAGGTGTTGAATTTCTAGATGGAATTTGTATATAGTAAACTGTTTTTGATTCAGAACAGTCCAAAAATGTTTGAGGTATATCTTCCATATTACTGAACCAAATTGAGTGATTTTGGTGTCCATAGAAAGATAAGACATAGAGGAACACTTTTCTAGAAGCGAGTATGACCAAATTACCTCAGTTTCACCTCCTAATTGTATGTAAACAGTAGACCCAAAAAGGTGTTTTGGAAAGTTTGAAAGTAAGCCAATGAGTAATGAATTGTGATTTCAATGGTTCTAGTGAGGCATAAACCTAAGTGTTAGTTAAACTTAGATGAGTTTTGGTATGGGGATAGTGCTATGAAGAATTTATGAAGCGATACCCAAGATTATCATGAACATGCATTGTACATAATTCATTTCATACATGTGCATTATTGAATACTCTTAATGATGCAAATGGTGATATTGTGTATGCTATTTGTTATAGAGGAACAACTAGAACGTCAACTTCCAGACGTTGCTGGATCTTCCAGGTACAAGCTTCGAAAACAACTTGTGAGTAATCTAGATGGTCTCACTCAATTAACTGTTTGCTTTATAATATGTTTTGAATAATGATATTGATGTGGTTTGATTGTGTGGATTCCGGACAAGGAAGGTCCGGTGATTCTGGTATGAATGAGATATTAAAGTGCTCCTTGTATGTGAACATGACGAAATAAGTGTTTCAAATGTACAAATGTGTGAATATGCCTATGAATGCAAAAGTGTGTTCAGCACTTCTGTTAAATACCGAATTACGGTCCGATGATGAATGTGATCTAAAATGTGAATGTGCATCCATGTGATTGACTGAGGTTATGTTATGAGAAACATTCATTGCATGAATGCATGCAAGATAAAGGAAGTTATGACCGAAGTCGTCAGGATAAAGAGCTTAAAGCTCGGAATGTGATTAGAGCCTCGGGTTCGAATGCGACTGTACCCGATACCCACTAAGGGATATGGGACGTTATATGACACAGCTCGGTATCCACTAAGGGATTTGAGCTAGTAAAAAGGCACTCGGTCATAACAATAATAATAAATGAAAGTGAGTCTCACATGCATTGCCATTGTAACTGATATGTGTGTTTTGTATGAACGATATGATTCTTCTGAACGTGGAATGTGATATATTATGAATGTGCAATGAGGTGAATATTATGTTATGTGTGATGATGTGATGCATGAATTGAGTGAACCATCGATGATGGTTATCTCATTGAGTTCGCAAAACTCACCAAAATTGCAACGTTATCTTTTCAGGACCAAGAGACGACTCAAGCTACTAAAAGACTCTACCAGCAGTATAGATTGTGTTTTAGCAGGAAAAGTCATGGCTTAAAGGTCGGTCAGCTGGAATCTATGGACAATTTAGATAGACTGCTTATATTTTCCTCTCTTATGTAGTCCTTTTGTATTAAGTTGATGTTGTGCCTGGGGAAAAACATTGAAAGACAATGTAGACTTCGATTTTAGTGAAATGAAATGAGGAAAAAGTCAGGTTTTAAAATATTGTGATCTTCTCATGATGCTTTTTAAGTAAATTGTGATACCATGTCATACGAAGTGAATGTGGTGATCGAACGTAGCTCGCCCTTATCATAGGATATGTACCGGAATGACCTTCAGGCATCCCGTTTTGTACCCTGAGATAAGGGGGTGCTACAACTTACCTCTCACAGAGATGATCAAAACTACTAAACTTTATTAAGGATGTTCAATAACATTGTCTCACAACTGTTATTTGAAGGAATATGTGCTTCTTCTGGGTAGCTTTCAACAATAGGTTAAAGGTTTTGACTGTAAGCAACAAAAACAATATTGGCTGTACTATTTGTGAAGGATATGATGTAGAAGTAAAACTAGAAATCAATAGTAATAACTACCAGCGATTGTTAATTCGAAATGGTTGTTTAATTGAAAGTAGTAAATACATTTGTATGGAACAAGTTAAACGTATTTCTATATGCCCCTCACAATAAGAACTAAAAACCATGCCTAATAGTTGTGAGTTAAACAAATCATGTCAGGCCACAAAATGGTTACTGATTAGAGGTTATGAGAACTCTGATACTATGCAATGCTCTTTTGCAAGTTAATGAACCTTGCCAAAAAGACTTCAAGTCACCTAAATGGTTTTTTGCGAGAAATTCATATAGAATTTGAATTTATTTCATGAAAAAGATGCTAATATCTACTTCACAAACTTTAGCTCTACATGAAATTTGAAATCAGATAAAGGAAAAATAAGTTAAATAATTTGCAAACAAAAGAAACGTGGGTTTTAACTTGTTAATTATTCAACAAATACTGCTAGAAAATCTCCACAGGAGAATAAAAAGAGTGAGGACAAGAATACACAGACTACAAATAATTCTTGTATTAAATCATCATAATGAATGTAAAACAAAACCAACATTACACACTTCATAAAGACTTGGCAATCAGAAGTCCTTGTATAACAACTGATATTTTGGTATTTGTTCATATGGCAAAGGGCAATTTATGATCAACTTGGCTTTTATAGCTCCTCTAAATGTAGACTGCAATAAAGAGATATTCAACTTTCTCAGTCCTAAAATCCATCAACTAAAAATAGTTCACAGGTAAAGGTACAAAGTAACTTATCTTCCATAACAAGGAATGAGATGCAAATACAACAATAACCAGCTGCAATATGCCATCATTTATAGGACCACAGTTCATAGGGCCTTTGTAACATCCCGATATCCATAGTAAATATGAGAGATAATTGAGAGATTAGAGATGCATTCACGTTCATGCATTATATGATATGCACATACATGTGAATATTGAACTTTTGCACATGAAAATAACTATACATGCATTCATGGATAATTTTAGGTATAATTGAAATGTGAAGTGATGTTATGAGAAGTGTGAATCTATTGTATTAAAAATTTAATTGGTGAGTGTATTTGTTAACTTTGAATTTTGGTGAACCTTAGGAATAATTTCTGAAATTATTGATTATTATTGGACAAGGAAAAATGCCAATTGGCAAGTAAATTGATGTATGAAAAATAGAAATAGGAATCAAATGATATTGGAGAATTTTTAAAAATGACTTTGAAATTTGCGGAGATGATGTTAGAATTTGTAAGAAAATGACATTGAAAATTTTGGAGAATATTGTAATGAAAGGATAAGAGTTATGGAACTAGTTCAAAAAGAACTTAAGTAGAGCCTTAGAACTTAGAAAAGTGACAAGTGTCACTTGTCTAGTTCAAGTTTTACTATACAATTTCATTTGAAAGACCAAGTGTTGTATTCTTGTTTTCATTTTCCTAGTAGCCTTTTTCTCAACTTTTTCTTCATTACAGAGTTTTTCATCAAAACTCCACTATAGTTAAACCTTGTTTTCATCTATCTCCTTGCTACTCCCAACTTTAGTTTCCTTCTCTTTGCCTTAAGAAAAATTGAAGCTTGTCAACCTCTTAATGGTGTACGCGAGTTGCATGAAAATTAGGGATTGTTGATATTTGAATATTTTGGAATTTTAACAAGTAAGTATCGTGTTAATATTTATGAGAAGTATGAATATGAGATAAATTTGACGATTTATTAGACATTGCATAATCATGGAAATAGTGGAGATTTTCATGAATATTGTGCAAATAAGATGAAAATCTAGATATATTGTCATTTCGTATTTGATGATCATTGCGTTATAAGTTAGTGGAGAAATAATTTTTGGAGTTGATAGAACATAAAAAATGTGTATGAAATTAGTGCAGAAATTATGAAAGTTGATATTATGATATATGCTCTATTTTAGTGTTAAACAAATAAGTGTTACTGTTGTACGTACGTGAGCTCTGTGGTGTTTAGGAGATGATTAAAAAAATGAATTCAGAGTTAAGAGCTAGGCGTATGGTGATGTTTAGAGATGAAAGTGAATGATTAAGATATTTAGAGAAGAAATGGAAGATGCAGCAGAAAATAAAGGAAATGCATTAATGGTAATTTTCTATTTTTTAGGGTTTCTTTTAAGCATGGATTTTGGATTTTTGTTTATGAATGTTTGAGTAAAATGAGAGTCGAAAATGGAGAGAAAATGATAGTATAACAAAAAAAAAGCAAAAGAAAAGAAGAAGTTGAACAAAATGCAGAAAAATGAGACAGACATGGAGAATTTCTGGTTTTTGATGTTTGATGTTATTTTCTTGTTTTTGATCTATATTTGAATGTGTTAAGTTGCATGGAAGTCAAAAATGTAGTTAAGATGAGTTAGGAAAGTTGGTTTGGAAGAAAAGAAAGAATTTAAAAGAAAAGAAGGAAGAAGATAGGTTGCAGAGTGTTGGAAGAGGAAGAAGAAACGCAACATTTTGGAGGAAACGTAGCATTTTTGTAGAAAAGGGATAGGAAATTGCAATCATGCTTCAGTACGATTGTGACTTTCCTTTAAAAACTGAAGACTTACTGAAAGTCGATGGCCAGCACGATAGCAACTTTTAAGGTTAGAGGTTGATGAACATTCTTCAGTATTTTGGCTATATCTCCTTCATCTGACCTCTAAATGAAATGAAACTTAAACTATTAGACTTGTAACACATATACCTCTCCACCAAAATTATTAGCGATCTGAAATTATTTGGGAGAGATAGAGTGAAAAACGTTGGACAGGTCTGAATGAGGGTGTTCTCAAATAGTCCAACATTTTTGTCCTTATCTGTCACACCCATGACTCTTCTCTCTCACACCCTCTCACACCCGTTAGTCACTCACACATGTGAGTTTTCTCCCTCATGCCCGTGAGTGTTGATAGCCGAACGATGTTTAATTGTCACATCATGACACAGTGTTCTCTGATAGTATATGCACCCGAGAGCATCTTGCAAAATGAGTAGTCTTGTTTCTTTTGTCCATAACTTCTTCTCTAGATGTTCAAATGAGATGATCTTTGATTTGGAGTAAGCTAGATACCAAGGGATACAAATCATCTGAAGAAGCATAATTGTAATTCAGACTCTAAGATGTTCAAATTCTAGATGGAAGTTGAGTATAGTATATTGTTTCAGAATGAAAATAGTCCAAAAATATTTGGAGAATAACTTTCAAAATACTAAACCAAATTGAGCGATCTTGGTGTCATTAGAAACTTAAGAAATAGGACAACACTCCTCTAGAAGAGAGTATTGCCAAATTTGAAAGTGATACAATGAGAAATGAATTTTGTTTTTAATGGTTTTATCGAGGTATAAGCCTAAGTATAAATGATACTTAAGTGAGTTTTGAGATAGGATTAATTATGTGAAGAGGATAATGGAAAAATACCCAGGATTGTCATGAACACGCATTGTACATATTTCATTACATACATGTGCATTATTAAACACTTATAATTGTGCAAATTGTGATATATATGTTCACGTTATTTGATATAGAGGAGCAACGAGAACGTCAACCTCCAGACGTTGCCGGAACTTCCAAGCATTAGCTTCGAGAGCAACTTGTGAGTAACCTAGATGGTTTCTCTTGATTGATTGTTTGTTTTTATTCTGTTTGAATTGTTTAGATGAATGTGATTTGGTTGTGTTGATTTCCAGATAGAAGGTCCGATGATTGCGATATGGGAATGAGATATTGAAGTGTTTCTTGTATGTGAATGTGACGAACTAAATGTTTCATGACATGATTGATATTGACAGATACATTCCATACATGAATACATAATCGGATAATGGGAGTTGTGACTTGAGTAGTCACCAAAACTGAGTTTAAAGCACTAAATGTGAATAAGAGCCAAAGGCTCACTATATAAAATGAGCCCTATTCAGTATCTACAATGGATACGAGATAGTATAGGCACTCGGTCACAACAACATAATAATTAAAAAAGAGTCACGTGAGCATTTCATATGCATTTTATTAAGCATGTTAGATTAATTGAGATGCTAAATTATCTACTCTTGAGTGAGAATGTGACTTGTGATGAATTACGCAAATTTGTGAAATATGTGTTATATATATTGATGTGATGCATGAATTGAGTGAACCATCGATGATGGTTACCTCATTGAGTTCGAAAAACTCACCAAAATTGCATGTTGACTTTTCTGGACCGAGAGACGACTCTAGTTACTAAGAGACACTACGATCAGTGTAGACTTGTTAATTGGGAAGAGAAGTCATGGCTCAAAAGTCGGTTAGCTGAGTTTTGGACAGATTAGATGGATTTTGTGTATTTCCTCTTTCATGTAGCACTTTTGTATTAGACTATGATGTTGTACATGTAGGGAATGTTGAAAGACATATTGTAGACCTTCGGTTTTTATGAAATGAAATGAGGAAAAAAATTGGTTTTAAAATGTTGTGACCTTTTTATGACGTTCATAAGAGAATAAGATATATGATGCCATATAAAGTGAATGTTATGATTGATCGTAGCGTGCTATTATCATAGGTTATATACTAGAATGTCCTCAGGGTGTCCCGGTATGTACCCTAAGGTAAGGGGGTGCTACAGCCTTTTTTCACTTTACCTCTCTCCACTCACTCTCTTATTTGACAATCAACCAACCAAATAGCAAACAACACCGTCTAATTAGACCCTCCTAGATTTCACTGTTCTACAAGTATCTCTCTATTGACCTCAACAACAACAAATATGACGACAATGGTCATACATAAATATTAGAAAAAGAAAAACTTAATCGGATTGAAAACTAGACTCGGGTTTTCAAGCTCTAACTTAAGATTGGCAATGGGTTAAATTTTTCTGTTCTCGTTCATGTCGGATTCAATGTTCGATCGATAATTCTACGATGAGCAAGATCAAAAACGCAGAAGAAGAATAAAAAGCTTAAACTTGCAAGAGTGAGCTTGTAGAAAACACACTTGAACGAATAATCCTTTGGAAGAAGCTCCAAAACAAGCTAAACAAAGATTTTTAGAAATTGTCAAACATCAAGAAAGCGTGATGAACATCTGAATAAAAAGAAAGAAAGGTGTAAAATACAAGGAAAATGGAAACAGAAAAAGAGGAACAAAAGAGTATGATCTATCGTCTAAGATCTAACTCTTTGAGGATGTCGTCTAAGATCTGGTGCTTACCTATCTTCTGAGGATCCAATTTCTTGTAAACTCATTACAAGCACAGTTTTAATTCTCATGCAAACTACACAGATCTGTAAACACATCCGTAAATTGGTGACTGGTGATCTAGTAGGGATATGAGAGCCAAGAGATGTGAGAGATGCAAGGAAAGAGCCAAGGAAAGGAAGAAGATTCTAGAGAAAACAAGAAATGAGACGGTCAAAAGTAAAGAGTAAAGTGAGAGAAAAACTGACATTAAACTAAAAAGCTATTAGCTGATTACCTTAAACGCCCCTTTGGAGGAGCTTCTAAAAAATCAGTTGGTTGGGTCGAATCAACCAACTTAACTAGCTCATAACCAAATAAGTTTAATAGTTTTTTTATAAGATCAACCAAATAATTTGGGTCAATCAACTATTTTTTGGTTGATCAACCAATGACCAAACAGGGCCAAAGTATAGAATTAATATCTACTTTATTTGAATCAAATCATATTAATTATCCACCATTAGTAATTAATTCTAGTAATGACATTTAAAAACTCTTTTGAAAATGTTATTTCATTTTAACTAGGGATTTTTTAAATAAAATCTAATTGAGAATAATGGAATATTCTTCTTAATTACTTAAAAGAGATCAATTTTATATTAATCACTTAGCTATCTCTATATAGTTCATGTTATATCTAATAACTATCAATTGGGTTATCATTGACTAAGATAAGTCACAAGTAGTATCACAATATAATAATTCCTTTATGAGATGCTTTGAAAATCTAAAGTAAAAGAATCTCATATATATTCATCATGATGAGAATTTCTATAAATATACAAGTAATGTTCTAAACAAATTCCATGTAAAATCAACTATTTCTTTCACAAGAATATAACATGTGATAGTCTTTATACTCTATGAATGTCTAATTTTAATAGAACAATGATTATGAATAGTTCTATACTTACTAATGCATTACCTATTTTATTTATTTATTTTAATTTTAATTTTAATTTTAATTTTTAATTTAATTTAATTTAATTTTAATTTGTTTTCTTTTTTATGTATGCGTATCCGTTTATAATTTTGTAGTATCTTCATCATGTATTGCATGTGGATCTATTAGCAATAAACTCTCTATTAACTAAGGGTAAGACGACATACTATCGAATCTTCCTAGATCTTGCGTCTCAGCTGGACTCTTATTGGATATTGTTGTTGTTTTTTATACAAATACAATATAAATATTATAATTATAAATTCATCTAAATTTCATTGTAATATACATTTATTTTATGAACTTTATCTTATACATTAGTTAATTAAATAAATATTAATGAAATAAAAAGTTAATTAAATAAATATATATGAAATAAAAATATTTTTAAAGAATTATGTAACAAAAATTGCAAATGACTAATTTATAAGACATAAACCATCATCTATTTATATTAAAGGGTCGTGGGTTTGTGTCTTTTAGATTTATATCTAAAGAAGAGTCGTGGGTTTGTGTCTATTAGATTTATGTCTAAAGAGCCTAATGGCTTTTGCTCATGCCTTATCCGAATTATCTTCTTCGTTCCTGTTTGTAGTCTATGATTTGATCCTAATTGAATTATAAAGATGTAATCTTCTTTACGTTGGAAGTGTTCTTACAGAAAAGAAGCACCTCAATAAGAAATGGGCGTGCATTATTCAGTTTTTGATATGCATCAAACAATAAAAGGAGTCTTTTATTATAGTGTTTCACAGCAGGTATATCGAACAAAGATGATCCAGCTTTGCCCCGCAACTGAGAGATACCAGTCATCATCTTAATGATTATTCGTTGACTTCCTGATGTGATTTTTTTTTCAAGCTGGAGTTATTGAAAATATATATAATTTTAATTCAAATTAGATTACATTACCGTCTCCCAATTAGTTTTGACGTAAAATTTTTTAAAAACATATATTATTCATTTATTATTATTTTATAAAAGAATTACTGCATGATCTTTTAAAGGAGAAGTAATATACTATTGCTGACAACACCACAAAACTTTAGTTGTGTACAAAAGTAAAATCAATTATACAAAATTCGTATCGAATTTATTTGTAGAAAGAAAGATTTTGTTTGCAGATAAAGCATAAAGCAAAATAGAAGGTGCAATGGTGATCTCATCTTCTATTATGTGGGAAAATTTCTAGTTAATCGGGCCACCTTCAAAGCAAGAACTCCACACCTGCAGTGATGTCCAACTATTTAAGGAGACTAACTGATAACGCATTGATTAATTTTGTGAGGTGAAAACGAAGGTTGTACAAATTTATCCTGTGGTCCATAGATGAAAAGGGAAGTAAAAGCAATTAAGTCTGTATTGCATGAAGTTGACAGGACCCTCAGGACTCAGCAATGGCTCTGCAACTGCAATATGGTTATACATAGCTCTTACAACATAAAACGCGTAAGTGCCTGTAACGTAATGGGGCCTATGGGTGAAGTCTCATCAATCAGCAATCAACTTTCCATATTTTAAGTTCTCATATCAACATTATCCGCATCACATGTTCCATCCTGATTTATGAGTAGTTGTACTCATTTCTTAGTTGATTAATGGCAATATAAAGAGGGGAAAATGTGTGATTTAAAAGCCTAAGATGCTCCTTTTTGTATACAAGGACACCAAAAGCCTAAGTGAATAGCCGTTTACTATTGGCATCAGTGGCTTGGGTTGGGTTGGTGAGTGGCAAAGAGAGACTCATCATTCATTATCTTCTGAAAGCACAATTATCAACTTAAGGCCCTATCAACCCCACAAATCTATCCTATAACTAACTCTCTTCCTCGCTGGGGTATGGTCCTTCCTAGACTCCCAATTCAATCTCACACCATTTCACGAAAGCTGCCCGATGTTGTATTAACGCATATGGCTATGGGTTGAAGCTACGAAATTTAGTCAAATTAATAGTTATTGTTAAGTCTGTTGTGAAGAACAAATACTTCGAAACTTTTCCCTTTTTACAATTTGAATCGAGAATATAATTTTATAGGAAAAGGAGCTGTGGTCATTGTATCACGGCACTGGCATCTTTGGAGTAAATAAAGTGCTATTTTTGTGAAACAAGAAGAAAATATCTGACATAAATTGCCTTTGTTAGTGCCAACATAACAGCAACTTTCTTTGGGGAAAATTTTGCCTGGTGTTAGTGCTCAACGAATTTTGCGTTCCCCAATTCTGTTTTTCGATGTGGAAAGTTCATTTCCATCAGTAACAATTGCAAAATTAGTAAAAAATAGGAAAGCTTTTAATATTTCCAGCCTGAGGTATTAGTGAATTATTATTTTATATTCTTTTATTCTTTCAAGAAAATACACCGTATAATTAAGAATTCGTACTATCAGTTTACCATTAACATTTGTCATATCGATTGGAAATGTATAATGTCATAATTTAAAACACTACAATTTCTAAGTTGCAAAGTATAGTAAAATCACCAAGCTTGTGCATGCTACAGGAATCCAATTTATAACTCTGCTTTATATTTTAACAGTTTTCTGTGATAAATACTGTTGAAATGGGATATAACATTCACCTGTATCTTCTCTTCTCAAACAGTCACGAAATTTGGTGTCACCGAATTTTTTAACCCAACAGACTATGAGAAGCCTGTTCAAGAGTTTTATGGCAAATGAACTAAACATTAGTAACATCAGTAAACCAGTGATTAGTTCAATTCTAATTCAATTCTTGTCTTCATAAGATGGCTGAAATGACTGGTGGAGAAGTTGATAGATGCGTTGAGTGCACTGGGAAGTATCAATGCTATGGTATCTTCATCTTCGTGATATAAATTTCTTACAACTCCTAATTTTTTGGATCAAACATCATGAAAAATTTCTTGCATGGTTACTGTATCGTTGTGCTTATTGATGCATTAAGTAAAGATGATGCCTTTAAATTAAAACTCATCAGGTGAATATCTTTAACGAGAGGACTCTCAGGGGTACTGTTTTGGGAAACTACAAGCCACACCTCTGATCGTCCTTCTGTTGCAAAATATATATATATATATATATGACCAAGGTAAGTATAATTTACAATCATAACCAGTTTATGAGGGAAGTTGTTTCTGGATCTTCCTATAACACAACTATTTTAGCATCATATCAAATCAGAAGTTACTATTTAATTTGAAACTTTAAACCATCATATAAATTTTTAAAATTTTAATTTTGGTTACAGGATTAAAATCCATTCTACTTCTAATTTCCAAGATCATTTTTTCTAATTCTTATAAACTGCTCAATTATTCTCTTTAAAGAAATATCTTCATAAAAATATTAACGTCAAGGTCCTCCTATCTCCTTGTAATTGCATAATTATTTCCATTTCTTCATATATCTCCAAAGACTTTCAATGAATCATAGGTACTACATTGACAAAAGAAGGAATTAATATTACTCAAATCACAAAACTTCCAAAAGCGCTAACATTAAAGACAACTGAGAGAAATAAAAGAATAAAAATATTAAAAAGGAGTTAAGTAAAGCCTCTAAACAGTTAAAAGTACACAATTTTGATGGTTTATTTGGGGAAGCAAGGTAATAGCTACCGTTAACAAATTGCATGTGTATGTGTTCTTGTTTTTCATTGTACTCGATTGGATTATATGTAAGCCCACCATTACGTGATACCGTCATACATTTGTTGAACAGATAACTAAAATTTTAATTGTTATGATTATTTAAAAATTTTATGTTACATTTTTCTCTAGTTATAATTATTTGATTTTATCATTGTCGTCATTATCATTACACTCAGTCTAAAATCCCGCAATAAAGTGAGGTCTGGGGAGTTCTAATACTACATAGTCTTATTCCTATATAGTAGAGAGGTTATTTCCAATAGACCCATATGCAGATGTAACAATAAAAGACTGATGCAGGTTAAAGAGTAAAATGACATTTTATTTTTATTTTTTATTTAATAAAATATTATTTATCTCATTATTATTTACTATATACTGGTTGAATTTTTAAACTTTAAATTTCTCGTCTTATCAATTTGAAACTATTGGGATATTACTGCTTTACTGCTGTTCTTTTAAACAAGACTGATAAAGAACTTTGTTATTTTGCAGATATTAAAGATTGTAGAAAATAAAAGAAGATGAGATTTACTTGGTTCGATAGTTTAAAACTATCTACGTCCAAGATTCCCACTGATATGGTGTTTCAATAGTATGATGAAGAAGAAGAGATACTATACAGAGATTGAGTGTATTTACTACACTTGCAAAGAGCTCTTCCAAACTCTCCCAGTACCTACAAGTGTGTATTCTACCACTCTCTGAAATTTTCTTACTCTCAAAAATTGAATACAATGTAAATTGAAATATGAAGTTTTTGTATTGTGTTGTCTGTGTCTGATCCTTCAGCTTCTTTTTATTTATAGCTAAAGAAGATGATGGCTTTCGGATAAGTTTGCTTGTATCAGACCACCTCTATATGCCTTCCACGTGACTTATTAAAAGGTTCTTCCTCTGCTATGCATTTTGTAATATTGGAGCTTGTGATAATATAATACGACAGTGTTTAAGTGTGTTGCTTCTGACTTGTATTAAACGACTGAGTTTTAACCTCATGCTTCAGACTTGTATTGAATCACGTGGGTGTGTCTGTAAGCTAAATCACTTACGTTCTGTCTGAATAGAACCATCGAGAATTTCTCCCCTTCTCTCTTCGAAGCTCTTTAGACACCAACACACACATCCACTTTCTGTCTTCAATTTTTACTTGGTTTTTGTCGAATCTTGAGTGAAGTTTGGTGGTGTATAAGTGATTTCCATCACACTTTCCCTCCTACTCCATTAATCTTCAGCTCAGAACAAAAACCCATGAGTGATTTTGAAAAACCAGAAACCCTAATTTTTTCCACTTCAGTGAGATCGGATGGATCTGCCTTCAGAATCAAGGGGCTTCTGTAATCTGTAAGTAGTCCCTGCAAAAATTAAATTTCTTTTGAGTTAGTATTTTTGTTCCGAAGTTCGAAGGATTTTGCCCACCTTTGATTTTCTCCAAGTTGAAGATTCCCTTGGCGATATGGTCTCTGACAAAATGCAATCACACATCTATGTGCTTGGATCGTTCATGGAGGATTGGATCCTGACTAAGGTACCATGCACTCTGACTATCCGTATATAGTACTAATGTTGAGATGTCTGTGTTGATTTCCTTTAATATTCCTGATAATAATGTTAGCTCCTTTACTCCTTCTATGATAGCATAATACTCTGCCTCTATAGTTGATAAACTCACTACTGATTGTTGTTGTGATTTATAACTAACCATGTTTGCTGATAGTGTAAAAACAAATGCTGAGATTGACTTCCTTGTGCCCTTATCTGTTGCATAATTAGCTTCCACATAACCATATAGAGACAAGTAGTTGCATTTAATTAGTTTTGCTTTAGAGAAGCATAATCCGTAGTTCATTGTTCCAGATATGTATTTGAGAACATTCTTGAGCCTTTGCCAGTGTTTTAAACCTAGATTGGCCATGAATTTACTTAGGATACTAAAGCCATAGGCTAGATCAGGCCTTATGCATAGTATAAGGTATATTAAACTTCCAACACCTACATCATAAAAATAGTGAGCCATAGCCCTCTATTCATCCTCATTCGTAGGACACTTGTCAGAAACCATCTGTAAATATGATCCTAAGGGTACTAAAGTAGGCTTAGCTTGTTCCATATTGAATTGAGCTAGGATCTTTCTTATATAATTCCTTTGAACAAGCCAAAGCTTTCATTCCCTCCCATGTCTGATTATCTGCATTCCTAGAAGCTTCTAAGCTTCTCCTAGGTCTTTCATTTCAAAGTGAAGGCATAGATCCGACTTCACTTCTTGAATTCTATTCAAGTCGTTCCCTGTGATGATTAGGTCATCTACATAGACCAATATAAAAACTGTTTTAGTCATTCCTAGATCTTTAAAATATAGGCAGTAATCATATAAACTTCTGATGAAGTTCATACTATCAGCAACCTCATGAAACTTTTTGTTCCATTGTCTAGGTGCTTATTTGAGCCCATATAGGGATTTTTGCAATAGGAAAACATAGTTAAGCTTATTTGTATCCTCAAATCTAACTGGTTGTTTCAAGTAAATTGTCTCCTCTAGCTTTCCATATAGGAAGGCTATCTTGACATCCATTTGATGGATTTTTCAATCATATAGTGTTGCTAGAACTAATATAAGCCTAATTATGTTGAATTTGACTATTGGAGAAAATATCTCCTTGTAGTCAATTCCTTCCTTCTGTCTAAATCCCTTAGCTCCAAGCCTAGCCTTGTAAATCCTAGGTTCTGCTTCTGTCACTCCTTTTAATTTGAATAATCATTTGTTCTCAATCAATTTAGCTTTTGGGAATCTAGGGACTAAAGTCCAAGTCTTATTCTTCATCAATGAAGAATATTCCTTCTCACAAGCTTCTTTTCACTGTTTTGCATCTTTGCTTCTCATGGCTTCTTCATAAGTTTCTGGAGCCTTATTTCCTACAATTTCAACCATAAAGCGTGCAAACTTAACCAAGTTTCGATCAATGTACCTTCTATTAGGAATTTTCAGTCTTGGTTGTCTGTCCCTTGTGAGTTGATAGTTTTGTAGGTTTTCTTGAACATCATTTGAAGTTGGGTGTGGGGTTTCTCCTTCACCCACACCTTCAACCTCATCTTTCCTTTCTTCATGATGTTTTGAGCCTTGCATAGGCTCCACATCAATGGGTTGTGGAGTGCCACCTTCTTCAGGTTCTGGTGGTACATAAAAATGGGCTGATTGGTTCAGAGACCCTAAATTCTCCTAAGTTTCCCTTTGGAGGTCAGAATTTAAGGAATTCTTGTTTAGTAGAGGAAATTCATCTTCCTTGAAAATGACATCTCTGCTTATGATTATTGTATAGCCTCCTTTTTGGAGTAGTAAGATCTAATATCCCTTAACACCTTCTGGATAGCTTAGGAAAACTCCCTTGATTGCTCTAGGTTCCAATTTTCCTTCTTTCTGATATGCATAAGCTGCACATCTGAAAGTCTTAAGGTGGGTGAGTTTAGGTTTCTTACTATTCCAAATTTACTGTGGAGTCTTGTAATCATTAGCAGAGGTTAGGTGCCTATTAATTAGATAGGCTACTTGTAACATCCCGTTACCTGCGGGAATGTTAGAATTGTAAATATGAGTGACCAAAGAGAGCTTAGAAAAGCATTTCATGCTCATGCATAATATAGCATATTCATACACGTGAATAGTGAATTTTTTTGTACATAAAATGACTGTACATGCATTCATGACATTTCCCGGTATCAATTAATGTGATTGTTATTGAGAATTGTGGTTTATTGGTATAAAAAAATTGTCTTGGGAAGTATGATTGTTGATTTAGAATTTTTAGAGAATTGTGGGAAAAATTTCCTGAAAAACATTCGGGGTAATTTCTGGATTAAAAAAATGCCAAGTGGCAAGACAATTGTTAACTGGTAGTAGAATTTACTGTCAAGTGGCAATGAAAATTTAGATAAATGATTTTTGGATGTATTAACAAATGCCATTGAAAACTTTGGGAGAAAATTGGAGTAGAAATTCC